>OZ023212.1:22595503-22917613 GCA_963995525.1 Escarpia spicata
ACTTCAAGGCTAAACGCATCGAGACCGCAGATCAAGTTGTCCACATTTTGCTTCAAGTTGGCGATGAGGGTTTGCGACGCTACAACTCTTGGACACTATCCGAAGAGGACAAGAAAGATCCCAAGAAGATATTCGCAGCATTTGAAGAGCAGCTTGAGCCACCGGAAAACTACCGGATCAGTCGTCTGAAACTGACGCACTACAGACAGACGCGCGAAGAAGGATTGGACGATTTCATCAACAGGTGCAAGCTACAAGCTTTAAAGTGCGATTTTGTTGACGACGAATTGAATGATAGCCCTTGGACGAAGTTACGAAGCATCGGCAACGCACGTCAAACAACTACAGCAATTGCATAGCGACGGTCGAGCACAGCAGATGGATGTCATCCGAGACAAGCGGGACACATGCTGCAAATACTGTGGTCGAAGTCACCCATACGGAAAGCAGTACTGTCCAGCTAAAAACGACACTTGTAATGCGTGCCAGAAGCGTGGGCATTGGCAAAAGTGTTGTTTGACAACAAAGCAGGAACAACTAGCTACGAACTCTTCCGCTAGGGGACGTTACCCTCCACAGCAAACAACAGACCCGTTCGGCAGAGGGCAGCACCGTAGAATACAACCCAAAAACGTTGAGACGCAACGCCAAACGCCCGACGTACATCGTCCTGACAGACGCAATCAACGACTTCACACAGTAGATGAACAATACGACTACGATGACAGCAGGTCACAAGCAAATGAAGTTTCATTCAATGTAGTCCACACTGCAACTTCAAACAGAAATGAGGCATATGCTACTCTAAAGATTCAGCTATGCAACAGGCCAGGCATGCACAACTTCACGCTGAAAGTCGACACAGGCGCACAGGCAAACACTATGCCTTTCCGAACGTTCAGAGACATGTTTCCAGAACAACTCGACACAGTTGGAAATCCTCGTGTAGACTGCCTACAGCCAACATATAGCATTCTAACAGCGTATAACGGAACCGCTATCACATGCAGAGGCACTGTTGACATCAACTGCTCCTACGACGAACGAGAATGGAGAAGGACGAAGTTCTTCGTGGTCGACGTGCCAGGACCCGCAATCCTCGGGTTATCCACATGCGAAGACCTACACGTCGTCACACTGCACTGCGCATTGAGCAACGAGACGCCTCATCCGCATAAGATTGACAACATCGGAGACTTAATGAAGCAATATCCACAACAATTTGATCGGATCGGTGAGCTACAGAAGACGCACGAGCTGATGGTCGATCCGAACGTTCCTAGTCGCATCGACCCACCACGCAGAACTCCTATCGCTCTTAGAGACAAAATAAAATCAGAACTGGACAAAATGGTCGACCAACAAGTCATTCGCGTCATCGAAGAACCAACCGATTGGGTCAGTTCATTGACGTATGTCACCAAACGAGACGGCAGCATCCGTGTGTGCCTCGACCCGCGTCAGCTAAACAAAGCGCTGATTCGTCCTCGACACCAAACGCCAACGTTGGACGAACTCAATCATAAGTTTGCGAACGCCAAGTTCTTCTCCAAACTCGACGCAAAGGCAGGATACTGGTCGATTAAACTAGACGATGAGAGCCAGAAGCTTACGACGTTCCAGACGCCATTCGGGAGATACTGCTTTTTGAGACTGCCATTCGGACTCTCGGTGAGCCAGGACATATTCCAACTGGAAATGGACCGAATACTCGAAAAGTGCACTGGGGTTTGCGGGATAGCAGATGATTACGTGGTGTACGGCGCAACCGAACTCGATCACGACCGCAACCTGCAGCAGTTCATGTGCATCGCTAAGCAGCATGGTCTAGCACTCAACTCAGCAAAGTGTAACATCAAGTGCAACGAAGTATCATTCTTTGGTCAACTTTACACCAGCGATGGAATCAAGCCAGATCCTCAAAAAGTGAATGACCTCAGGGCAATGCTTGTACCGACAACAAAAGCCGAACTACAACAATTCCTGGGCTTCATCACGTATCTCTCACGTTTCGTGATAGCATTCAGCGCCAAATCTGCGGTGCTAAGAGAGCTGCTACGTCAAGACTCGGACTTTGTGTGGGAAGCGCATCACCAACAAGCGTTCCTTGACATGAAGAACGAAGTATCGGAGAACTCTTTGCTACACTACTATGATCCGCGTAAACCGGCATTCCTCCAGTGTGATGCGAGTTTGAGAGGTATTGGAGCTGCACTCCTGCAACCAGACTCAGATGACGAGCTCAGACCCGTCGCGTACGCGAGCAAAAGTCTCACAACTACCGAGCAGCGATACGCATGCATCGAGCGTGAACTATTGTCGATCGTATTCGGAATGCAACGATTCCATACGTACTTGTACGGACGAGATTTCAACGTCATCACGGACCACCGACCGCTCGTGATGATCACCGATAAACCCATCGCATCAGCTCCGCCAAGACTGCAACGGATGTTGATCAAGTTGCATGGGTACAACTTCACGATGACGCACCGACCCGGTTCACAAAACCAACTCGCAGATGGTTTGTCGCGATTACCTAGTCCACACAACGCCACACCCATCGACCTTGATATGCGAGTAGATCTTGTTCGTTTTTCAACGGAACGATTGGATCAAGTCAGGCGTGACACATCACTGGACGCAGTACTGAACCAGCTCTTGGAAACAATCGTGGCAGGCTGGCCAGAAGACGTCGAGGATCTACCTACAGACATTCGATCGTTTTGGAGTTTCCGAGACCAACTGTCTGTTGAGAATGGTCTGGTCCTGAAAGGCCAACAACTCGTCATGCCACGAACACAACAGCCTGAGATCCTGCGACAACTACACACCGCTCATCTCGGCAGAGAGAAGACCAAGTTGCTGGCAAGAGACACGGTGTACTGGTTGAACATCAATAAAGACATTGATCGACTTGTGCAAACCTGTAACGTATGCCAAGAACACCAGTCATCGCAGACACCAGAACCTTTGCTGCAACACGATATTCCATCCAAGCCGTGGAGCGTGTTGGGGACTGACCTGTTTGAGTTTGAAGGGCATCAGTGGTTGATAATCGCTGATTACTACACCAAGTACCCCATCATCAGACAACTACCAAACCCGTCTCCAAGTCATGTCGTGGTGAATGCCACAAAACAGATCTTTGCCGAGTTCGGAATTCCTGACCGAATGGTAAGCGACAATGGCCCGCACTTTTCCAGCGAGGCCTACCGTGATTTCGCACGGACTTGGCAGTTTGATCACATCACAACCTCACCTAGACGGCCCCAGGGAAACGGTTTCATCGAGCGACAAGTACGGACAATCAAAGCCTTGCTGAAGAAATCTAAGCAATCCAGCACGGACTATCAACTCGTCCTGCTCCACTGGCGTATCACTCCCATCAACGCAAATCTAGCTAGCCCAGCGCAGCTGATCATGGGACGACGCCTCAAGTCAACCATCCCTGTGAGAGTTCGAAACGACGTCCCAAACGAAGACGATGTGCACCTCGAGCTACAGCGGCGACAAGTCTCACAGAAACACTACTTTGATCGACGAGCACAATCTACTGACTTGCCTCCTCTTTATCCCGGTCAACAAGTTCGTGTGCAACACCCGGTAACAAGACGATGGGACCCCGCCACTGTACGAGCAGAATCAACCGAGCCACGATCCTACATTCTACGGAACATGAACGGGAAGGAGTTCAGAAGAAACCGTCAGCATATCCGCGAGAGTCGTCAACTTCCGCAGACTGATGAAGCCATCGAGGACACACGTCATGCGACACCAACGCCATCACCGACCGCGGCTACAGAAACTGAGCTACTGAGCACAGTCGCCCCAATACCTTCGCCATCAACTCCTGCACGATACACCACGCGAAGCGGTAGAGTTGTGAGAAGCCCGCGACGACTGGACTATTAGGACTTGTGCCATATCCTTTTAGTCGCATAGCTAGTATTTGTATTTTACCTTTGAACATTTATCAGCATGATACTTAGATAGTTCGTTTTGACATTTACACGTTTGCTATTTGCACTTTTCGATTGTTATCTAGTTCTGCTGTTCGAAAGAAGGGATATGTAATGATATGCACATCATTATGGCTAGCTGCAGATTAGCTGCAGGCAGTTCGTCTTGACCTGGAGAGCGAGGCTGGTGTTTCAGACATAAAGCATAATCGTTTCTTATTAATCCGTGTTCTGTGTTACACGCTACCCAAACAAACACAGCAACATGACAGCCCTGACTGGGGCTGGTGGCGCGAACGGGGAAGCCATTAGGGCATCACCAGTGGCAAACGTGATTGATAACAGCACAAAATTAACAATACCTTCTTCCACATTCACTCTGCCTAAAGTTTACAGAGCGTAATCAAAGGAACTCTACGTAGTTTGGACAAACACGATTACAGCAAGGAAGACAAGCTCGTTGTTACGGGTACACGTGTACTTGGTGCTACCATTGACACACACCGATCTGTATGTCCGCCATTTTCTAAACAACTACGGCAAAAAATGTTCGGATCAGTTTATTTACGTGTCTTTCTTGCCATGTTAATGTCCCTCATCAGAGCGACATTAACATGGCAAAATGGTCGGTACATTGACAAATTGTCCCGACATAGCGGGTCCCCCTCGTCAGAGGGTCCGCTGAAGAGAGGGACTACTGTAGTACCGATGGTTGAAGGGGGTGGCATAGCCCCATATCACCCTATTTTACAGATTTTCCTAAAATTCTACATTCTCATAAAGCCTTGAATAATTTCTTTCACCTTAATAGCCAAATGCATGGTGTAAAAGTTCTTAAGGGGATGCTCGATGGTGACATTTTTTGTTTCATATTTATTTTCCAGTCATTTTAAGGTTTTGTCATATTCATGTATAGTAGTAGGTATGTGACTGGCTGTTGGAACGGAAAATCCGAGTGATTCACTGGATATGACGTAGTCGGGATATTCATTGACTGCCGCGTTTTTGATTTTTTCAAATCCGACAATTATTTAGCCTTGGACGCTTTTCGGAAAACTAGTCCCCATTTCAACGCAAAAGAAAACTGTTATAAACTCTATAGGCGGTAATGAAAGGTATATAGACATAAAATATAGGTTTTTATCTCATAACTGACGAAGTTTTAAAACGATCTTATGTTGCGAAGTGGTTTGTCAGCTTGCGGAATGTTGAGATGCAGCAGCGTCGATGCGTCATGACAAATGAAAATGGTTGCACCATCTCTGCTGATTTAAACATGTTTATATTGTAGAAATCATATATGTTATGTTTTGTGCAGCTGTAGCTATGATTTAGGACATTAGAAATATGTGTTTAATTGCTATATGATTTACCACAAAGCAGATGATTGTGGATTTATGACCAGTTCTTTCCGTCGCTAAAACACGCATTCAGGTCATGTGACCAATTTCTATCAATCTGGTTGGCTCTGGTTCAATGTTTACAAACAAATCACCATGTGCTCTTTGGGGTGTGATGGAGAGGAAGTGTTTTTACTTTCATGAAAGGGAATTATTTTGCATTTCATTTAAGCCAAACTTGTTAGCTCTGCAAATCTATTGAATTGTTATAAATTTCTGAAAAATATTGTTTCTTTTTCATGATGTATAGATGCCTCCAAAGAAGAAGTCCCGTGGAGGGCCACCTGGTAGTGGTACCCATGTTGATATTGAAAAAGCAGCATATTCTGGATAATTTCTCAACTCTTCCAAAGGTTGATGATCTTTGTAATAGACACATACTATACTTGTATATTACCTCGGGGGAGTGTAGCAGAGCCAAGACAGAGAGAGAGACAATTGCGAGCACATTTTCCATCAATCTATGCTGAACAAGGCTCAAATACCTTAAATAATGCAATTAAGAGAACTGTATCACAAACTATAGACAATAAGTTATAAAAAAAACTTAGTGATTCAAATGAATTAATAACATTTTCGTCCATATGCAATCAGAAGTTTGACTTGCACATTGACATTTCTCAGGAAATCCAACCAAGTACCAGCCATACTAGCACTGAACAGCCCACTGCTCATTGTTGTCATCAAAATTATACTCTGTTCATTCAAAACAACTAACCAAGAACAGTTATTTGGCTTTGAAAGGTAAAAACAACTACATTTTGCATATATTACTGATTCATTTTTAGGATAATTTCTGTAATTTCAGGTGTGGACTGTGTCATATTATTCGACTATAATATTGTTGACCTAATCTTGTCGTGTGACACCTTTACGAAATACACGGCTTCCTGCGACGATCACATGCTGTTTTGTTGTATCTTACATGGTGGTAGCGTATCTTGATGAATTCACGCGCATAAACCGGTAGATCATGAATGAATTGTGATGAACATTAAACCATGAACGTTTATGCAAGTCCCCTTTGCGCGATTTCAAACAAAATGCGTACATCGGGGCACTTAGACACGATTCTCCGCGTGAGCGTTAATAGGTGGCTTTGACGTATACCTTAGCAACGGGGATCGTAATGCGAAGAAGATAGGCACACATAATGGAGACTCTTTCGCCCGCTGGGCCGATGTCCTTTTCCGGCAACGTATCAGAAACGTGGAAAAGATGGATCCAGCGATGGACGCTTTATGCAAGAGCGTCCGGGGTTGATGTCAAAGACGACCCAGTGAAGTGTGCAATCTTTCTTCATGTGATCGGGGAAGAGGGACTGGAGATCTACAACACCTTCCAGTTCACCGAAGAAGAGGCGGATAAGCTCGACCCGTTGAAGGAGAAATTCGAAAGTTATTGCATTCCTAAGACAAATGTGACTTTCGAACGCTATAAACTCAACACTCGAACACAACATAAAGGAGAGTCTATCGACCAGTACGTCACCGAACTCAAACATCTCGCAGCGACGTGTGATTACCGCGAACTGCGAGATGAGCTAATCCGGGACAGGATTGTCCTAGGGTAGCGCGATAATGCGGTGAGAGGACGGCTTCTGCGCGAAGCTGACCTCACTCTCGGGCGTGCTGTTGAAATGTGTCGGGCGGATGAGGCGTCTAGACAGCAAATCAAGTCGATCGAAACTAGACCGGCAGCAGGCGTCATCAACGAGGTGAAGCGGAGTCCGAGTGGTAGACGTGGAAAACCGCCATTCAAGCCGTCTACACCACGGAACGCTCCTCACAGGCATGCAAAGTCAGTCGTCCAGACATGTGACGCGTGTGGCTACCATCAGCACACCCGATCAGAGTGCCCGGCGCTGAACGCCTACTGTAAACTGTGCCACAAGAAGGGTCACTTCGCGAAACGGTGTTCGACGAGAAGAAACGTACACGAAATCACTTCGGCAGTCGGGGTAGAGCCGTCTGAGTTCTTCCTTGGGTCCGTCGAGTCCAAGGAACACGACGAGCCACCCTGGCACACATCAGTGGAGATGAATGGCACGGTAGTGGATTTCAAGATTGACTGCGGCGCAGATGTCACCGTCATTTCGTCTGAAACCTATCGTCAACTCCACGAGCGACCGAAGCTGAAGTCGGCCAACGTTTCGCTAGATTCACCGGGTGGTAAACTGTCCTGTGATGGTCACTTCATAGCGAAGATATTGCGAAAACGAAAGGTGACGAACGTCCACTGTTACGTCATACCAGGTTTGAAGGAAAACCTGCTCAGCAGAGCTGCGGCGGTCCATCTAAGCTTGATAGCGCGGCTCGACAACGTTCACACGTCCGACCTCTATGACCTTGACGTGTTTGGAGAGCTTGGTGAGCTGAAGACCCGGCGCGTACACATCAAACTGAAATCTGATGCACAGCCGTACAGCTGCAGCACCGATTCGGTGTCAGCGCTTGTTGCTTCGCCTGATGCGATTCAACATCGTCGCAGAGCATGTGCCTGGTAAAGACCAGGTGATCGCAGATACTCTGTCACGACAACCTCTACAGTGCGACCAGCGACTGGACTCTGTGGATGCCGTGCAGTCGTACGTCGAGGGTATGCTATCGACAGTGCCCGTGCTTGACTCAATGCTACGACGCATTCGCGACGCCACGGAAAGCGACGACGCATTTCAGAGAGTCATCGCGTACACGTCTGGGGGTTGGCCACGACACATCTCGCAGGCAGACGAATGCTTGCGCGATCTGTACCACGTTCGGTCAGAGTTGAGTGTCGTGAAAGGAATCCTCGTGCGTGCTCGCAGGATCGTCGTCCCGCAGTCGTTGCGCAGCGAGATCCTCGAGAAGATCCACAGTGGTCACCAAGGGATCACGAAGTGTCGCGCGCGAGCTAACGAGACAGTTTGGTGGCCGGGCTTGTCGAAGTCGATTGAGAGCATGGTAGCGCGTTGTGCTGTCTGTCAAACGAAGAGATCCTCACAGTCGAGAGAGCCTCTCAAGAGCACCCCGATGCCCGACCGTCCATGGCAGAAAGTCGGTGCAGACTTGTTCGACTTCCGGGGTAAAACCTACATCGTCATGATCGACTATTACAGTCGATATACCGAAGTTTCACATCTTAGCAACACATCTTCATCAGCCGTGATTGCGAAGATAAAAGATGTGAATGCACGACGGGGCCATCCAGATATCCTATTTACAGACAACGGACCGCAGTTCAAGTCCCGCGAGTTCGCAGCGTTTACGAATGATGCGCTCATCAACCACGTGACCAGCATTCCCTACTTCGCTCAGTCGAACGGGGAAGCGGAGAGGGCTGTACAGGTCGCGAAGAAACAGCTCGCGCAGGACGATCCGACGAAGGCGTTGATGGTGTACCGCGCGACACCTATTACCGCAACAGGGTACAGCCCTGCAGAACTCATGATGGGCAGGCGTATGAAAACGACCGTACCGATACTGCCTGAGTTACTACAACCGAACTGGCCGGACTATGAGTCCGCCTTCAACAACGACGAGGCGACGAAGCGGGTGTACGGACACCACTACGACCGTCACCACGGCGCGAAGCAGCTACCACCTCTTCAGCCGGGCGACGCCGTCCGCCTCAAACGAGACGACGAAAGCAGATGGTCAGCAAACGGCACAGTACTCGCACGTGCTGATGCTCCGCGTTCCTTCATCGTCGAGACAAACGACGGGGGCGTGTACCGACGGAACAGGAAGCACCTCCTCAAAGTGCCACCTGAACCGCCACGCACTTCCGAGACGACAGACGACCACCGAGACGAGCCTGATGACGTCGAGACGACGCCGACTCTTCTGGGCGATGAGCATCCTCAAGATGCGACTGAAGACGTGCCTAGTTCGCCGCGTCGCCCTGGATACGTGACGAGATCGGGGCGCGCAGTGCGAAAGCCTGACAGAATGGACGTTTAGTTTAGTTTAGTTTGCCCATTCATGTCAAAATTGAAGTGCACAGTAGGCCAGAATAATGCCGATGACCTGTTGTCGCTTACAGGGAAAGCTGTCTAGCTACTCTTGTATTGATTTTGTAGTTTACATGTGTTTTATAATAGTTAGTCATACGTCATGCGATTCGACTTCACGATTATTATGGAACTCTATCCTAGATGTGTTGATATATTTGGGGGGGGGGAGATGTCATATTATTCGACTATAATATTGTTGACCTAATCTTGTCGTGTGACACCTTTACGAAATACACGGCTTCCTGCGACGATCACATGCTGTTTTGTTGTATCTTACAAATACAATATCCGTTGCATTCAATCAGAACAATGTCATTCGTAACTAAAAAAAATGTTCAACCATTATGTCGAGCTGTCAAAAGCTGTTGACAATTAGACGACGTTGTTACCCGACTGAGGTATTCCATCCCCACGTCCCGAGTCCTGGAGATAACGTAATTGTTTATAGACTATATTTGTCATAATATACACGTTTGATTTGAGTCATGTATTTTATATTAAAAATAATATTCCAATTTTTTGGCTAGTAAATTATGGCAATGGATCATGGCAATATGTGGTCACCCCAGCAGTGTTTTGAAAATAAAAGTGCTTGGTCTGGTTGTTTGAAGAACTGACTAATTGGTAAATATTGTGTGTGTATCAAAATAAACAATAACATTATTCCCCATACAGATGGAGTCTCAGGAGCCTTCCACTTCAGCAAGCACCAGCTCGGCAACAAGGCGCAAGTTTCAGTAGCGCACACCATTTCCACTTGATGATACCCGTGATACTCGCGAACCTCAAGCTATTAAGACCTGCATCACAAGCTGTGCAATGATGACAGCCCTAGTTAAAGGTCTGTTGTCTCCAGTGCCGCTCGCCAAAGCTAAAGATTCGCGCCTTGACCTGGTCTGCGATTACGAGATGTTTTGCACTGAATGCAACGCTGTGCTGAACTCAACACTGTCATCAGATCGACTGGATGAGGCAAATGCAGGAAACGTCCCATTCGTGGTGGTTCTGACACCACAGAAGACGAAGGGCCACGGAAGAGGAAGTTAGTATACGTTTATAAAATACATACACAGGGGGCCAAGTAGGTTGGACATAATAATAATAATAAACTTTATTTATACACCATCAAATCCGGGACTAATGACCCCCGTTCACGGGTGTTTATAAATTGGCAATCATATAAGAAGCATAAAAACACATTTAAGAGAATAAATAAGAAAATAAATAAAATTAGCAAACAATATCCTAGTATATACTGTATATATATAAACCTGAGTATAGTAAAATTACGGGTAATGATAAAATAAACGATTAGCAAAAGTGCTGAACAGCTGAACCTACTTGAAAAAAAAGTAAATAAATAAATAATAAATAAATAAATATAAATAAAAGCCTAATTTACATTAAATAATTTGATTAGATACTAAAATGTGATTCTGAGATAAATAAGGCTAAAAATGTATTAAAACTATATGGATGAATAATGCAAAGGTTAAATGATGTCTGATTATATTAGTTTGAGAACAGAAATGTCTTCAATAATTTTCCAAACTGTCTAGTGTTCTCAATCGCGCGTAGTTCCAGAGGCAGAGAGTTCCACAATGTCGGCCCAGCACATGCAAACGCCCGGCGACCATAACGTTCTAGGGTTACGCGTGGAACATCCAGAAGCAGACCACCGCCAGAGCATAGGGTCCTGATACACCGGCGTGCCTGCATACAGTGCCGTGTGTACAACCATGAGTAACTTGTACTCGATGCGCTTTCTCACTGGGAGCCAGTGTAGCTGTTGTAGGACTGCAGTGATAGATCGCCGGTCACCTCGTCGAAGTTGCATCACAACACGAGCGGTTGACCATTGGACTCTCTCTAGACGGTGCAGCAGACGGTCAGGTATACCAAACAGCATCGCATTTCCATAATCAATTATGGATGTCACAAGTGCATGGACAAGACATTTGCAGACACTGGTCGTCATTGCCTCTCGTACACGAGCAATTCTCGAGAGATGGTAGTAAGCACTTCGACATACATTTGCAACGTGCGTCGCCATCGATAAATCAGCATTGATTGCAACACCAAGGTCACGGACGATGGTCGATGTCGCTACATGTACCCAGGAATGTCTAATCACGTTCAAATTTGATGGCTGACATGCACTGAAGTTAATATTTAACAAATGATTTGTGGGATTTATTAAAGGTGCTCAATCACTTCGTTTGTCCATCGCCAATCCGGTTCTTTTATGTCGAGATGTGTAATGTGTGAATAGTTTAACTAGTACACACAGTCGGTTTAATAAACAAAAATGCGTACTTGTTTTTTAATCGTCAAAAAAAGATTTGTCGTTACAGCGGGTATCGCTGGCGAAAGCCAATTGCGCTGTCTGCCTACTGCGCCACTTCGGTCATGTGCTTTACGCGAGATCAGCATCCCAGGCATTCGAAAACAATAACAACACACACGTGCTTTAGTGTATCAAGATGAAGATTATAATTCCAAAGTGGTTGTACGAAGGTACGTATTACACTATCGCAGTTAGCAACAAGAACGCGTAGCCGTGTATTAATTCAACGATAATTGCAACTTGCGAACGTCTAAATTCGACTCGAGCCTGTCGAGGCTGACTTTGTTCTAACTCACAAAGACAACTAAGACAGTTACCATGGCATATCAGCCAGAGAGTGACAACGAGCATAATATTTGGTACCTAATATTTCATATGTATTGTATTTGGTTATGCAGGATGTTGTTAATAAGCTGTTATTCCGACAATACATATTGAGTCTGAGAGTAGATGACGTGATGGTGCGAAATGACAAGTAACATTGCTTTGGCAGCAGGCCCCTGTTGTTCGGGCGAGTAACTTAGTCAGGGAGCATCCGTAATGTTGGTGATCGTAATTATTAAAACATTTTTTGTGACCCATATGTTTGATACTATTACTGCAGAATATTGTTGATTTGCATTGTATTTTATGCAAAATAATTTAGATTTTTATATGACAAGCATGATGGTGATGATTTTATTTAATATAAAAATGTAAACGTGTAAATACATAAAATATAAAAACACCTAGAGTACACCATATATAAGGATTACACAAGAAAATGCACGCACTTGTCTCCATTGGGGTCCTTGATACCTGGCTATAGTATGTAATGCATTAATTGGTATCCTGTGATACCTTTCAACTGACATATGCCGGCTATTCTTATGTATTTACCAATATATGTATATATTCTCACCAAAGCAATATATGAATACATAATAATATAACATGAATTATGATATTGCTAGAGACCACACTGCAACCCATGAATGAGAAGAGGAGCTAGAGGCGGTCACCCAGGCCAGGCAGACACAGGGACGATACATAATCTGCGGCAGGCCCGCATTTGATCAATCCAGGTAATTTCAAATTTATAACAATCAACCACGCATAAGTTATCAACAAATTTTAATGTGCACATTTAAATATACCACATTTGTTTTCATGCACATTTTAATAATAACATCTTGGGCATAGAAAACTAGATTGACTTCTGCACTTGTATGTTATACCCACAGGTGTATCAACACAGACATATTAATACACCTTTAAACAGTATTTAGCATATGACGATGACTCTGAAAGTTTATAAAATAAATTAGTCATTCTTGAAGAAGGTAGACATACGTATTATGAACCTTTGAATACTTGTTGAGGAAAATATATTGTTAGCATCACAATAACATGTCATTCTGTCATTTCTAACATTCACCTTGACCATTCAACATCAGGCTTAAAATGTCAAACATGAATATGTATAGTAGTTACACATGGCAGACACTGACATGAATTTGTATACTGAAAACAAAACAAAAAATAGAAATGCGCTTTACTGATGCTTTAGTGATTAGCAGAATTCAAATCAGTCTATAATACTGACTAAAATCAGGCATCACTGTAATGAAATTTAACACTTCTAAATTCATGTAATGACAATGAACACCTTGTAAAGAAAAATAGTTTAAATTGTTCACCGTTTTGAAAAATTGCATATTCCACTAATGTCTGCATGCTGTATCAAGCCACCCTTCCCTGGAGCAACCCTGGTAAACACTGACTGTTCCTAAGATATCAACAAGTATAGATGCAGCTGTAGTAGAACATTTCTTGCTGCCTTTTTTCTTGTGAAATGCTGCAGGTCATACATGAAACATTATTATATACCGATTATGACAATGAACACATCATAATTATTTACTCCCAACACTACTATGATGCCTGTTTTTGTTTACTGAATATATGCTTTTTTACAGGAGATTGAACTAGTGTGTTTAGTACCACTAGCTCTCCAAGTTAATATGGCATACTGGGCAGTTGTATTTGTCCAGGATCTCGGACAAGATTCTACAGCCATGCAACATGCTGCATAATAACAGTTTGTCATATGAATGTCCACTGAGTGATCCCAATTGTGTCATGTTGAATCCGTGACAGATTCTCCAGTGCTGATGGGGTGTACACTGGCTTCCAGGTCAGTCAGTTAGCTTGACTGACTGGAAACCAATGTAGACTGCAGGTTGCTCGACATAAGAATGTGGTGACGCTTGATAAGCTCTGCAGTTGGTGATGGAACGGTGGGTGCCAGGGTCTGCAGATATGGCAACAACTTTCGATGCTGTCAGACAGGTTCAGTATCGAGCATTCTTCAGTGAACTGCATCAGTTTAGATATCGATGACATCACTGTATGTTTCGCTGTCTTTGATGGTGCTGCATACCAGCTTCCTGACTTTTTGCTGTACGTCTGCATCTGCCTATACCGGTGACAAAGTGACAATTAGGATGGCTCTGACATGTATGATATTTTTATATGTGATGACACATTTATCAAAAGTCAATAATACAAGGTATTTGTATTCAATTCAACTATAACTTTTAGCAGTGAAAATGAAAAAATACATTAATTATCCAGAATTGTTACAGTGGTAGGGTTTCATTGTTTCTTGTCAGTGGCAGCCAGCTGAGTTCTTGCAACATACACCAGGCACAAGTTTGTGATGAAGTAATAGTATTGAAAGCCTTTTCACATTTTTCAACAACAATCTGTTTGATACACTGACAGCAGCATTTTACTTGTTTAAATTCTCTATGTATCACGAGGACTGTTATGTTTTCATGCCATGTATCATTTTTCTCAATGATTCTTTTTATCACTGTTTTATAATTTCACAAATAATTGACATTAATTTTCATTTTGCATGATAATTAAACAACACTTGAGTAAGTTTAGTTCTGATATGGTGTAGTATCCAGTCCTCAGGATTACTCAAAGCGCTTTAAACTTTACTCCCTGGCAGACCTGTTAAATTGAAAACACCATCTTGACTTATGTGGGAAGAATTCAGCCACACTGAAATTAATATGCGAAGATTATTCTTACAAAAATATCAACCGTCTGTAGCCGGTACTCTTCATACAGCTGAGTAAACTGGAGCAATGTAGCATGTAGCGATTGTACATGTAATTATCAGTCACATGGCGATGACCCTGTCTAGTTTAGTCACTATTTTTTGCGAGTTGTAAACAAACCAAGCATTGCACAAACTACAACAGTTTTGAAGTTTATATCCTATTGATGTTTTTTTTAACAAAAAATCATAATATAGTTATTTTAATTTGATATGTACATATTAAATTTGTTCAACTAAACATCTTCCTAAGTAGGTTTACATTTTTTATGGGCATTAAATATAAAAATTTGGTAAATACACGTAATTGTTTAGTCACTAATTTTGTGAGTTGTAAACATACAACTAGCATTTGATATCACATGTACTAGTGTTGTTTTTTTGGTAACAAAGAATTGTGATAAAAGTAACTGTTTGTTTTGTTATATGTACCTGACATTTTTTCAACCTCTTCCTAATTTGTGTTTCTATTGTTGCTTTGCATTTTATGTGTATGTGTTCTAACAATTATTACATTATACACATCAAGTGCAATGATTGTACCTGTAGTTGTATTGTGCTTTTCATAATTTTGCAGTCATGATCTCATCAAATAGTTTCAATAAAATGTTTTTAATTTACATTGTCTTTACTTTAATTCACATGCATTTCTAACAACAATATGCAATTTAACGAGGACACCCATTACTGCAAAATCCTCATGCAGACAAACAAAACTATCACATACAGGGGTGGATCCAGAAATTGAGCCTGGGGGGCACAAAAACCTCCACTGGCGGACGAACCAAATGGTGTAGTCTAAATTTTGTCGCTACCAAGCCGCCATAACTATAACTTCAGCCACTCGGCTGGAGTGGTGATATCGGAAGACGGGGGGGGGGGGGGGAGTTGCTATTGAAACATTTTCGCCACTGCATAGGCATGATTACTATGAAAGTACAATCATCACTGAGGCTTGGCTATATTGTTTCACGTGTATTTACTTGCACTGTATAATATACAAATTTATGTTTGTAACAGAAATATTCCAAATTAAATAAATAGAACATTAAGTTCCAAAAGTGAACTGCAAATGAAATGTACAATGTAATTGAAATTTTCACAAAAGCCCTATCAACCAAAGATGATGTACCCACATAACATTGATCAGAATAAAAATTCATTGTTAAAACCAATCACATATGTTTGCATATCTTCCAATTATTATGCTATGATTTATATATATATATATATATCACGTTTGCTTAGCAGCATCAATTAATACTTACTTTTATTCTAACTGTCCCGAGCTGCATCCAGCCTCAGGAAGTAACTGAACACCTGAGCTGCCTTTGCTATGACCACTGATGCTCGATAGAGCCACCACAGATCTTGTCATATGTGACAGCTGCAGTGGTGTTGAGGTAGTTCACACCTTTGTGTTGAAGCTGTTGAACAAAGTCATGAATTGGATTATTGAATGAGTCACGATTATTTGTGAAAATGAACATGGTTTTACAGCACTAATACCTGTTAATATATATATATATATAATAGTATATAATATTATTGGTGTGTGTGTGTGTGTGGTATGTAACTTGTAAACTTTTAAATTTCATTAACAGGTAAAAATATGTTGCACGGTCTTGTCCAATGGTCATTTGCTCAGCACTCAAGTGTGAAAAGTTCATTTGCCCAGTTGTGAAAAAAATTACAATGATATGAGAGTGGCAAAGTTATTATTGTATATATATAGTAAAAGTGTAGTACATAACAAACAAATGGCCAATTTACAAGTGTCAACTTATTAACTAAGTACAGGTAGAACATATATGGGCTGAAAAGAAGGTTACAGGAAATAAAGTCACAAAGTAATTTTATTCGAAAAATATATAAATAAAAAGTTTTGCAATTTTTCACTGATAGTTCAACAAAACAAAGCTTGAGGAATTCAACAGTAAACCATGCAAAATACCCAATGCCTTAGTTGTGATCTCAATGTGTCATTCACCTGACACTGCTAATTAATGAGGACATTTGGCTGGTAGTGGTTGAACCCCTGGCAGTGTCCACAAAGTTCTACTGTTTACTCAGAGGGTGGATTACCACTGTAAGTCTTTAGAAGAAGATTCCAGCTGTTAGTCATGTCTCTTATGAGAGCAACAAAAGCATTTTATTATGGATTTCCTGGCTTGATTTAACACACAAAAATTATAATAATGGCCTTTCAACTACTTGCAACTGTGGTTATTAACTAGAGGTTTCTGCCTGGGAAAGTATGTTCCATGAAGCGAAGCCTCTGTGGCTTCAGTGTCATCAACGTGCAAACAATTTGTAAACTGTCCTGTCAGAAACTTAGCTGTCAACCCTGACTGTTTTTTAATTGAATCACGCAACTGTCGCAAAGTAAGATGAAGTTAATTAATTAAATGAAACGGAAAATAAATTTAAAACATTTTTCTACAAAATGTATGAATGTAGAAGTATAAATTACAAAATGCATGTTATTGATAAATTGTAGTGTTTTAGATGTGCTTTTTTTTCTTGACAGACCAAACTAAAAACAGAACTTCTATAATTTACATGTACAAAAGGATTTGTATCTTAACAAAACATGTGATGCAATTCTTTGTATAGTAACGGTAATTCTCTGCTCTCTCACATAAATCAGTCGCAAGCTATCGATACATGTTATTGTGATGGACATTTTCACAGTATTGAGGGGTGGTGGTTTTCTGAACATAACAAGCAACATAATATTATATTCATATGAATATATATGCGTGGCTGAGGCTCACTACTCTGAAATTACTAACCTGACTAGAAGAAGTTTTGCGAACGCAGAGTCTGTTCTTAGACCAGTCTTACTCCAGCTGTTTCTTTTGTGACTTGTCAGTTGTCTTGTGTCGTTCCACAAATCCATACTGGTTTTTCCCAAATAAACCGTCTGGCGCGAATATTGTCATTGTCTGCGTAATTTGGCCCTTTTTCGCTGCGTCGGTGGCATATGTCCGGGGATGTCCCATCGCCAGCGTAAAGCATCAATCTTGAGGGTCAGAGGTCAGTCTCGCCCAAATTCGCGAACACGATACTATTATATGAAGTTTCCACTTCCAGGTTCATGTCCATGTTCAAGTAAGTGTTGCTAGTTTCGACTCGTTCGACTTGAAACCAAATTCTAAATAGTTCGCAGTTTGTTTATTAATTTCAACAAAACGAAGTAGCACAAGTGCACCAACGAACTAGGATATTATAGGGAATACTTGATAGCTTTGCTTTTTCGGGAAATTAGTCAGAAAAGCCAGGAGGATAACAATCGAAATGATATTGCAGGTTTAAATAAAACAAAACTTTACAAGAAATGTTTTTGTAAAAAAAATTGTCTTACAAAGTACAATTTTGAAACCACTTATTACCCAGGGGGCCAAATGCAGTTTTTGGTGAAAGTAGACATGGAATGCTGTAAAAGGTTTGCCTCCAAAAAACATTTATACATATATCTAGGATCACAACCTAGGTGGACAACCTTGATAAAAGTTACTGGAAAAAATTATTACTTGTAAGTGAAGATTATTCTTTCAACATTAGTGTTAATGAATTTACAAAGGATGAAATGTAGACAGTTGTTTAGGTCAGCACAAACAATGTAAACTCTTTGAATTCCCTTAACAAAATTGCACATAATTCTATAGATCTGTTGAATTATATAGAATTCTAAAATCTACAGAAAAGCAAATTCTGTAGAAAAATTGTATATACAATTTTTTCTAAGGGTTTGGCTGACGACCAGTTTTAAAAATTCTACCTATGTTTATATGCACATACCACACACACACGTATGCATGCACGCACACATACACGGACATAAATAATAAATAAAACTGAACATCTGTTTTACAACAGTTTAACCGATTCAAGGAAGAAAGGTGGCAACTGTAACAAACAGACCATCTAACCAAAAAGAATAGACGGAAAGAAGCATCACACCGCTGTTTTTAGCGAAGCCGGCACGCAACAGCACCCTCCAGCGGCGATCTAGGAGAACTACACGATGACACTGAGACACGACAGCATCACTTGGTGCAGCGCACAGAATTGTTGCAATTCTAAAAGTATTTTTTTCGGTTTCCAAAAGATGCTGAAAGGTACAAACAATTGAACATGGTTATGTTATAGATCACTGTTGACATTCTTTATATTTTTTAACTGATGAAATAAATCAAAGAATTCACTTGCTCAATGCACCCAGCCTACGCGCACACTAGACTACAGAAGAATTGAATGTTCACCTATATATAACAATTGGTGAAGGAAGAGAGACTAGCAAGTTGTTTTGTACTTTAGAACAATATATAGGACATTTGTGATAAACTATAATCTAGATAATTGTTTGCTTCAACTGATGTTACGAGAATGTCAACACACAGGGCCGTTATTTGAAATGGACGAGAATCCATTATAACTATGAATTAGATGACCAGCCTTGGTTTGGACATCAAAGTGGTCATGTGAGACCAAGGATCGAATAATCGAAAGACACTTGAGGCACTTCCAGGAGTCAGTGCGGCTAAGTCTTTCTTCCTCCACAACGATAACAAGATCCATGTCACGTACGACCCACCTCATCTGCTAAAAAAAGGAACAACCTCACGAAAACAGGCTTCAAAAGAGATGGGAAAAGTACTGAGTGAAGCTACATTCGTCAGTTTTTCCTGATCGGTTCCAGAAATGCTGTGCGTATGGCTCCTAAACTGACACACAAGCACACTGACTTGCCCCCGTTTTCGGCTTTGCGAGTTAAATATGCGACCCAATTGTGCTGGTATTTCTACAATGGTTAACATTGAAGTCACTCCCTGAGGATGCAGAAGAACTAGCACTGTTCTTGGAAAGTACGGACCGTCTGTTCAACTGTTTCAACAGCAAGACATTCAAGCACAAACAACAGAAGATACATGCTTTGTCAAACACATCTGGGCACAAGGAGTTTCTTCTGTCTACCATAGAGTGGCTTTTGTCATTTGAGTCTGGAAGCATGCGTAAACTGCCAGGTCTATCCTTATAAAGTATATTGAACGCAGGTGCCCGCTGTATGCTGATGTCACGTCTGTAGGTGCCCACCTACAGACGTGACATCAGCATACGACGGGCACCTACAGACGTGACATCAGCATACGGCGGGCACCTACAGATGTGATATCAGCATACGGCGGGCACCTACAGACGTGACATCAGCATATGGCGGGCACCTGCGTCCAATATACTTTATATGTCGGGCGCACACAGATAGGTAACCAATGCAGGTGCTGCACCACTGGAGTGATGTGGTCGTAGTTCCTCTTATGGCTTATCAACAAGACTGACTGCAAAATGAGTGAAAAAGTGGCTGAGTCAATATGCAGAGTTATCTCCAGAGGTGCTCATCATGGATAGTGATGTCAGTATCCACTAGGTGGCGTATTTCCATCTAGCGGGCAAAACCGATCCGTTTCTTGTGCATGAAAATAGCGCCGGCACAGGGCCGCATCAGAGATCACACGGTCGCAGAAAATACTTCGCTGCTGCTATGCAAATGATGTCACCATGCCATTTGACCATGGAATCGACCAATGGATAACTCTGTTACATATAGAGATACTTCTTTTTCGTTTTGAACGAGGCAGTTTGTGTGTATAGATAAGTAAAGTTGAATGTTTTCTATGCTTGTTAAATGCGTAAATAAAATATAAAGATTAACGAAAGATGAAATTGTGATATTAGTGTAGATTGGAATATTAGCTTTAAAATGATATATGTTGCATAACTGTATGTGCTTGCTTAGCAACACACCGATGTGGGTAACTTTGGCATTCTGGGCATCCATTTTCAACAGTCGATGCCGTATCGACGTAATTAGGTCAAATATACAGGGTGTCTAAAAAAAAACACCCTGATAACAAATTGTTGCCCTGGCCATAATTGTCATCTGATTGTATTTTTCTTTTCAGCGTATGTAGAGCAAAGATGGGAATTTCTGCACTGAAGATTTGGTAGCCATCTGACAATTATGACACTGACTATTGAACAAAAAACTAAAATCGTAGAATTCTACCTAGAGACGAAATCGTGGGTCGGAGTGAAGCATGCCTACCAGAGGCATTTCAATGTCAGGACTTCGCCTGACCCTAAAACTTTGAGAGAAGTGGTTATGAAATTTCGGACAGAAGGGACTGTTCATAATCTGAACAAGAAAAGGTCGGGAAGACCAAAAACAGTAAGGACAGTTGAAAATGTGGATGCCGTTCGTCAGTCAGTGACACAGAGCCCAAAAAAGTCGTTACGCAGAAGATCTCAAGAACTTGGACTGACCCGTATAGATCCATATTAAACACAAGATCCATATTAAACACAAACTTACTGACACTGATAAAGTGGCTAGAGTGGCAATGTGCAACTGGTACAATGAGAAAATGGAAAGGAATCAGGACTGGATAAAAAATGTGTGGTTTACTGATGAGGCTCATTTTTATCTGGCTGGACAAGTTAATTCTCGAAATAATGTGTACTGGGGCACCCAACCACCACTTGAAGTTGTCGAGAGACCATTGCACAGTGCCAAAGTGACAGTCTGGTGTGCGCTAAGCAGCCAAGGGATAATAGGCCCTTACTTTCTTGAGGATGAAGATGGCCATACCGTCACCATTAACCAGCAGCGATACCGAGTGATTGTTCGCAGATTTTGTTCCTCTCTGGAACATCGCCAAGGTGTTCCATTCCAAACCCAGTGGTTTATGCAAGATGGGGCTACACCCCATACAGCTAATCAAACACTAGAAATGCTTAGAGACATGTTTGATGATCGTGTAATCTCTAGAAGAACTGAGAATCCATGGGCACCTCATTCTCCAGATCTCACTTCGCTGGATTTTTTCCTGTGGGGATATGCCAAGGACAATGTGTTCAAGGTTCATCCAAACAGTTTACAGGAGTTAAAGGAAGCAATTACTGATTTTGATGGGGCAATCCCCCAAGAAATGTGTGAGCGGCTAATAGAGAACTTTGCAGTGAGAGTAAATGCATGCCTGAACAGAAATGGTGCTCATATCGAACACATCATTTAGACACTATATGCGAAAATGACTATTTTAAATTTTTTACTGCTGTATTAGAATGAATCATATAATCAAAACCAGTTTTTTTTTAAATAAAATTCCCATCTGTGTTTATTAAGATGCTGTATCTCAGAATTTGATATTTCAAAATGCCAATGTGTGGTAAGCAATCAAAATCAGGGTGTTTTTTTAGACACCCTTGTGGCGCCGACGTCTACAAGGACAGATGTACCGGAAATGACACCAGAAGGAGCATTTATCGTTATCATCCGTAACGACGTGTTCTCGCCAAGTGATTCTATATTATCGATAATTATGTTTATTACGGTAGCATGTTACGCTACATTATATATGTGAATTACTACATGTGTTGTGTTCTTTTCTATTGATATTACATTGATCACAACAAACGACTTTTAGTGTTTTGCAAACAGTTTATTTATAAACACTCGAACACTAAATTGGTGACCCTGACGTGATTACAAAACATCATGGCCGAAGCGACGTTCACTAACGCTGTGAGCATAAAAATTTCTCCCTTCTGGACGGAAAATCCGCGATTGTGGTTTGCACAAATTGAAGGACAATTTACGGCAATGCGCATAACACAACAAGAGACCAAGTTCGGTCACATCATCGGTGCGCTAGCTCCATCAATCGCAGCTGAAATAGAAGATGTGATTCTCGAACCGCCAGCTGAGAATCAATATGATGCTCTCAAAAACGCTCTCATTACACGCCTGGGTGTTACAGAAGAAGAAAGGATGGATCGGTTGTTAACTGGCGTCTCTCTGGGAGATCAAAAACCATCATCTTTACTTCGTCAAATGCAAAGACTGAGAGGCACTGGAGCCGCAGCGTTAAACGACATCGTTTTTCGTCGTCTATTCCTCACTCGTCTCCCAGATCACGTTCAAGTAACTTTGGCCACGCGTGCCAACGTTCCACTGACTGAATTGGCAACACAAGCAGATGTCATGATGGCTGTGGGCAACCGAGTGAATTGTAACACCCTTGAAGCGGATACCTCTACGCAAAAGCCTTCACTGTCTTCTCTGTCTTCAGAAACACTCCTCGAAATCGACTCACTCAGAAGAGAAAATGCAAGACTGCGGAACCAAGTAGAGCAACAGAACGTACCTCGACATACCAGTGACAACCAACTGTGTTGGTTTCATGCTAAGTTCGGTACCAAAGCTCGTAAATGTCGATCGCCGTGTTCTTGGTCGGGAAAAGCCAACGCTGCCCACTAGTGGCGAATAGTGGATGCAGTCATGTTTCTCGCCTACTTTACCTCACCGATCATGCATCCAAAACGTGTTTTTTGATCGACGCGGGTGCAGAGGTCAGCGTTTTTCCAGCAACAAGTCGCGAAAAACTCGAGAGTAAACAAGGTCAACCGTTGGTAGCAGCCAATGGTTCGAGAATTGCAGTCTATGGAGAACGAAACATCTCCCTTGACATTGGATTTCAACGTAACTACACCTGGAAATTCCAAATTGCAGACGTACGCATGGCGCTCATTGGTGCTGATTTTCTTCGCTCCAATGGAATCGTTGTAGACATGAAGAACAACCGTATAATAGAAGCTGCATCATTTGCACACGTGTCTCTTCAACCTACAGCACTACAACCTCTTCGATTGCATTTCCTCAAATCACCATCAGAATATGAAACCATTCTGACTGATTTCCCGTCTCTTACGCGAACAGACTTTGCCACAACACGCTCAAAGCTTCATGTATCGCACTCTATCGAAACCAAAGGTCGTCCTGTCTTCGCCAAGGCTCGTCGCCTGGCACCTGAAAAGTTGACGATTGCTAAACGCGAGTTCGAAACGATGTTAGACATGGGAGTGATTAGAAGATCGTCCAGTGCGTGGTCTTCTCCTCTACACATGGTCCCCAAGAAAGGAGTTGGACAATGGCGTCCATGTGGTGACTATCGCGCTCTTAACGACATCACAGTCCTTGACCGCTACCCGATCCCACATCTACAAGACTTTACAGCGAAACTGGCAGGAGCGAGAATATTCTCCAAAGTTGATCTCGTTCGCGCATATCATCAGATTCCAGTGGCGGCTGAGGATATCCAAAAGACAGCGATAATCACACCATTCGGGTTGTTCGAATACGTACGAATGCCATATGGTCTGCGGAATGCTGCACAGACATTCCAAAGATTCATGGATGATGTATGTCGTGAATTAGACTTCGTCTTCGTGTATTTAGACGATATCCTGATAGCCAGCAGATCAGAGGTTGAACACAGAGAACATCTACGTCGCCTCTTTGAAACGTTAGCCGAGCATAACGTGGTTCTGAATCCGGCTAAGTGTGAATTTGGTGCGACAAGTCTGGAATTTCTGGGACATAACATTGACTCGTCAGGTGCCTTCCCCCTGCCAGATAGAGTTCTGACGGTGAGAGAATTCCCTAGACCAACCAACACGCGTTCACTTCGAGAATTTCTCGGTCTCGTCAACTTCTACCACCGCTTTATACCACGATGCGCGCAGATCTTGCACCCTCTTCATCGACTGTTGTCAGCAGACGCTACAGATGAAAAGAGGTCAACTGCTACAAAGAAGGACATCACATGGACAGAGGAATGTGAGACTGCTTTTGAGTCAAGCAAACGAGCGTTGGCCGATGCAACGATGCTCACTCATCCCCATCATGATGCACCAACCAGCATTACTTCTGATGCATCTGACGTTGCTGTGGGAGCGGTGCTTTCTCAACTGGTTCGTGGACAATGGCGACCCATTTCCTTCTTCTCAAGAAAGCTCAAACCACCAGAGACTCGCTACAGTACATTCGACCGTGAACTGTTGGCCGTGTATCTATCTCTTCGCCACTTCAGATACTTTGTAGAAGGGCGAGAGTTTCATGTCAACACAGATCATAAACCGTTGACTTACGCCATCAGCAACCCCTCTGACAAACATTCGCTTCGACAGACGCGCCACCTATCGTACATTGCTGAATTCACTACCGATCTCAGATATCTCAAAGGAGAAGACAACGTGGTTGCTGATACACTCTCAAGAGCTGAACTGTGTGATCAGAATAATGCCATTACATCGTCTGCAGTCGACTACGAAAGAATGGCACAGTTACAACGAGAAGACGACGAAATGCAGGCTTATCGTACGGCTATCACTGGGTTGCAACTCGTAGATCTGCCACTTCTCGATTCAACTGATACGCTGTTGTGTGATATCTCGCAAGGATATGCTCGACCTGTTGTGCCACGTGTCTTACGTCGAGACATTTTCGATCAGTTGCACAATCTTTCTCATCCTGGTGGCAAAGCAACCAAACGCCTGGTTTCTGCCAGATTCGTGTGGCACGGTCTCAATCGAGAGGTTACGCAATGGGCGCGGAACTGCTGTTCATGTCAACAGTCGAATATTCAGCGACACATCGCTTCTCCTGTTCACAAGATTGACATTCCCGATCGCCGTTTTGATGCCATTCATGTTGACATTGTAGGCCCACTTCCTCATTCGCAAGGATATAATTACCTGTTCACAGTGGTGGATCGCTTCACCCGTTGGCCCGAAGCTATACCAATGGTCAATGCAACTGCTGAATGTTGTGCTCGCGCTCTTCTCGACCAATGGATCTCACAATTCGGGGTTCCGTCGACAATCATTTCGGATAGAGGACGACAGTTTGAGTCCAATCTCTGGACGGAGCTAATGAAAATCATGGCATGCACTCGTGTTCGAACGACATCTTATCACCCGCAAGCCAACGGCATGGTCGAGAGATTCCATCGTCAACTCAAGTCATCACTGAAAAGTCGTCTCGAAGCAGCTGCTAACTGTTGGATCTTTGTGCTTCCGACAGTTCTACTCGGGATACGTGCTGCTGTGAAGGAAGATCTAGGATGTTCCTCGGCCGAACTAGTGTTTGGTATGCCACTGCGTTTACCTGGACAGTTCTTCGAACAACTACCCGCTGGACACGTAGACGATCCAGCCGCGTTCCTCCCACGTCTGCGCACTGCTATGCGAGATTTGCGACCTACCATTCCGGAACATCATGGTTCACACAGAACTGCTGTTCCCACTGCGTTGACATCAGCGACACACGTATTCGTTAGACATGATGCACATCGCACCCCTCTGCAGCGACCGTACGATGGCCCGTTTCTCATCCTTCAACGGAACGAGAAGTTCTTCGTCTTGGATTGCAACGGCCGACATGAAACTGTATCCATTGACCGACTGAAACCGGCGTTCCTAGACACTGACATTATAGGAGCTCTTCCACCACAGCTACCTACTACTAGAGGTGGCCGAGTTGTACGGTTACCAGTTCGATATCGACCTTGAACCCGTACTCAAGCTCTGGGGGGAGGTTCTGTGGCGCCGACGTCTACAAGGACAGATGTACCGGAAATGACACCAGAAGGAGCATTTATCGTTATCATCCGTAACGACGTGTTCTCGCCAAGTGATTCTATATTATCGATAATTATGTTTATTACGGTAGCATGTTACGCTACATTATATATGTGAATTACTACATGTGTTGTGTTCTTTTCTATTGATATTACATTGATCACAACAAACGACTTTTAGTGTTTTGCAAACAGTTTATTTATAAACACTCGAACACTAAACCCTGTACAATGAAGGTCAATTAATTACACAGCCACTACACACCGTATTCACACTGGTGATGCGGCTCCTGTAAAGCACGACTTAGGCTTGGGTAACTACACAGCCACTACACACCGTATTCACACTGGTGATACGGCTCCTGTAAAGCACGACTTAGGCTTGGGTAACTACACAGCCACTACACACCGTATTCACACTGGTGATACGGCTCCTGTAAAGCACGACTTAGACTTGGGTAACTACACAGCCACTACACACCGTATTCACACTGGTGATGCGGCTCCTGTAAAGCACGACTTAGACTTGGGTAACTACACAGCCACTACACACCGTATTCACACTGGTGATGTGGAAATGTGCACTTTTCTAAAGAGGTAGAATTTTTGGGACGAAAAGTAGGTTGTGATGGTGTTGGCATTACACAAAGTAAAATCGAAACGGTGTTAAATTGGCCAGTCCCAAGTAACAAAACAGAAGTTGAATCATTCCTGGGGTTCGTCAATTATCACAGGGATTTCATCCCAGATTTTGCAAAGAAAGCAAGTAGTTTGTACGAGTTAACAGGATCAAACAAAACATTCAACTGGTCGGACAATCAGCAGGAGGCTTTTGAAAGTCTAAACAAATCTATGATAACAGCTCCTGTTTTAGCATATCCTAATTCATATGATACTTTCATTTTGGATACCGACGCCAGTAATTTGGCTATTGGAGCGGAATTGTTACAGGTGCAAGATGGCGTGGAACGAACCATAGCATATGGCAGTCACATTTTAACACCAGCTCCAAAAAAAATTGTACCACACGAAAGGAATTGCTTGCTGTAGTCACTTGTTTAAACCAGTTTAGGTTCTATCTCCTCGGGAAACCGTTTGTAGTACGTACTGACCATAACTGTTTGACTTGACTAATGAGCTTTAAATACACTGAAGGATAACTCACTAGGTGGTTAGAAGTAGTTAGTCAGTTTTACATGAAAATCCTGCATAGTCCAGGTAAATTACACGACAATGCAGATGGGTTGTCACGAATGCATTTAAGCGGAGAGCAGTGTCACCATTACGAGACTGGACGAGACTTGGCCACTTTACCATGTGGTGGTTGTAGGTACTGTACTAAACTACACGCTAGTTAGGAAAGGTTTGAATCCCATATCGATGACGTAACACCATTAGTAGTACGGTGTGATGATGTATCTCCGACTGTAGATGTCGATGAAGCTAGTTGGGCGGATAGCGGATGCTGGAGTCAGATGCGCCATATCTTCCACCACCAGGAACAACTGGCCCGAACCACCCATGGAACATAATTACCGTAGCAGAGAGGGTGGCCTCGTTGAAGGGGTTAACTACTGATATGATGGTGGAAGCGAGCCGCCTGAATGCGTGTAAATTCTACGGCCTCAATGCACACCTCCTGTATACCATGGAGTAACATCTAAATGGGCAATGCACACTACACGCATACACATATAAGCAAAGACACAATCTAGTAGCCTACACACATGCACAGACACAATCTAGTAGCCTAGGATGCTTGTCAATGTCCGGATTCTAGAACATACATTTTTTTTGTCAAAATCTAATAGCTTAGGACGTTTGTCGGTGTCCGGGTTCTAGAACATACATATTTTCTTATGTAAATAAATTTGTGTAGATAAATTTTGTGTACATACCTATTTCTTTATTGGAAGTGACAAGTAATTTTCGATAAAGTCGTTTTGTTATATTATGTAACTAATGACGTATTGGGGTTGGGTTTAATCAAATGTATTAATATATATTATGTTGGTGTTCGGGTTTAGTTAAGGTAATAATACGGAAATACCCTTTAAAAATAATTTTTTGATAATTATAAAGTAATTATAAAGTACGGTATATGCACGTTCTTGGGTAATAATCAGTCTTTGAACCCTGTATCAAGAAATTATTTGATGTTTGACTATATTTTTATATTCATTGTCGTGTTGATGTTCAGGTCCAGGGGCTATCCAAGCACGCTAGAACTATAGTTGCCATAAAATAATAGTGATATAATTATATACATGCTCAGATCATGTTCTTTGAGGGATCTCAGTTATACTTTGTACATTATTCAATGGAATTATGGTTTATATTAGTACAACTTGCCTTGGTATGTCCCTTTATTACATACATGTATATAATTCAGTACTAATAAAATAAACAAAAGGTGTAACACATACTACAGACCTATAGTAACGGGGAGGGGCTTTTGTTGTTAGTAATAGTTGTGTTCATGAAATACTTGTACTTGTTTCTAGGCATCAACTCGGCCGTCAGCATCAACTCGGCCATCAGAGATCACCTGGTCGCAGAAAATACATCGCTGCTGCTATGCAAATGATGTCACCATGATGTTTGAGCATGGAATCGACCAATGGATAACTCTGTTACATATGGAAATACTTCTTTTTCGTTTTAAGCGTGGCATTTTGTGTGTGTAGGTAAGTGAAGTTTAATGTTTTCTATGCTTGCTAAATGCGTAAATAAAATGTAAAGATTACGTAATGAAATTGCGATATTAGTGTAGATTGAAATTTTAGCTTTAAAATGATATATGTTGCATAAGTGTACGTACCTGCCGAGCAACACACCGATGTGGGCAACTTTGGTGTTCTGGGCGTACATTTTCAACAGTCGACGCCGTATCACGCTGGCATCAGTAGGCACTTTTGCAGCATTAATTAAATCCGTATCCATCGCAACCATCACATATCATTGGTGTTATTGTTCACTTGTAACAGTGACAAGATCTATACATAATTAATAGTTACCGTTTTTATTTGATATTAACATGCCAAAATTAAATGTTTAAAGAAAAATGTGTGCAAGCTGACTGAATCTGTGTCTGTTGATTGCATTGTCAGTTGTTAGTGATGTTTTCCATAGCATCGTTATTTAAATCCCAACCCATATCAATCTATAAAACAAATTGCTTTTACTTTTGTACTTAAAGTTATAATTAATTACTATTTAATAACTTTTTAATATTATATTAACAAATTTATTTTGTTATGTCTAGTTATGACATTTCTTTTTTCATACTACACCACATCATTTCCATCAAGTGATTCAGTGGACTTTCATGTTTCAGTGTTTAGTTTATATTATTTATTTTGTGAATCACAACATTGAAATAATATCGATGTTGTGTGCACTAAGAACAGTGTGATAATCTACTGTTCATAACATTCTCTAGAATGTGCATACAATTCACTGTTATGCATTTTCGTTTCAGAATGGCGACTCAGAATTGGTCAACCGGTCGGTTCACGTTATTGATCGTTGGGCACAGTTTCGTGCATCGCATGCAGCACCAAGTCTGTTCCGGTGAGGTGTGCATCGGTACTATGAACCTGATCTGTGTCTAGCAGATATGTCTGAGAAGGTCATCTTCCTTGGTAAGGGGAGACTAACTTTGGATGGTTTATTTAGGGAATTTGGTGGTGTGCGTGCAGAAGCTCCACGTGTTGTTTTGATTGATATAGGTACAACTGACCTAGGCAATGGTTGTGTAGCTGAGGACCTTGAGATCATTTTGTCCTCTATTGACGATGAACACATTTGGTGCCACTGCATGTACAACTTAAATTCTGTGTGATATGCCATCCATTGTTAGTCCAGAACATCATAAGAGTCGTCATGAAGACCATGAACTAAACCACCGACAGTTCCAACATCTTCTCACCAAGATTACTGCTCAATATCAAGAGCTAGCCGAGTCAAAATGCCACACTGCACTGCATGTATGACCTGAGACATGGGATTATATCATGTTCACGGAGCAGAAAGGCATAGAAGTACTGGAACTTGCTGACTGCACATGGATGTGATTTTTCATTTCTTGTCGACATTACGACGCACCTCAATCTGCCTAATGTTCAACTACCGGGATGAGAACATCTCATCAACGAGCTTTTCCAGATCACATCCACTTCTGGAATCACGTTGCTACTGTGAGAGACATAACTGCAGAACGCGAACTACATGCACTTCCCAACACCCATGGGAAACAAACTCTCAAGTATGTATGTGGCATTCATTGAGCTGCTGAGATGGGTGTTTACAGTGTTTTACCGATCTTGGGACTTGCAGCAAGGAATTACTTTTGTTCTCCAACCTGTTCCGGGTGGAACTCGACGATGCGCCGGAAGCTGTGTAGGTAGACTTCACCAATGTACAATGCAGCTATATGACCCTCAGAGCTACCGTCATTGTTACATACACCTACACATACATTCCTATGCAAAGCAACATTGCAAGACAGGTGTAGATTGAAATAGACCAACGTAATGACTTTTAGTTTTATTTCTTTACATACCTATATCATATAGACAACAACATGAATATGTATTGATGTATTTATGCTGTCAACAAGTATGCCGGCCCCAATGGTATTGTTAACCAATACCTAGAAGTCCTAGACATTAATACTGGAGTAACTTGTCTCAGATCGTGCATACAGAACTGATGGGAGTGCGGTATTTTGAAGTGGGACTGCAACGTCTTTTCCGGGCCACCAAATACACTCATGAAATTCTTGGAGAAGACATCACCCGGCAACTGGGGGAGCCTATTTGTAGGTCTACAAATTAAACCGACAGTAAAGCCCTAGACTGTGTCTTGTTGATTCCTGTATGCAGCCTAATGATCTAGGACCTCTGTACCTTACAAACTGCATTTTATCATCTAGATAAGTGTTGAGTTCTTTCTTCCTTTACTAAATTTAAGTTGGCGTTTCAAGATCTCCACCTACCTGTGTCTGTGTTGCTGGGATAATGTATCAACTGGTGAAGTTGTTTTCATCAATTGGTGAAGTTTTTTCTGCTGCTCTCAACAGTCTTTCAACTTCAATTGGTTCCAGCACAGGTGTTTTTTTGTCAAAATTTGAGGTATTAAAAAAAATTCTTACCAAAATGTCCATGTTACGTACTGCCTTTTCATACACTAAGCCTATTCTGTATGGTGCAGCAAGATATTACCTTGCCAGAAATATAGTTTAGCTATAAGGCTCTTGGGTTCCATTAGCTTCTAGCTGGTTCCCATCTACCTCTGGTAGTGACGACACACCAAACTGAAATTGTTGTCTATGTTACCTACTGCCCTCAACCAGCATGATAAATCGTTACTTAAGAGAACAACAAACTTTTATGGAATAGAACACATTTCCTGCATATCTAATAAATGAATCTTGCTGGTTCTCAAGTTAAGTCTAATCAGGATGTCAGGTCATATTGACCTTGATTTGTGTCCATGTTACATACTACCTTTGAGATGAACTTGTGTTGCCATCTCTTGACCGTGAGGAGAGTTATCCCGGCCTTGATAGCAGTTATGCACAGTTACCACCTCCTCCTTCAGAACGTAAGCATTTTGAATCAAAATAATGCATTTGAATTTTCATGTCTGATTTTTGTGTACCAGTACTGTGTTCTTGCCCATATGGGTTAAACGTTGCTTAAGCAGAAAGATCTGCAATCTATTATATAGTGTCATAAATAAAATTCCTTAATAATTTGAGATGGTCCCCAATACCTCTGGAGCTGTCCAGGGCCCCACTTAACTTAATTGTTGCCATAAGTGAGAGACAGCCTTGTTTTTTAAGCTCCCAGAAAAGCTTCTTTCAAGTGACAGGGATGTATACAATTTTGTTATATATATCTTGTCACTTTGTCCTAATTATTGTTATACTTGGTGCGTTTTGACACAAGATATATAACTTATGTCTATTCCAATAAATGCTCCATAGCATTCAGTTATCAGATTCGTTTCCATTACTTAATTCTTCGGTGTCGAAATGATGTAGCACTTCTGTGATGAATCATTTGATGGTTTTCTCCACCAGCCACTAAGTATAAGTCCTGTTCGCTGTCTTCTTCTAAGACGGCGAACGGTATGTGTGTGGCTGTGCTGTTTCGCCGAAGCCGGTTATCCGCGACATCGGCGTTCTACTCGACAACACTATGTTGATGACGAATCAAGTGTGTCGTGTTTGCCAGGTGGCATATTGTCACCTCCAAAGCATCGTGTTGATTATGAAATGTCTTACCACTAATGCCTGCAGAACCACTGTGAACGCCTTAGTCATGTCAAGTATTGATTACGGCAATGCAGTGTTATATGGTCTGCCGGAGACGCACTTGCGAAAGTTGCCGATGGTACAGAATTCCACAGCACGTCTCATTACCTGGACAAGGAGACAAGAACACATAACACCTGTTCTGTACCGTCTACACTGGTTGCCTATACGCCAACGGATCGAATCCAAGCTGTTACTGCTGGTATATCGTGCAGTGCACCATCTCGGCCCTGCGTACATTTCATCACTCGTGACATCCTACACACCGACCAGATCACTTAGATCGGCTGACTGTTCAAAGATATCACCTTGAACATTATGGTCAACGTTGCTTCTCGGTGGCTGGTCTTATCCTGTGGAATGCCCTGCCTCATCCCCTTAGACATGCGAACTGCTTTGCCACTTTCAAATCACTCTTAAAGACATACTTATTTCGACAGGCCTTCAAAGAACTTTGCAGTCCGCATCAGTGACACTTGTGCAATGTTGAATTCGGTTATGTACTTAGGATGCAGTTATTTATTATAATTTTTTAATTAGCATATTACATGTATTTATTTTATTTTATTTATTTTAGGTATTTAAACGGCTAATTCATTTGACTTGTATATATATACACTTGTAAATATATATATATAATTATTTTTAATCAGGTTTATCTAACTGACATTTTATGTAATTTGTATATGCTACTTTTAAATCATTTTCTTTTACCTTTCTATTTAATATTTCTATCTATTTGTTTTAGGTCATTTAATGTATTTTTACTTATACTCTACGATTGTCAGCGCCTTTGAGCAGATTTGTTATCCAGACACACGGCGCTCTATAGATGGTTTATAATAAATAAATAATAAGCCCAAAGCATCTTCCAAGACAGTTCACTGTAAATCTCAAGCAGAGACATAAAGGCTCCAGTTCTGGTAGCAGTAAATCTAAATCTCATCTTTCAACCAGTCAATTTTTTCCCTCTGTCTTACTGGACAGACCTAATGAATATGCTGACGATGTTGTCCAGCCATACTAACAATAATGGTAACACTATTCCGACGGTCACACCGGCCACTTCAACCAGGGCAAGCAGTAGCTTGTAGGTGCCTTTCTCTCCCAATCCCGTGACACCTGTGACGTCACACCTCGATTTTTTGGACTAGCACACCCGCCGGCACACCTGCGTTGCACCTAGGGAAGGTGCGAAATCACCTTCGGCTTTGTCTCAACAATTGTCTAAGGACAGCCAACAAAAACTCCTTCCTGTAACATGAGGAAGACTAGAGAACATTATAACTGGTCCCTTGCTCCCGCATAATAACCGGTCCCTTATACCAGTGCGCATGCGCTACTAGAAACGGAACCATTACACACTCGCATTTCAACCTGTTCAATACTTGTTTAGTTATTGTCATTTCACGCTTTCTCTTTAGTAAAGTGACTGCACAAATGGAACTCTTGTTCTTATTTATAACTAAACAACTTGATGGCGCCTGTGAACGTTGAGTGTCCGATCGAGGATTGTGACTATACGGCAACGCACGCAGAGGCGGCAGTGGTGGCTGCTATGCTGAGTGTACACGTCACTGTGCACGTCGCAGTCCCCCGGGCGCTGGGCGCGAAGATGGAGAAACTCAAGCGTCCTTCCGTAGCACTGGCCGGGACGGGCGAGGCCTGGTCATACTTCATAACCCGCTGGGGTGAGTACAAGACGGGTACTAAACTTGTTGGACCCAACATAGTCGCACAACTACTGGAATGCTGCGAGGAGGAGTTGAGAAAAGACCTCACTCACGCAGCGGGCAAGAGCCTAATGAGCAGTGACGAAAAAGACGTCCTCACCGCCATGAAGGCACTCGCCGTCCGAGCGGAGAACACTATGGTAGCTCGGGTAGCCCTGTCTAACATGCGGCAGGGACACGAGGAGCCCATCTGGTCGTTCTACGCCCGTATCAAGGGGCAGGCGGACACATGCAAGTACGAGATGAAGTGCACTAAGACGGAGTGCGATCAAGTCAACGACTTCACAGAAGAGATTATACGCAATGTGATTGCCCGCGGCATCGCAGACCAAGAGATACAACTTGATCTGCTCGGTGAAAAGAACCAGGACATGCCATTAAAGGACATGATTGAGTATATCGAGGCCAAGGAGTCTGGAAAACGCTCGGCATCGCGTCTACTCGACCCTCAGAACACGGATGCGATCAGCAGTTCGTATCGGCGGGGGAAACAGCAGATCGTCCGCAACAGGGGAGGAGCCAGGCCGGAGAAACCGAAAGCCAAGCCCAAAAGGGTGTGCATCTACTGCGGCGAGGTGGGTCACGGCAAGACGCCCCTGTGGCACACCAGACGCACCGAGTGCCCCGCGTATGGTAAAAAGTGCCAGAAGTGTGGCCGCCAGAATCGCCTCGACAAGGCGTGCCTGAGCGGACGACCGACTAAGCCCCCATCTGAGGAGACAGACGAGCTGTATGACGAGCAAACGGCAGCCTTCGTCGAGCTATGCACGGTCACCATGAACAGCGCGGGCGACGGGTTACGCACACTCCCCCTCGCTCACCATCTGTATGATGATATGTGCGATAAATGGACGAAACGCGCGTCCAACCCGCAGCCGTACATCAACCTCACTCTTACCAACGAGCGCGAAGATTACAAAGCGCTGGGTTTTGACCTCCTGAAACGCACCCGTGCAGTATCCCTGCCTATCATGGCCGACACGGGCTGTCAGAGCTGCCTGATCGGCATTGGAGTCACCCAACAAATGGGCCTGAATACCAAGGACTTCATACCCGTATCCATGACTATGAAGGCTGCGAACAACAAGGGAATTCGTATTCTCGGAGCTGTGGTGGTCAGATTCGCCAGTAACAGTGGCACTCGGAGATTGGAGACGCGCCAAATCGCGTACGTGACGGACACCTCGGACCGCATATTCCTCTCCCGCGCAGCTTGCGTGGACCTGGGCATGATCTCGGACAAGTTCCCAACACTCGGGGAGGTCAACCTGGCGACCTCTGAATTGTGTGACTGCCCGCGACGTGCAGAGCCGCCGACCAAGCCGACCACACTCCCCATGCCGGCGACCGAGGCTAACAGAGAAACCTTACAGAAACACTTACTCAGAATATACGCTCAGAGCACTTTCAATACGTGCCCGCACCAGCCCTTACCGAGAATGACTGGCCCGCCGCTACGTCTTATACTCGATGAGGATGCGACGCCGGTTGCCCATCACACTCCCATCCCCGTGGCCATACACTGGCAAAACGAGGTAAAAGCAGGCCTTGACCAGGACGTTCGTCTCGGCGTGTTAGAGGAAGTACCCATCGGTACGTCGGTGACATGGTGTCACCGCATGGTAATCTGCGCGAAAAAGAACGGCAAGCCGCGACGCACCATCAACTTCCAGGCCTTGAACAAACATGCGTTCCGCGAAACCCACCACACCCAATCCCCGTTCCACCAGGTGAGACGCATACCTAACGGGAAACGTAAGAGCGTATTCGACGCATGGAACGGCTACCACAGTGTTCCTCTATACGAGGACGACCGCCACAAGACGACCTTCATCACTCCATGGGGACGCTACCGGTACCTATCGGCTCCACAAGGGTATATAGCGTCAGGAGATGGTTATACACGACGATACGACGAGATCGTCGCGGACATTGGTGACAAGACCAAGTGCGTGGACGACACGCTACTATGGTCAGATACGATCGAGGAGAGCTACTACTTATGTTTGGAACACATCATTAAAGTAATGCAGCTTAAAACATCAAAACCTGAAACCATGTGTAAGTCTCAGAACAATGCAGATAGTTGGTTGAAGAGGTTCATCAGACTGGGTGGTTCAAATGAGTGATATTTTTACTTATTTCAGTCAGTTTACCTTTTGTTCTCGTGACGTTTCGACAGCTTTCAGCAGTCTTCTTCAAACGCAAAGAAAGCGAACGCATCAAAGAAGTCCTAAGATATGCAGGTATCCACATTGGACCATACCAATGGTACAGAGAAAGATTAAACAAAAGAATGAAGCCAACATCAGGAAGAACACTATAAAAAAAAACAAGGGCAAAGGCATGGTGGTACTTCCGTATGTCCAAGGATTATCCGAAACCTCACGACACCATCAAGAGGTCACTGGTAAGACCAAAAGACAAAGTGGAACCACACAAGATGTGTGAAGGAATGTATGCTATATCATGTAAGAACTGCAATGCCACATACATCGGAGAAACTAAACGCACACTTGGAAACCACATCAGAGAACACAGAGATGACGCAGACAAAGCAACAATGAACTACACCAGAAAAACATCGAAAAAGGAGATGAAAAAATCAACCATCACAGACCACATGACACAGCAAAATCACATAGTAGACTGCGAGGGAACTAAATTTGTGGACAGGGAGTCGGACTGGAGGCATCAAAGAAGCGATCTGGATTAGAAAAACCACAGCCTGCATGAACCGAGAGGAAGGACGGTACCGGCATCCACACATTTACGACGATCTCTTGAAGAGACACCCAGGGTGCAGTTGGGGGGAGTACACACCTGAGTGACTACGTCTGCGTTGAAGGACTAGTGTCGCCATCTAGCGGTAGTCGTCTGAAGAAGACTGCTGAAAGCAGTTGAAACGTCACGAGAACAAAAGGTAAACTGACTGTGAAATATATAAAAATATCACTCGATGCAGATAGTTGTTAGAGTTGAGAGATCATTAGTTTGCATATTGCAGCCAAGCCCAGGGGTATATATTGCCCAGCAAATAAAGCAGTCACCATTCCTTGATACGTGCACAATGTGATTACAACATACCTGCAGTTAAAACGATGCCACCAAAACGAGCGAGTTACGATGCGGCCTTCAAGTTGCGAGTCATAGAGAAAGCAAACCAGTTGGGCAGCAACAGGAAGGCAGCAGAGCATTTCGGCCTGAACGAGAAGCAAGTCTGTGAGTGGTGAAAATCAGGCGATAAACTACGCAAAGACGACAAAACGACTACAGGGTGCAGGACGTCCGGTCGCATGCAAACAACTTGACGGAACGCTCGTAGCCTGGCTGAAAGATTCGTAGGCCTAGGGGCATGCCGTCAGCGGGAAAGCTCTTCAACTTGAAGCACGACGAATGACAGAGAATGCAGGATTCAAGGCGTCGAACGGCTGGTTGTCGAGTTTCAAAGCTCGCCACGGACTGTTGGCAAGGGTACCAAGTCACCCCTTTTGACAGCAAGAACCCAGGTACCCACAAACCTGTACAGCTGGTTACCATCCCAGTAGGGGCCCGCCCGTTAAAATTTGCCACAAGATGGCAAGAGAAGCATTGCGATTCATGGACCATTTGTATTCTACAAACAGGTTTTTGACTTCGCTTTCGCGAACTCCCTCCCCTCACACCACATACCACCTGTTTTGCCAAACCTCTCTCCTGTACTAAAGGATTGGTCCAACAAAGATTGGTGGAAGAGATTGTAGAGATAGTAAGGGACATCTCAACACCACGGCTTTACAGCCGGCTTTTCGTGGTACCAAAGACATGAGGGAAATGGAGACTGGTTATCGATCTGTCTTACCTGAATCAATTCCTAGTTATTCCCCGTTTTCATATGGACGTGGCAGAACTATCTGGAAGATGCTTATTTCCACATCCCCACACATCCGATAGACCGGAAGTATCTCCGCTTCCAGATTCATGAACAATCCTGTCAATTCTGTGCTCTCCCATTCAGAATTGCTACTGCCCCTTGGATCTTTATCAACGTCATGATGCAGATAAAGATCATTGTGCACAGGATGGGCATTCAGCTATTCCAGTACTTAGACAACTGGCTGATACACGCCCCATCATACAGCCAGTGTCTGAACGACACACACCAGGTGTTACACATGTGTCACGAAATGGGACTTCTCATGAACTTGGAGAAATCACACTTGATTCCTTCACAACATTTCCTATTTCTCGGTTTCGATTTGGCAAAATACCGGGTATTTCCACCACCAGGAAGAATCAACAAAATTTGTCAGATATCTGCCTCAATCCTAGGGAATAACGGACCAACAGCCAAGATTTAGCAAGTCCTCCTGGGATTGTTAGCGTCAGCTGAGAAGATGGTACCTCTGGGGCGCCTTCACTGCAGAGAACTACAGTTCTGTCTGGCAGAACAGTGGAATTTCAGCCCGAGCTGTGCTCACAAATTCATCCTTCTAAATCAGGGTTCTTGGAGAGAACTAATACGGTGGACGTTAGCCCACAATGTGTTTCAGGGTTCTCTGATAACCCTTCCAAAAACCCATGCCAACATCTTCACAGATGCATCAAATGTGGGTTGGGGCGCTCACCGGAATTGGGAGACAACATCAGGAACCAGGTCAGGAGTCCCTTTTACATATCAACGTTCTGGAATTACAGGTGATTTACCTAGCAATAAGTCACTGAGTCCATCTAATGTCCGGCTTATCAGTAATAATAGCGACCGATAATTCAACACTTGTTGCATATATCAACAAACAAGGCAGGACACGGTCAATCTACCTGTTTCGACAAGTCCACACAGTACTCTTACTTTGTCACAGACACAACATCATGCTGCAGGCGCAGCATATTCCAAGCCGATCGAACTTCCTGGCAGATCAACACTCACACCCCAGTCAGTTACTCCCAACAGAATGGAAGTTAAATCAACAGATTGTCAAGGTCACCACAACACATTGGGAATGCCCTATGGTAGATCTGTTTGCCATACGTTGGAACACACAACTTCCCCTGTTCGTATCTCCAATACCAGATCCCAGAGCATGATGATCAGGAAGCGGGGTAGAAAGGGAGAACAAGGAACAAGAGAGGCCTTTCCTTCCAACAGCCATTATTGGTAACAAACAATCTTTGAACATTAAACTGGATGAACTACATACAAATGTGCTATATCATGAAAACGTTTGAAAATGGTACTGTCTCAACTGGGCATGCCGAAAATGATTTTCGATGTGGCATGGCAGCTTCTTTCCTAAAAGCCATGTCTCGCTGCAAGACCTCGCCCAAGTCGTGTATTGGTGAAGTTTGGACAGCATCAATTATCCCACGATACAATGTGAGCTTGGGACAGCTTCAGGAAGAGCAATGGTTGACTGGAGCAACTTTATGCGAGACGTCTGTGCGCAACATCCAGAACAACCCGGTGCGCATGGGCGGTGTCAGCCACAGTCAAGATTGACGAGAGCAAATGTAACAAATGGAAGTTTAACTGTGGACGGCACATCAACAGGGTGTGGGTACTCGGTGGCATTGACAGAGCCAACCATGGTGCTTATTTCTTATCCAAGTACAGCAGAGGGATACCGCCATGTTGGCGATTAAAGGAATTACAATTTGGTGTAAATGGGTGAATGTACTTTTACAATAAAGGCACATACACGTTCCATCAATAAGGCTACAAAAGTGGTATATCACAATCCATGCACTGAAGAGGAAAAAGAAAATGATTCATCATCGTCTGACTGGGAAAATGTTCAGAAAAAAATCACTAAGGCAGTTGTGTGAAACATTGCAGGATCAAAAGTAGACCATGGCACAACGTTAAGTACTGTATAAGATATCAATGACACACAGAGAAGAAAAAATTTAAACATAAAGTTGTGAATCACACAAAGACAGTTATTCCTTTCATTACATCGCGTCATACAAGAGGCTTGTTATTGAGCCATCCCTCTTAGGACAAGCTCTGCAGACTTGGACTTGATGCAAAAAAGCTAATGCACTATAGTGCAATTACATGTAATTATGTAACTTAGTAGTGCATAGCACATTCAATAACAATAGTTTTCGTAAGCAGCATGTTTGTACTACATGTTTGTACTACATATTTGTACTACATGTACTGAACAGAGATTATTATTATTGCTACTCACATATATTTCTTGTAATAATATCATATTATTTTTAATACACTACACTTTTTATCAATTACAATTGTATACCTTTTGGCTTTGGTGGACTGCTCTTTTGCTAATGTTTGGACGTACTTCATTTTAATAGTGAAGCCATAAACCTACAAGTCCACCGATACATTGTCACGGCACGTTAAGTTTTGTGATACGTGGATGTAGGGTCTACTTTATACCTTAAGTGACTATCTTCAAAGTATAATGTTTATTCTATGTATGCTGCACGCTCTGACTGAAATTTTCTTTATTTCAGATAATTGTGATCGTGTGCTTCATTCATCTGTAAAGGAGATGACTGACAAAATGAATTACTGCTCCAGAGGGATGATGCTAGCTTCACTGGGATGCTTGAAAGCTAAAGCAAGCATCGAGCAGGCAGATCCAAACCACCAAGCCACCAGCAATTGTACTGCTCTGAAGATCATGTTGGCCGAGTCAGAAGGGCCCATTACATCGAACAGAGAAGTCGAGTCAGACGATCAGGTTCCTACACCGAGCAGATAAGTCGAGCCAGACAATCAGGTTACTACACCGAGCAGAGAAGTCAAGTCAGACAATCAGGTTACTACACCAAGCAGAGAAGTCGAGTCAGATGATCAAATTACTACACACAGCAGAGCAGCCGAATCCATTGGTGAAAACACGGCTCTCTAAGAAAATCCAGATGACTATCTTATCAGTGGTACTAATTATGATGAATTCAGTAGTGGAGATGAGTATGTCCCTAATAATAATAATTGTAAATGCAGACCAGCCTACCCCAAAAACTTCCTGTCAGTAATCCATCTTCCCATTTACACTGATTTTCAGGAATATAGGCCTGCTGTCAGTAATAGTTCAGAACCTTGTCAGATATTGTCACGAAAAGAACACCTCTGTCAGTAATACTTTAATACTGTGACTATGACAATAGTTGCACCCAAAACATAATTGTTTTGAAGCGTTCAGTTAACAAGGTAAGGTAGATGTTCATGACCAGCATTGATGGAAATCAAATGTGAAGAAGTGTAACTGTAATGTAAATGCATCTATACACATTGTAATTCTGATTTTATGTAAATTTTAAAAACAGCATGTTGACTACAAAAACTTGAATAATTATAACAATGCGTCACGTCATTGTTATTTGTTGTGTCATTAGGATTAATATTAGTAGTCGGTATACCTATGGCCAGGCTATAGACTACACAGTATAGTAGCTTGACTACATCAAAGACAAAAACAGTCATGCCGGGGGACGGCAAAATCATTACGTCGTTACGCTAGTCATTGACATCGTCTAATCTACTCAACTCTAGTATATAAGCCTATTCCTGTATTATAGGCTGTAAATGATAGACTAAACTCAATAAATACGCTAACTTAGTCTTAGTAGTCAGTTGGCCTAAAACTACAACACCCACTACTCTGTCACTAGTACCTGCAATTATCCCGGCCACCACTGACCATATCATGTGAACTACGGGTAGGAAAATTATTTTCACGTATCCGGTAGTATGTAAAGCCGGCCCCCTTCTTTAAACTTGACAATAAGGGCCATGTCTGCATGCATGCTGTTATAAACGTTTGCAGTACATGTTTCTTCTTGGCTGGCAGTGGTGCCGTTTCGATCCCCGCCATCATTTCGTGCCGCGTGAGTCGTGACTACGTCAGAGCCATTGATATATAGAGTTTGGCCATTGAGGTTCCGATTTCTGATTGGTTGTTGTAGTTGTAGTTGTAGTTGTTTCCAGCACTCGGCAACGTTCTATTAACTGACTAGTCTGTATATATTGTGGTTACAGTGATCTTATGAGGTCTCATTCAACTAGTCAGCCTTTTTCAGAACATTATCGCCAAGCCGACCTTTCTATGCTGGCACTGAGGGTGGTCACTGCCAGGGTGCTTGTCGTCCTCAGTGGTTCTTTTACGTCCCAAATTGAGACGATGACTGTGGACGCCATTTTCGGTCCAACGCGTCCTCAAGGAGAACAGGATGCAATGCCGTGTTGTTCTGCTTGGGGATGCTCTAATCGTAGCGAAACTGGTGTACGCTTATTCGGGTTTCCTTTCAATAAAAGCAGGAGGAACGTATGGGAAGCGAAATTAAAACGGGAAGGTTGGATACCAAAGCCAGGGGGCTCAAAACTGTGCGAGGTAGGTGGCGATATTCAAGGTTAATCATGCAATAGTAGTGGTTCGCAATTTTGCCGTACGCAATAGGAAAAGCTCGTTTAAAGAAAAAGCGGTGGCAAACGTTTCCATGCGATATTCATATTCTAGATCTCTAGCGTACGTAATATCTTCCCTGGTAAACACTGAACTAAAATACTCATTCAGGTCTTCTGCCATTAAGAATCCCTCTGATATTGTATTTCCAGCACTATCTTCTAGAGGACCGACCTTATCCTGAACTTTCTGTTTGCTTCGAATATACGCATAAAAACTCTTACTGTCATGTTTTATATTACTAGCTAATTTTTTTTCATAGCTTCTCTTTGAATTTCTAATTTCAGCTGTAGCTTGATTAAGTGCTTCTTTATAAATGTTGTAGTCTTCATCCTTTCCAGTACATCTATATGACTTCCACATCATTTGTTTATACTTAATTTTTCTAATGGCTTCTTTTGATAAGTGTTTCTTTTTAGACCGTTTCCCTTGTTTTTTGAAAGGTAAAAATTTATCGACTATGCACTTAATTTCACTATTTAAGATATTCGAGCATTCTGTTGCTGTCTTATTTTTCAGTGTGTTATTCCAGTCTATCTTTGCTAAATATTTCCTCATGTCCTTATACCTTCCTTTGTGGAAATTTCTCCTATACTGCTTTTTACTATTCCTTTCTGATTTTACTTTGATGGTAAAATGTATCTGGTTGTGATCACTACTCCCCAGTGGCTCATATAACTTGACATTATAATTCTTTCTGTGAGGACAAAACTATGTCTAACACATTCTCACCCCTGGTTGGTTCTAGCACATGTTGAGAAAGGAAATTATCTAGTACTAAAACTAAAAACTTGTGGTCCTCACTTCCCATACTCTGTAGAGATTTCCATTGTATATGCCCATGGTTAAAGTCCCCCATAATAATACAGTCCCGTTTGCTTACTTCCCTTATAGCGTTTTGTATTTTTTCATTAAAGCGCCATTAGTTGCGTTATATATATATAGTATACGATAATAATTTTGGTAGGTACGCAACGTTTTTTTTATTTATGCCACTTATGATTAAAATTGTCCATGTTGTATTATTAAGCAGTTATGTCTTATGACATATGCTATAGGCCCGGCCCTGTTTTTTATTAACCTGATTATGGATAGATGAGTTTGGTAAAAAAAGCAAGTTGTTTTTCGGCTTTGCTGTTTGATTCAGTGCCAATGGTAAACATAGGAGGCTAGCGCGAGATCCAGGAATATATATTTTTTTAATGCTGCGACTTAGCTTGTTTAACTACCTGTCTAAGGCTAAGCATGCCAGTCATACTCATAATATCACTCATGTTGTTAATGTCGGTGTTTACCACTTCCTTTTAAATATTCAGCATTTATTTAAGCGTTTACTGATCCCATAATGGTATTATTATAATTATGGCTTGAATGGGCTATGTCTGCTTTTGCAGGTTGTGGCTATTTTTGCTATGGTTATGTAAATATGCAATTTTAGCAAAATTTGGAAGAAATTATTGCATATGAGATACACTTGCAGATTAATTAACTATTATGTAATCGGTTGATCAATTTAAGTGATTTACTAAAAGTAGATGAGTTGTTTTGAATGATATATTTATGATGATTGACCACCACTGCAAGTAATTGTTATACATCATATTACATGGTTAGAAAACATATTTTTGGCAAAGTCCAAATGCAATAAATGTGTAAATATCAAAGTACTTTCCTGGCATGATTATTACAAATAATCATTTATTTAATTTCAGGCTCATTTTGAACACGACCAATTTGAAACACATCGTGTTGATGGAAAATGCAAACTGAAGCCAAACGCAGTGCCAACAATCTTCAGTCATCAACCAGCACCAAAGAGGCGCAAACTCCCCAGATATCATCCTGCTGCTGCCACCAAATCTCCCTGTCTGTCTTTGTCAGATCATCCATATTGTGCAGGTCCCCAGACAACTCCGTCAAAGGTGGATGACGAAAGTGAAAGTAAGTGGTTGCTGAGAATACATTGTCAGTTGTGCCAATACGTCCTGCTCATGCTTGTCACAAAAAGTGACAAAAGGGCATTGCAAAAAAATCAAATTCTCCATTATGATATGTTATGAAATCATAAGTTTAAGTAGTAATCCAATGTGTATTTTTGCACCACTAAACCATTTGCCATTCATGTTAGACACACATGCACACACGCGCGCACACACACACACATACACAAAACCTCAATTTCTTCTGAGCTACCAAATAATTTCCATTATTCTTAGAGATATGACCCTGAAATATAGCACAACAACAAAGACTACAGCATTTTGTTCCTACTGTGCATAGTCAAAAGCCATTTCTCAAACATTACTTGGAATACAGACTACTGATTCATTCATATGAATGGCTGTGGGATATATTAATTTGTTAACAATTCTTTGATGTGATGTAGAATCAAGTCTATTCAGATCATGTTTCAATAAGTACCTCGTTCAGAGATAATTAACAATCACTACTGGTATTGCATAACATTTTATTATATTCTAGGTGACACAAGTAGCACTACTAGTGACAGTCCAAAACCTACTAGCAGTAAGACATGCCCTGATGACATATCGCCACCATCTGAAAGAAGCCATGAGCTGAAAGAAGCACAAAGGAAACTGCGCGCCATGCAGATAAGGGTGACATTGTTGCAAAAACAAATGAAGCGTGTGAAACGCGAGAAAAGGGAACTGATTAAGAATCATGCAAAGTGCATGGTTTCCTTACGCAAATTATTTACTGATGACCAGCTACGTGCACTAGGTAGAAAGAGCATGCGAGGTAGCAAATGGAGTGCTAATACTATAAAGAAAGCCTTGCAGTTGCGTTTTGCATGTGGGTCAACTGGATATGAACAGTTGTTAGAGCAACAGTTTCCCCTGCCGTCATTGCGCACGCTACGGAGAAAAATGCAGGGTGTTGTGTTTGAACCCGGTGTTCTAGATGAAGTGTTTAGTTTATTACAGTTGAAAGTACAACAGTGGAAATCGCAAGAATGCGAGTGTTGTTTGACCTTAGATGAAATGGCACTTACCTCCAGTGTCGAATTTGACCAAAGTAGTGGTAAATTACTAGGTGACATTACCCTGCCAGGCCATACCGGCAATGCTACTCATGGTCTCGTTGTTATGCTAGGTGGTGTAACAACTCGGTGGAAACAAATTGTTGGCTATCATTATACTGGGAACTCTATCAATGGGACTGCTCTTAAAGATATGGCCATAGATATAATCAAGCATGCAGCAGCTATAGGATTACATGTAGTTGCTGTGACTAGTGACATGGGTTCTGCAAACAGAAGCATGTGGAAGAGTTTTGGTGTTATATGCGGTAAACATAGTCGCACAGTTAATAAGGTACAACATCCGTGTGATCCATCCAGGGAGTTGTTCTTTATTGCTGATGTCCCGCATGTCATCAAAAACTTGAAAGCAGCCCTTGTCAGTGGTCAGACTATCACTCTTCCTGACTATGCTGTTGAAAGCAACAACTTGTGCAGCTCAGAGGTGAGCATTGCTCCAGTTAAGGCTTTAGCACAAAGTCAGGAAGATCAGCAGCTGAAGATTGCCCCAAAACTAACAAGTGCTGCTCTCAACCCTTCCCACTTTGATAAAATGAAAGTGTCGCACGCCCTTAATATATTTAGTAAGTCAGTGTCAGCAGGAATTCATTTTCTAGTAGAATCGAACCATGCAGGTACAAAGTCAGCTGACCTTGTAACTGCCTGGTTCATCGAACTGGTCAATAAGTGGTTCGACCTTATGTGCAGTCGACACCCTACAATGGCTCTAAGCAAAATTAATCCCTCGGAGCATGCCAGTGCTATATCATTTCTCAAATCTGTCATCCAAGTTTTTACTGGAATACAAATTGGTAATAAGTGGAAACCTGTTCAAACAGGTGTTATTCTATCAACACAGTCTATCATAGACATTCAGAATGAGTTACTTGACAAGGGCCACAGTTATCTGTTAACAGCTAGATTTACCCAGGATTGTCTAGAAAATCTGTTCAGCTGTGTACGCCTGAAAAACCCTGTTCCCTCTCCAGTTGAATTCAAATACGCATTGAAAATATTGACTGTTGCCCAGTTCCTGAAAACATCTACTACTGGAAATTATGAGAATGAGGAAGGAGAGTTTGTGGCAGACTTTCTTGATCAGCAACAGGTCTCACCTAAGCTAGCAGAGTCAGACTTACAGTTACAGCCAATGTTCTTTTCTGAAGCGAAATCTGTGAAGGAACTTGGTAGTGCAGAAGAGAACAGCTTATACTACCTAGCTGGATACTGTGTATCAAAAATCCAGAAGCATGACAAAGTTTGTGACAATTGCATCTCGAGTGTTGTTAGTTCCACTGTTACATCTCTTGATGCTGCCAAACTAACTCAGTTTAAAGAGTATAAGGATGGCAGCCTTACCCATCCAACAAAACAAGCATTTCAGGTATTGTTGGCATGTGAAATGGTGTTTCGTCAACAGCATGAAAAACTTCTTATGTCGCAAAGAAATGTAAAGGCATTCTTGGTGAATGTTTTTGAATTGGCAACTATGGAAGTCCAACTCCCACTTTGTCATACTATCAAACATAAGCTGATTGGGCGATATACTGTTGTTCGGCTGCATATATTTTCCAAGATGTTACGACTTGCAAGGAAGAATGCAAATTCAATGCATAAATCCGGTAGTGAACTTGGCAGTAAGAGTATGGCAATGAGACAGATGGTGAAACATATTAAATAGAAATGTGACACGTTGCATTTATTTGCACTGTAAAGTTCATTTGTAGTTGTAGTTGTTGTAGTGATAGTTGTTGGCACCATGCTAAATGTCAACATTTCACCTTGTTAAATGTGTTAACTTTGTAAGTCAGTTAGATGTGAAGTTATGCAAGGTTGAATTGACTGATTGAACCTTCAGGGTACTAAATTACCCGTGGTTCGCATTGTATTTTCCAAGACGTTATAACAACAAGAAAGAAAGCAAATTCACTGCATAAATCTGATAGTGAACTGGGCAGTAAGAGTATGGCAATGGGACATATGGCGAAGCATTAAATAGAAATGTAACATGTTGCACCTGTTAGCACTGTAAGATTAATTTTGTCATTATGGCATTGTGGGCATCATGCTAAATGCCAACATGTTACTTCTCAAAAGTGTTACTTTGTAAGTCAATTACATATGAAGTTGTGAGTGGTTGAATTGACCGAGAGGTTTAACATTGCAATCAAGTCTCTGAAATATTCAGGGTACTATATTACCTATTGTACGCATTGTATTCTCCAAGATGTTAAGAATTGCAAAAATGCCAATACACTGCATAAATCTGGTAATGAACGTGGCAGTAAGATTCGTGTTGGCATTATGGAGTTCAGACACATTGCTAAATGCCAACAGTTCACCTTGTTAAAAGTGTTACTTTGTAAGTCAATTACATGTGAACATGTGTATGTGCAGCTTTGAGAATAAAGGTATTCGATTTTGCCAATATGTGTTAAATATGTACATACTACAGTGCATTTTGGATATGTTGAACTTCCAGGGACCCGTGGCAATACTTCTAGTTATCAGAAACTCCACTAATCAAGATCTGTTTTATGGTCTTATATGACTGGGACTAAAGAGAAAGATCGACATAAGCAAAAGTCAACTAAAATGACAGTTTTAGTTATCTGAAGCGCACTGTATATATTTAAACAGGGTCCCATAGAGACACAGTCATGCTGAGTGCTACTACTGTATATTAATATGTTGCCTACTGGTCTGTATAATAATAACCAATACCATAACAACATCATATTCGTTTAACAGAGGAGCAAACTTTCTCAATCTTTATGCAATGTTCACAGAGACACATCATCCCATTAACAAGCTGTAAGGCTTATACACCAACTCTCCACCCTTTCAAAGTGATGCACAAAATATCTTTAAAATATTTAAACATATTATATTGTTATATTAAGAAATATCTTTACTTCTAATTTTAATGTATGACATGTAGACCATTTTAATATGTGTGTATGTATATATATATATAAAATACTTTTATTTTCATGCATTGTGCGTATACAAATTATTAAGTATACTCATGACTGGGAAATTTGTACCAGGTCAAAAACTGTATCACTGAAATCTCGCCATTCCTGATCCTCTTACCTTTTTTGTGATCAGATTTATTGTTAAAACGACCTAAAATATTAGGATGCACGATTTATGTTCCCACCACACCAGTATATAAATAAATATTCATTAAACTGCTATAATAGAGAATACGTATGAAAACATTTCGTAAAAGTAGCATAACTAATATTAATCAGTCATCCATACATGCATAGACATGTGTGTAGTAATAATTAGACATAACGTGATGTATATGTAACGTTATCAGCTGTGCACTGAATCACTGTTGCTGCTGCTGCGCTGCAACTGGACCGAAAATGGCGCCCATGTTTTCAATTGGCCAAACTCTATATATCAATGGCTCTGGACTACGTCTTGTTTGAGCGCCATGAGCTCGGAAATGCGAATTTGTCGTAACGTTGTTTCCTATTGGTCAGATTACGACCAGAAGCAGCGAATGAAAAACCATGTCACAACAAGCAGCATATATATGCTGCCACCTGTTAAATAAAGTGAAGCTAAATTTGAGGAGCACGGAAGTGATTGATAATCATTGTGACAACGAAAGAATCCGTAATACCGTAATTTGAGGTGTATTTCCGGAATGATTCCGGACAATCCGGAATGGTAGGCAGGTCTGTAATTGCTTTATTGGTGAGAACGTAGTCTTCCGTTCCCGTGGGTTTATCGGCACATGAGGCAATGTTTCTCACTCCTACTTCATATCGATCTTTGAGACTTTGGTTTTCTTCAATATGGCACAAGCAAATGTGAACCTGAGCGGCTTCTATTTGAGAAGTTTGGTTATCGAGATTAGGTCGACTAGGACGACGGTCACCTGGCAACAAGCGCAACGTCTACCTGTGGCAAACCTTGACCATCGCCATCGGGCGAGCCATGTGGCATATCACTGGGAGGTGACAGAGGCGTTGGCCAATGGCTACGCAAGGGGCTGTCCCAACCAGGCATGATGCCAAAAACGCCTTTCTATACGGCATGGCAGCTTCTTTGCTACAAGTTACAAGCCATGTCTCACTGCAAGACCTCGCCCAAGTTATGTATTGGTGGAGTCTGGACAGTGTCGGTTATCACACGATACAGTGCGAGCTTGGGACAGCTTCAGGAAGAGCGATGGTTGACTGGAGCAACTTTATGTGAGACATCTGTGCACAACACATCCACAACAACCCGGTGCGCATCAGCAGTGTCAGTCTCAGTTGAGATTGATGAGAGCAAATTGGGCAAATGAAAGTTCAACTGCGGACGGCACATCAACAGGTCATGGGTACTCAGTGGCATCGACAGTGCCAACCATGGCACAATATTCCTTGTCCCGGTACAGCAGAGGGTTACCGCCACGTTGGTGGTTAAAGAAATTAGTTTGGTAAATGGCTGAATCTACTTTTACAGGCACTTGTTCCATCAATAAGACTACAAAAAATGGTATATCACAGATCATTCAGATTGGGAAAATGTCCAGGAAGAAATCACTGTGAGGTACCTTTGAAAGATTGCAGGCTCAAAGGCAGACAACGGCACAACGTTAAGTATTGTGTAAAAATGTCAATGACTCAAAGAAAAGGAAGACAAAATAAAGTTGTGAATCACACAAACATACTACTGGGCATAAATACAGTGTTATTTCTATCATTACATCGCGCCCAACAAGAGGCTTGTTATCGAGCCATTCCTCTTAGGACAAGCTCTGCAGACTTGAACTGCAAAAGAAGCTACCAGCTATCAGCCAAGGGCAAGGGCAAGCAGCAATATTCCCATCATGATAATCGATTATCTACAAAGTGGGCACAATTTGGCAAAACAGAGTTAAGAGTTGTTGAAAAATGCTTGAAAATACATTCCATCGACCACTTTTCAACAACATATGACTTTTTGTTCATTTTGCGAAGAACTAAAACAATATCTTATAAAAGGCACCACCAAGTAACAGAGGACACTATTTCGGTATCACTCCGGTGTAAAGTTTTTCACGAGAGCGTCGTTGAAGCCAGTTTTCAGTTTACAAGATCCCACAAAGTGCTGACAACTGCAGTCGAAGTTGTGTCATCAAGTATAGCAATATGAAGGTCATCAGTGAACATTTTAAGTTAGATGATGCTTAAATTTTGCTCAAAACTGATTAGCAAGTGTTAAAACAGCCTTGACCTTTGCGCAATCGTAAACTGTTTCGACTGTCAGAATGGAATCTTAAAACAAAACTGCCAAAACGTAGTACTTCATGACAAATTTCGAAACATTATAGATGACCTTGGTCTTATTCAGATTATAGACAAGCCAACAAGGGGAGTAAACACTCTAGACTTAATGATCACAAATAACCCTCAACCGAATAACGTCAACCGAACAGATATCACCAGGAACCTCAAATCATGACTGTTGTTACACAGAGCTAGACATAAATCCAATGAAACACAAACAGAAACCTAGAAATAATCCCCTTTTCAATAAGGCAGACTGGGACAAATTTAGAAAACATGAAAGATATAAGCAAAAATCTTCAAAACTGCTATGAACAAAACAGTGCAAACAAGTTGTGGTGTATATTTCGGGATAGCATTGTCAAAGACAAAGTCAAAGGTATTGGGTTGTACATACCATCCAGAATGGCTAGTCATAGGGACGGATACCTCTGGATTACACCAACACTAAAGAAACTTATGCAAAAAAGGGACAGAATGTACAAAAGTCATAAGCACACAACAAAATATAAACATCTAAACCAAACTATACAGCAGCAACTGAGAACTGCCTACTGCAACTATGTAAATGAAATTGTCACCTCTACTGAAGAGTCAACAAAAACAAGGTTATGCTAAGAGATTCTGGACTTACATGAAACACTGCCGTACAAACCACACAGGGGTATTACCTCTTAAACAAAATGGAATCCTACACTCAAAACTCTAAAGAAAAAGCGGAGATACTAAATCAACAGTTTCAATCAGTCTTTACAGATGACCCATCTCCCCAAGTAACCAAACTACCCAATCCAACACTACCAGAAATAGAAATTATAGAAGTTGGTGTACTAAAACTCCTACAAAATCTTAAACCTTATCAAGCTCAAGGACCAAACAACATCAACCCAAGAATTGTAAAAGATTTGGCTGTTGAAATTGCGCCATAGCTAACTTTAATCTTTCAGAAGTCATATGCTACAGAAGAAGTCCCTCCTCTGAGGTACCCGTAACATCAGGAGTACCACAAGGCTCTGTACTTGGCCCTTGTCTATTCCTCTTTTACATAAATGACAGGGCACTCCCACAGTCTTGTGCACTGTTAGGACACTCCCACAGTCTTGTGCACTGTTAGGGCACTCCCACAGTCTTGTGCACTGTTAGGGCACTCCCACAGTCTTGTGCACTGTTAGGACACTCCCACAGTATTGTGCACTGTTAGGACACTCCCACAGTCTTGTGCACTGTTAGGGCACTCCCACAGTCTTGTGCACTGTTAGGACACTCCCACAGTCTTGTGCACTGGAATATGTGCATTTGACTTCAGTTTATATTGCAGGTCAAATCAAATCAAATTTATTGAACTCATTACAATACATATAATACAAATCAAATTAACACAAACCATATACAATAACATGAGCACAACAAGGAATGAACATTATACATTTTATACTCCCTGAACAGGTGAACAGATACAGGCAACTTGTAAACTCCTCCAGAGCAGACACGTTTGCTACAGGCAATGCATAACATGGTGTGCACTGTTGAGACTGCAACACAGGACTGCTGCCTGTTCAAGATGAAGAACAGTGACATGGCAGCATTGAAGGCCGCTTTCGAGTGTTGCATGTGCAAAGGTAACACTCTGGCTACGACCGCATACCTCATTTACTTCCAATTTGTTTGGTAACTGTTACAAACTTTTTATGGAAAAAGAAACATTATTTAACAGGCCTTGACATTAAGGTTTTGAATCCACTGGCCCAGGGGGCCTGTAGATTTGAAAAGTTAGTGGCCCGCCTGTGAAAGTTACTGGCCCGGATTTTGTGTTACCATAAAAAATATGCTGATACTGAGGTGCAAAACATTATTAATCTGTTTTATTTACCAACAAAATTGTTAGAACTTACTATACACATATTGATTGTTCAAAGTGAGATGTCCAAAGCTAATAATATTGTAATATTGTTCAGATGCATGTATATACAGTATTTGCCAAGTTTAACTAAAGTGTGGCCAGCGTGACAACAGCTAGTCAGTCAGTATAGTTGAGTTGACGCTGTTTTCATGTGCAGCTCATTCAAGGCATTGGACTATTCCACAGTTCATTCTCCAGGTGGCACCACCCAAAATAGGTGGCTGTCACCTTGTCCTTGCTAACGCAGTGTTACATTTCGCTTCTGTCACTTTAGCCACTAGTTAAATTTGGATTTAAGCTGTATTCCTTTCATATATTTAGAGAAGAAAAAACATGCCTAATTCTAAAGTCGAGGCAGCTTCCAACCACCGTACAAAGTGTGTCCAAGGGACGCGGCGGAACTTTACAAAATGGCGATGCCGGAGGTTAGAAAATTTATTCAATGGCTTTGCACGCTGTTGTCCCATTGATAAGTGTTGGAGTTTGGACTCATTATTGATCAGAATTAGTATCTACGTTATGTTTGTCCTATAACTGTGTAGGGTCTAAGAATTCTGGCGAACTGCATCTAATCCCCGATGCGGTCGTGCCGTGACCACCGCTTCGTCTCGGCGGCATTCGAGGACCGGAAACCAGTGGCCTGTCGAGCCAGTAAAATATAAGAACTGGTGTCCTGAACTGGCCCAACAGCTTCAAAAAAGGCGCCGGGCTATCGGGCCAGTGTTAATGTTGAGGCCTGTTTAATTAATGCAATAAAACATGCTGAGCTACTTGTATAGTATATATTCATATATACCATGACAATTAATTGGTTATTTTCCGGGATAATTTAGAAGGAATTCTAAGGGTGGTAAGCTTAAAGCAACAATTTCTTAACCCTACAGGTGACCATTGGGCCGAATTTTGCCCGTGCGATCAATGCAATATTGCTCTCGGCCGAATTTCGGCCCAGATTTAAAAATTAACAATTTCTGTGACCGTCATTAGTAACTGACACGGGAAGATGTGGTATCGTTGGAAAGCTAAGTTCATCTTTTTCATATGGTATTTTACTATGCTCTGTGTAAATAAATTTACATTCCCATATTCTGACCATGGAAAGCATGGTACCAATGGAAAGCTGTTTCTTTGCCCTCTTTGAATAAATTAATTGTAATCCTGTGATGTAATTAACCAATGAGAGTCTTCAGCTGAACCACGTGGTATTCGTCCCAGTTTTTGGAAGATTTTAGTCGACGGCCGCCATTTTCTCACTTCACAAATTAATTTTTTTCGTACAAACATATTAGAACGATGTCTGACAGCGATTCTGAATCGGAAGTGTACGAAAGCTCTGATGGTGAAATTTATTTCGAAGGCTTTAGTGCGGCCGATATTCGGAAAGCTGCTGCCGCCGCAAGTGCTAGACCCAGTACAAGCACCGCCATAGACTTCGACATCGCCGGTGATGACAGCTCTTGTGACAACCAGCATTCGCCAAGCTCGGATTCTGATACATCTACATATGAGGTAAAGTTATATTTCTATCTGAACATGATTACTCAAAATTATATTTGTGGGATTTGTTTGTAACTGCTATTATCGTCCATACCCGTGATCGGCCGGGTCAGCCATGATCGGCCTGAGCTGGGGACTAGTATCACCCGGTGTCAGGTCTGTCATGTAATCGGTTGTTATGTCCTCAATTTTTGTTGCCAGTGTAAATTAGTAAGATACCTTACTAAAAGGTTTACTAGTTATGCAGTCTACACATCATGAAGTCGGACAAAAAAGCTTGACCACATCGTCATTGAGACTGAACACTTTATCTTGTTAGTGACATTGTCACTCTTGTCGACTTGAGTCAATGAAACACATCACGCCAGTGAGACGGGTATCCAGGGCAGTGAGACACATATAATTCATGATCCATCTGAAAAGGAATATTTAGCCGTCATGAAATTTTATTTGAAATTTATTATTATTATTATTATGTATGATTTAACCAATTCTTACACTACAATACAAGCTTCATTTACTGTTGCAGTATGATCTGCCTTCGGTCTCGCCACCAGTGACGCGTGCTCGGGCTAGAGGTCAGAGAATCGGCCATGGTCGGACTGAGCACGCGAGAGCTGGAACGGCTGTACGTCCTAGCGGTGGATGGATGCACATCGATGATGAGGACCAGCACAAAGTCTCTCACCCGTTCAGCGTGAGAGGGGCAGGACCTCGTCAGATGCCGGCACGCAACTCAACGCCGATCACCTACTATTCACTGCTGCCACCTTGAGGACGGTTCTGCACAACACGCTTGCATACGCCAAAGTGGTGCTCCGTGACATGGCTGCATGGATCGCCGGCCATCCGAACTCCCGCATGAACAGATGGACGATCACTGACATCACTCTGAAGACGCTGAAGCAGTACCTTGTGCTGTGCTTCAGCATGGGCATCGTACAAAGAACGCAAAGGACTACTGGTCACGTCGCAACCCGTCCCAGATCACCACGTACTTTGTACGTGTGATGTCCTACCGGAGGTTTGCGTTGCTGCGAGTGGTCCACGTCGGTGTCCTGGACCCGGCAGTATGTGGACAGGCCAACTTTGATCCCTGGAGCAAGGTGCGCCCTATGCTCGATGCTGTCAATGAAACGTTCAAGTTGTACTTTCTGCCATATCAGTGCCTCTCCATCGATGAGAGCATGGTGGGGATGAAGAATTGAGTGGCATACATTCAATATACGCCAAACAAGCGCCACTCTAGGTTTGGCATCACGAAATTTGAGCTGTGCAATGCTTGCAGCGGCTATGTGATCCATGTGGAGTTGTATGCCGGGAATGACTTCCCGATCCAGAGCGACATGGGACAGGCGCACGGCGTTGTGATGGACTCGATGAGGAAATCGAACCTCCTCAAAAAAGGGTACCACCTCTTCACAGATAACTTTTACACAAAGCCAACATTAGCAGAGATACTGTGTAATGTGGGAACATTGCTGACGGGCACAGTTCGTGCCAACTCGCGAGGCATCCCCGTGGTGCCAAGCAAGCTGCGCATCGGGGAGTGCCTCAACTACTGCCGCAAGGACATGCTGTTCGTTGCGTTCAGAGAGAAGAAGTCTCAGAAGAAACCTGTGCTCATGCCGAGCACGGACGCGGCGGCTGGCATGGCTGACGTTCCCACAGCAGCAGGTCGGCTGAAATGGAAGCCAAAGTGCATTCAGGACTACAACAAGTTCATGGGTGGGGTAGATCTGAGTGATCGTAAGATCTATTACGTGTCAGCCGAGCGGCCCTCCGGGAGGTACTGGATGGAAATATTCTTCAATCTCCCAGACATGGCTCTGCTGAATAACTGTGAGTTATACTGCAGCATGACAGACGCAGGTCAACGCAAGACTCGCCATGACTTTCTGTGTTCCGTGCTCGAGAGTCTGTGTGGTGTGAATGGTGTTGGTGAGGGAGCAGCACAACCAGCAGCAGCAGCACAACCAGCAGCGCAACCAGCAGCGCAACCAGCAGCGCAACCAGCAGCGCAACCTGCAGCGCAACCAGCAGCAGCAGCACCACCAGCAGTGCAACCAGCAGCAGCAGCAGCACAACCAGCAGCGCAACCAGCAGCAGCAGCGCAACCAGCAGCGCAAACAGCAGCGCAACCAACAGCAGCAGCACAACCAGCACCGCAACCAGCAGCACAACCAGCAGCAGCACAACCAGCAGCGCAACCAGCAGCACAACCAGCAGCGCAACCAGCAGCACAACCAGCAGCAGCAGCACAACCAGCAGCGCAACCAGCAGCAGCAGCACAACCAGCAGCGCAAACAGCAGCGCAACCAGCAGCACAACCAGCAGCGCAACCAGCAGTGCAACCAGCAGCAGCAGCACAACCAGCAGCAGCAGCGCAACCAGCAGCGCAACCAGCAGCACAACCAGCAGCGCAAACAGCAGTGCAACCAGCAGCAGCACAACCAGCAGCGCAACCAGCAGCACAACCAGCAGCAGCAGCGCAACCAGCAGCAGCAGCGCAACCAGCAGCACAACCAGCAGCAGCAGCACAACCAGCAGCGCAACCAGCAGCAGCAGCACAACCAGCAGCGCAAACAGCAGTGCAACCAGCAGCAGCAGCACAACCAGCAGCACAACCAGCAGCACAACCAGCAGCACAACCAGCAGCGCAACCAGCAGCGCAAACAGCAGCGCAACCAGCAGCAGCAGCGCAACCAGCAGCGCAACCAGCAGCAGCAGCGCAACCAGCAGCACAACCAGCAGCAGCAGCGCAACCAGCAGCACAACCAGCAGCAGCAGCGCAACCAGCAGCGCAACCAGCAGAGGAGCTGCCAGAGGGCCATGCGTTGCAGATTCTGCCAAGCAGACAGGAGCGTGATTGTGTCGTCTGCTCCGACCACGCTCGAGGCATAAGAAAACGCAGTTCATATGGTGCCCTGGCTGTAGATCTGGTATCCACAAACAATGTTTCTGCCTCAGGCAGCATAAACACTCAAGAGTGTGATGATGTGGGAACAGTGTTGGAGTTGTGACAGTGTGTCAGCACACTGACTGAAACATTTGCAATATTCGGTTCTAAAAATCATAAATAAAAAAGTTATCAACATGTCTTTCATTTTTGCATTATTTTGTAGCTTACATATGTGTCACCTCGTGCTGTGGGTACATGGCGTAGAGGCGCGTCCCCTGGGTGGCGGATTGGGGAGCCCTCCTTTGGGGGGTTGCACGTGAATAATATGGAATAGCGTGCCGCGGACCAACGTACCATAGGAGAATGGAAAACTCTGACTCCAAACCCGGGTAGATGGAGCTCGTCAGCCTTGGAAGGCAGTCCACCTAGGAGAAGGAAATCTCTGACTCCAAACCCGGGTAGCTGGAACTTGTCAGCTTTGGATGACAGTCCAGCTAGGAGAAGGAAAACTCTTGACTCCAAACCTCCGCTGCGTTGCGGCTATACTGGATCTCGTGAAAGGCTTCGGGAGTAAACCCCGAGGAGTAATCCGGAGCTGGAGTCCCTAAGGCAGTTCGTTGTTGACTTCAACATCGTTCTGGCAACTCCTGCGACGGCACCGGTGCCAAGCCGTATGGGCTCTTGCTCTTCCCTTGGATTACTTCAGTGACGTGGAGAGGGGGGACCTGCTGCATGGGCAACAGCTTGTCTTCCATATCACCCTTGCCCAGGCCTGCGCCCTGGAGAGGACACTCCAGCGCCGCTGCAAAGCGACGACACAACACGAGAAGTGGCAGTTACCGGTATGGACATTGACGGATGGGAAGAATGGACATTGACGGATGGGAAGACCTTGCCCAGGATCGCTCCCGCTGGAGACAGGAACTGAATCGCAGCCTGCGCAGAGGGGAAAAGAAGTTGCAACTTGCGTCAGACAAACGGAGATCGAGACGCATAAACGGCCAGCAAGCTCCACCTGCAGACACCGCTTTCAAGTGTAACCGCTGCGACAGGGACTGCCACTCCCGCATCGGCCTGCACAGCCACAACAGGCGCTGTTCCAGTGCCAACTGACTTTTCAGGGCGCAGAACCATGGCCTCTTGTGACTGACGGATGCCACTAAGTTATGTGTCAACATTTGCCCCACTGCATATATGGACATACAACCGCTCAGTAATTATTTGGTAGCAGGGTGCAAGTATTTTATCAGTTACTTTCCATTTGATGCTTGTTTACAGAATTGGCAACATTTTATATGGCCTATTCTACATAAAAAAAACTTCTGTATGGATTTTATTCATGTTTTTTTATTATGTAGCTGATATGTATGGCAACATTTCATTCATTGGACATTGGGGTGTACAACCACTCAATAATTATCTAGCAACTGGGTAAAATGTCTACATTTCCGTACCGTTTTTTTAAAGTTTAGGTAATATTTTTATATGATAACATCATGTAGGGTACTTGCTGTTATTTTTATATTGTAAAGGGTCTTCTTAGCAAAACAATGACTCTATTTATATTTCTAGGATAATTATTAGCGATATAGTGATTTTTCAAAGGCACCCATATGAACAGCTCCAAACTGTGTACACCATGGAAGTTCACCATTGGTCACCTGCAGGGTTAACATTATTTTACCCACAATAAGCCAAGGGTGGTAATTTTTAGTAGGAAGTATTGAATGTTAGCAAGCATCAACATTATTGTAAAAAGATAATTTTTACAATCAATGTTTTGTTTAAAATTTGAACATTTAAAATATTCAAAATAAGAACATTGTTTTACACTGTTATGGGTTTATTTTATTTAACACAATTACACATAGCCAGGCAATAATCCTTCAACAAATTTGAGTGATAATATGGATCCTTTGTTACCATTCCACAATGATTCCAAACTATTTGTCAGTTGTTTTAGTATTGATTCTAAAATGAAAAACAAACATTGTTTGCTTTTTTCGTTTTGAAATTTGCGAACGAAAAAGGAAAAGGCATCGCAGGAAGTAGATTTTAATTTTGTTCTTGCAACAAATCTGCAAAACAAGTCATCGTGTTTTATCAACTTGTTCCAAAGGTCTCTGTGACTTATAGCCCTTGCCTGCCAAGAAAAAACAAGGGCTTGATAAATGCAGAAAGATGGACCAGGATTTGCTTGACGACATATCTATTGCTGAAGGCGAATCACTTGACTCTGCAAATGGGGGCATGTATGTCGATGAGTTCTTCATCGCTCGCTGGGGAGGAAAAGATTACATGGTAAAGGTGAAGGAAATGGATCCCTCAAACAACACCATCCTCTTAAATTTCATGGAAAACTGGCAAGGCCTGTATGTGTGGCCTCGCACTGAAGATACATCCTGGGAGAGTAAATGAGTGTCCTCAAACAAAAGGTGTACCTTGAGCTAGAACCATCCAAAAGCACCCACAGAATACAATTCTACAACTTAGTGTAGAACAATGAATTCTGTTTTGGTGAAAGTATTACAAGTAATGTTGTTACAAATTACTGTAGAACAATAACATACATGAAACAAGTTCAGCAGTGTCTTAAATTATGTAGTTTATCTGTCAATCCAGATATAATCGCATTATTTCATGTCCAACCAGGTATCGTCACGAATGAGATGACTTTTTTAAAGAAAATGGTTCTTTACACCATTTCTTTCTATTGTTTTGTGATACTTCTGTGGGAAATTGCCTGAAAATAAATTGGAATTGGTTTCAAAAGTGGTTACTTTGTTAAGCTCATTGTGTCATGAATGAGAGTGCAAATACACACTCCAGCTGACCATCTGACATCTTGAATCCGACCTGAACAAACTTGTCTACTGAGCAAAGACATGGCAGATGGACTTTAATGTATCAAAGTGCGCCATCCTCTCAGTTACCACCAAGAGGAAGCCATCAATCGATGATTACGACATGGAGAACCAACGGATCCCACGGACTGACCATCAGGACTACCTGGGTGTTACCATCAACACAAAGTTATCCTGGCAGCCACACATCAACAAAATGCAGAACAAAGCCAGAAAGACACTTGGCCTAGGCAAAAGAACACTGCATGCAGCACCAACTCAAGTGAGGAAAACAGCACTTGTGCGACTTGTGCCTGGTATTCAGACAATAGAGCAAGTGCAGCGTTCCGCAGCTCGCTTTGTTACTGGCGATTACCACAGCACCTCAAGCATAACGGCTATGTGCACTAACCTGAAGTGGGACACTTTATACACAAGACGTCGGTTAAGAGACCGGGTGCTACCTTAGTGGAATCGACTCAGACTCGCAGTTGGATGACAGCACCGATGACAGAGGATCATCCATTGACGGGCCAGCAGCCATCAGCAACTTAAGGCCGACCTCGGACACATGCCGGACAAAACCATCTGTCGGGAGTGCAGCCTGACATTGGACATTCATTCTACTCAGCTACTCGTGACACTGAGCTGTGGGATGCAACGGCAGCGTCATTGTTGGATAGCAAAGCAGCGAATGCAGCTCGTCGACAATGGAGGAGCAGCAGTCGAAAACTTTACTGCAGCAAATGCACCAAACGCCAACTGAACAGTGTAAAGACCTCATTTTTCAGAAAAATATACCCAAACCTGACACCCCTCAATTTCGCCCCAATCTGGTGACGGATTTTGAAATATTGGTGCGTTCTACTAAATAGCCACTGTGCGAATACGTGAGCGACCAGAGTATATGTATTGCTATCTCGTGAAAGATCTAATGCAGTAGTACATTCAGTATTCACTGGACTAACATGTGCCACGTCAAAGTACTCGAAAAAAATTCACACATCACACCAAAACGGTATTTTCAAGGGCACTTTTTCGGTCGGTAATGGCGGACGAATCCTGTCATATTGTCAGCAATTACCCCCCTCCACATTAACCCCAGACACACAATCTCCTGCCATCACCTGTTTCCCCGGCAGTGCTGCAGCTTATGTTGCAAGGTTATGATAGAAATCTAGCCCACTACCTTATCCACGGCTTTACCTATGGTTTTCATATAGGATGTCTTAACACACCAGTTCAACCACAAACATTGACTACAAATTTGAAATCTGTATTCGAGTATCCAGAAGTAATAGACGCAGATTAAGAAACAATTTAAATTAGGTCGATTTTTGGGCCTTGCACTGTTCCATCTAATGTTCCCAACTTCAGGGTGTCCCCGCTCGGAGTTGTAGCTAAAAAGACACCTGGCGAATATTGAGTAATCTTATCTAGGGGGATCATCAGTGAATGATGGTATTCCACATGAATTCTCTTCAGTGCAGTATGTGACGGTACAGGATGCTATTACTTTCATAAAGAAATCCCCTTGCACAATTTTTTGGGTAAGTTGGACATCGAAAGGCGTTTGACAGGGTACCAAGGAAGGTGATGAGATGGGCCATGAGAAAATCGGGTGTGGAGGTGTGGCTGGTGAAGGCAGTGATGACGTTGTACAGTGAGGCGAGCACTGTGGTGAGGACAGGGCATGGAGACAGCAGGAGCTTTGAGGTGAAGGTGGGGGTGCACAAGGGCTCAGTATTGAGCCCACTGCTGTTTGCCATTGTGATGGACGTGGTGACGACGGAGGCGAGAGGAGGACTGCCCTGGGAGCTGCTGTATGCAGATGATCTCGTCCTTATGGCAGCGATCAGGGAAGAACTAAGAAGGAAGCTGGTGAAGGTGAACGCCGGGAAGTCGAAGGTGATGGTCAGCATAGGTGACAGAGGAGTGATGTCAGAGTCTGGTGCATGGCCATATGGAGTCTGTAGCAAGGGTGTAGCCACAAACTCGCTTCATCGTGTACGAAGTGGGTCCACAGGAGATGCAGTGGTGTGAAGGGCAGCCTGCAGGCAGTGAGCGCAATGTTTGTGTGCAAGAGGTGTTGGGGAGAGGTACTACCTGCGGAGGTGACGGAAGAGGGCTTGGAGGTGGATGGAGAGACATACAACAGAGTAGACTTCTGCTACCTGGGCGACATGCTAAATGCGAAGGGTGGGGTGGATGCAGCGGTAACAGCGAGAGTGAGGTGTGCCTGGCAGAAGTTCAGGGAGTTAACACCCTTCCTGACTTCCAAAGCGCCCCCCCTGAAGATGAAGGGCCAGGTGTACACAGCTTGTGTCAGAAGTTGCCTGTTGTATGGGTGTGAGACGTGGGCCATGAGGACCGATCATAACACGAGGATGGAAAGGGTTGAGATGAGGATGGTGAGTTGGATATGTGGCGCATCACTCAGCGACAGACAGCCCAGTGCAGAGCTTAGAAGAAGAGTAGGAGTGGAGGCGTTTGGGGATGTGATCAGAAGAAGCAGGCTGAGGTGGTACGGGCATGTAGAGCGAAAGGACGACGAGGACTGGGTGAAGGGTTGTACAAAGTTAGTGGTGGAGGGGACAGCTCCCGTCAGCAGACCAAGGAAAACCTGGCAGAACAGGGTATCGACCACGGGATGCACGGGACCGTGTCAAGTGGAAGAGGGCAATTGGAAGAAAGGCGAACCAAGCAGAGCCTGGAAACACCGCCTCTAAACGAAGATGATGATATGATGATTGGACATTGAAGCAGCATTCCGTATAATCCCAATTTCAGTGGAGAGGAAAATTCTACATGGATGCTGTTCTTTCTATGGGTGGTGCTAGTTCCTGTTCGATTTTTTAATCATTCAGTAGAGCTTTGGAATGGGTAGCTGACTAAGCTGAATGTATCAAGAATGGTCCATTATATCGTTGATTGCTTGTTCCTCGCGGATTCTTCTGCAAAATGTGCAGCTGACATGAATGCTTTCATTTCACTATGTAGGCAGATGGGTGTGCCCTTAGTACAGGGGAAAACACAGGGTCCTGCTATTACACTCCCTTTTTTAGGCATTTCGTTGGATACGGCAAGGTTGGAAGCCTCTCTCTAGGGTAGGGTAATAGTTAGTAGTTACACTAATACCCATTATCCAGCAGTGGATGCTGCCACACTAATACCCATTATCCAGCAGTGGATGCTGCCACACTGATACCCATTGTCCAGCAGTGGATGCTGCCACACTAATATCCATTGTCCAGCAGTGGATGCTGCCACACTGATACCCATTGTCCAGCAGTGGATGCTGCCACACTAATACCCATTATCCAGCAGTGGATGCTGCCACACTGATACCCATTGTCCAGCAGTGGATGCTGCCACACTGATATCCATTGTCCAGCAGTGGATGCTGCCACACTGATACCCATTGTCCAGCAGTGACACCCATTATCCAACAGTAGATGCTGCCGGACTGATACCCATTGTCCAGCAGTGGATGCTGTTCAAGACCACCATCGTAAAGGATGAGTAGTGTGCATACATTATGTCACAGTCCACATGAACACCATCAAGGGCTGCACTCGTGGTGACATATCAGCCTGTGTCTTGTCAATATATGTGTTTTTCACTTATTTAAGTGTGAAATATGTGAGTGAAAGGACTGATAGGATGGACACAAGTACAGGATGATTGTTGTGTGGGTGCTGGTGGCATATTTCATTCCCAGAACATGCGGAACTCAAATGTATTTTCAGACTGACCGCTCCAATACGATACGAAATGGCGGAGCAGCACGACCGTGACGTTGGTGCGACCAAAACTGGACTTGCCAAGATCAGGAAGTAGGGTAGAAACGGAGGATTGAGAACATGAACCAAAAGGAGGGGTTTTAAACCTTTCCTTCAAATAGCAAACATTGGCAACATACAATCTTTGAAAAATAAACTGGATGAACTAAATGTGCAATATCACGAAAACTTTCGAAAATGGTGCTAATCCTACCAGGCATGCTGAATGCACCTTTCAATATGTCATGGCAGCTTCTTTGCTACAAGTCAACTGTTGCTGCAAGACCTTGCCCAATTCGTGTATTGGTGGAGTCTGGACAGTGTCAGTCATCCCATGATATAGTGCAAGCTTGGGACAGCTTTAGGAAGAGTGACGGTTGACTGGAGCAACTTTATGCAAGACGTCTGTCCGCAACATCTGGAAAAACCCAGTGCATATCGGCAGTGCCAGCCATAGTCGAGATTGATGAGAGCAAATTCGGCAAATGAAAGTTCAACCGTGGTCATTTCTTTGATCTAAGGAAAGCTGCCATCTTGTGGGCTGATGAAGGGGAGGACAAGCCAATCCATAGGGGTGTTGGACTTCATCAGATGGAGGTGATTCAAATGCTGTCCACAGAGACAAGCTAACTGAGCTTCAGGCTATTGTAGAGAAGCAGCAGTGGACACTGGACAATCTAGTGGCGAGTATGAAGAAACTGTTGCAAGCTCAGTCAAATGGTGATAAGGAAGGAACGCAGGCGCAGGAACAAAATAAGTCAAAAGGGACTGTTCAGAGAGGAAGCAGGGTGCTGCTGTAACTAACCATGAAGCCCACGGTGATGTGAGGTCTACAGAGAACACAGAAAACTAATTCCTCCTGTTACTAAGAGCCTAGTAGTGGGAGGAGGGAGTCTGGCTCAATCTATGCCAGGGTAAGGTTGAATTCTAACCCTCATAGGCTGCAATGGGATGAGAGACCAGATGCATCAAGCAATGTCAACACAGACTAAACGGGCAAAGCCACCTGAAGAGTCTAGGCACCAGAACTCAGGTCCTATTCCTGATGCAGACCAATGTTAGATTGCTCTGCAACTGCTGTGTTGCTGAGAGCTGTTGTTGTAAGTTGGTAAATGACAATTGGTCATCAGATGGGACCATCCCCATAACGAACACTACGAACAAAGTAATCGTTATCGAGACTCTTAAAGAACTGAACGACAATGCCAAATAAGGCATCCTGAACTTAACACCCAGTTCCAGTGCTATGTAGCTGTAGTATATACACCACGTCAAGCGACATGTTTCTGCATAAGTACTGCAAGCACTGGTAGCTCAAGAGCGTGCCGTGCCTATTGTTCGAAGAGCACAAAAGGTGTGATCCAGACAAGAAAGACGTAGTGGGTGATGTGCTTGCATCTGTAAAGAAGGCGTCATTTGAAGATGTTATGACACAGCTGCATCCGTTCCTGGTCATATTCCAAAGTGACAACCCACTGCTGTCATTCGTGTGTACACAGCTGCATGTGATCATCACTGCACTGATGAAGCCCTTTGTGAAACCTGTATATCTTGATGACGCCAAAGCTATGACGCAGCTGTTGAAAGTCAAGTTTGAGGATTCTGCGAGCTACATGAGGCGAGCCAAAGTCAATGTTGGCTACACGGCTGAGAACACTTTGAAGCAGCTGAGAAGACCATGCTGAGTGATGGCTAGAATTCATGGCAATTGCATAGGAAATCATTGCAATGATACTTGCAAAAACACCAATTGTGCATTTGTTTGCATGAAATCTGGCCTGCCTAGATCCGTGTTACATTGCCAGTGACCGTCTTGGTTCGATGACAGACCTGAAGCTTGTGCTTGATCACCCCATGAAGTATTTTTTTATGTTGCCAGTAACAATCGAAAAAACACTCATAGAAGTCTGGTTGACATTCGGTGTGCTACTGATAAGAATGTGCCTGTCCATTAAAAGAAACAGAAACATCAGGTAAACCACGACCATTCGGGCTGCCCAGCTGCACACTGGCTCCAAAAGGAAGGAATACCAGCTGTTTCCAAAGATGTGTATGGTACAGAATCCGTGGACACACCTCAGTGACACTGATGGAAGTATGTTTTGTCAGTTATATGAAAGTAGCAGGGTAACTCTGGCGTGTATGTGGATGGGACATGGAATGTTCGGCTCAAATCTGTCACCGACCACGTGGTGACACACCAATACACATGCTGTTGCTGCCAGCAGCAGTGGCCAGGTAAGCATCTCGAGGCTGAGGCTAGTGAAAAAACAAAAATGCGATGCAATCAAGTGTGTTCTCCAAACATGCTATTGGGTTGCAACTAAAGAATTGTCTACACAACATTCAAATTACTGTTCAGTTTCCAATTATACAAAGCAATGCAAAGTACCGGCTACAAGGTGGAAATGCAAAGTACGATTCACCAAGCATCTTCAATCACATGCTTCCTTGCCTCAATGGGGTCATCGAAGAAACGATTGTGAGCGAAGTGAGGGCCAGTCCATTTGATGGCATTGACTGGCAGTGATCTTGAGGTATATTTCACTGCAGTCAATCGTGAAGAGATGCTTTCTTCATTGTCTATGTCTGTCCTGACCTTCGATTGTTTGTACCGTGAATTTGGAGCTGTGTGCAGAGGCATAAAATGTTGTTTTGATAGACATAGGAACAAATGATCTATGCAACGGCTGAGCTCAACTGGAAATTATGTGTGTTATAATCTGACATTCTGTAGTCGTTACGTCAGGTATAATCTATTCTGTGTATACGGCGCGCTGTTGCGCGCTTTGTGTGTAGTTGATGTCCGCCGCAGGCGTGGTTCTTCGTTCTCAAATAAACGGTTTATAATACTTACTACTCTCTAGTTATACATTAATAGTCAAGTTACGACAGCTGGCGACGAGGATGATGGCAGGCTACATCGGTCAGCTAGGAGAGTTCAATGAGGCTAAAGAGGACTTTGAGAGTTACGTAGAGAGGCTGGATCAGTGGTCTGAATTGAACGGAATCGATTCGACGAAGAAAGCAAACGTGCTTCTTTCTGTGATCGGGCCTACGTCATATAAACTACTCAAAGATATCCTGATGCCAGAGAAACCGAAGGATAAGTCCTACGTTGAAATATGTGATGCCTTAAAGGGGCATTATTCGCCAAAGCCTCTGGTAGTAGATTCCAATGTCCGACTCATCAGCGACCACACCGACGTAGCGAACATTCTGGGACTGACTCTTGGTCATCTGACTCTGAGACGTGTTTCTGCGGATACTGTAGTAGTTGCGTTCGTACTTGGGGTTGATCAACTACTACACTAAGTTTATACCCCGCATGTCTACCGTGTTACGTCCACTACACCTACTGCTCATGAAGGATCGTGAGTGGCGATGGACTCCCGCGTGTGATGACGCAATGCAGAAGTGCACAGATCTGCTGATGTCACAGCAGGTGCTGGTGCACTATGACTGTCGTAAGCCACTGCGACTGGCTACGGATGCGTCTCCGACAGGCGTCGGGGCCGTGCTGTCACATGTCATGGAAAACGGAGATGAGAAGCCGATAGCGTTCGCGTCACTGACTCTTTCGTCGAGTGAGTGCAACTACGCACAGATCGAGAAGGAGGCGTTATCGATCATCTTTGGAGTCAAGAAGTTCCATAAGTATCTCTATGGACGCTCTTTCACATTGATCACGGATCATAAGCCGTTGGTCACAATCTTCGGTCCCAAAACGGCTGTGCCAACGTTGGCAGCGTTACAAATGCAGCGTTGGGCACTCATCCTGCAAGCGTACCACTACGGTATCGAGTACCGTAAGTCCGAAGATCATGCCAACGCTGACGCATTGTCGAGACTACCTCTGCCGACTACAACGACAGAGGAGCCGGCAATATTCGAAGTATCAGTGGTTGACGATCTCCCGGTCAAGGTTAGGGACATCGCCGTGAAAACCCGCAGCGATCCTCTGTTATCAAGAGTACTCGAGTATGTACTCACAAGTTGGCCCAACCACACAGACAAGGAACTACAAGTGTTCTTCGCGAAGCGAGACGAGCTGTCAACTGAACAGGGTTGTCTGCTGTGGGGATCACGCGTTCTGGTTCCGTCAGCCTATCACCAGGCGATGCTAGATGAGCTCCACTCGGAGCATAGTGGAGTCAGCCAGACCAAAGCATTCGCGCGCAGCTACATATGGTGGCCAGGTATGGACAATGATAGAGACAATGGTGCAGGCTTGTGCAGTGTGTCAGTCAGTGAAGAATCAGCCAGCCGTAGCACCACTGCATCCATGGCCTTGGCCCACACGCATATGGCAGAGAATTCACATTGACTTTGCTGAGAAGGACGGTGTGAACTATCTGATTGTGGTTGACAGCCATTCGAAATGGTTGGAAGCTGTGGCGATGAGGTCCACTACATCCGCTAAGACCATTGAGGTACTCAGAGGAATGTTCGCGTCTCATGGTCTACCGGAGGAGGTCGTGTCAGATAACGGGCCTCAATTTATCGCACACGAGTTCAAGACGTTCATGGACAAGAACGGCATCAAGCATATGAGGGTGGCTCCATACCATCCAGCGTCGAACGGTGCTGCTGAACGCTGTGTGCAGACTGTGAAGCAGAGTCTTCGGAAGTACTCTGTTGGAACTCAACTGACGAAGGAGAGTTGGCTCGTTAATTTCCTCCTGCGTTATCGGTGCACTCTGCATACCATGATCGGTGTGTCTCCTGCGGAACTCTTCCTCAAGCGTCGACTGAGGAATCGGTTCAGTCTTCTCAAACCGCACCTAGAGAGACACATGGAGGAGAAACAGACGCAACAAAAAGAGCAATACGATCAGAGTAGAGTGAAGCTTCGAGAGCTGGTCAGCGGTGATCCAGTACACGTTCGCAATCATCGTGGCAGCGGTCCTCCGAAATGGGTCGCGGGCAAGATCATCAGACAACTGGGTCCGCTCACCTACTTAGTGCAAGTACGTGCACAGCGTCGCTATGTGCACGTAGACCATCTACGGCCAACGGCTGAAGGCGAGGTGACTGTACCTACGGTTCCGGAGATTCCAGAGTCGGTGAGTGTTACCCTTCCTTCATCTTCTACGGAGCCGTGTGTTCAAGCAGAGTCACTTCCGTCTGAGGCAGATGAAACTGTTCGAGCACCAAGTGATGTGACTGTGGTTCCTGATGAATCATCGTCTCCTGTGCTATGCCGATCAAACCGGTGTGTCAAACAACGAAAAATACTGGACCTTTATTTGATTCAGTATTCTGAAACTGTTCCATGTTATTACATTAGTTAGTTACTTAAAAGCTTAAGAGGAAGGAGTGTTATAATCTGACATTCTGTAGTCGTTACATCAGGTATAATTTATTCTGTGTATACGGCGCGCTGTTGCGCGCTTTGTGTGTAGTTGGTTTCCGCCGCAGGCGTGGTTCTTCGTTTTCAAATAAACGGTTTATAATACTTACTACTCTCTAGTTATACATTAATAGTCAAGTTACGACAATGTGCAGTGAAAATATGCTCACATAATGAAAGCTGCTATTCAACTGAGAATTTTATACATTGCTCCTGGCATGGGTCGACTCATCAGCATCTGGCAGAGTTCTCTGATCATGGTAGAAGTGGCTGGTGTCGTAGCAAACCCAGTGCATACTTTCGTGGACTGTCACACACAAATTACGAACTTCAGTGCATGAACATATATTTCACTGCAGTCAATCGTGAAAACATGCTTTCTTCATTGCAAGTAATTGTACTTTGAACATATTAAAGCCAACTGGAACAATGAATGGCCCATCAAGAACTACTTGGCCTGCTGCCTGTAAAAAGAAAGAAGCTGACAAACTTTCACAAGTGTATAAGTTGTCAGGTGGACCCAAACAAGAGTCTGACAAAACCCAGAGATCCCTCCATACAACATCTTGTTGCTGTGCTGCAGTTCCAATAAAATGATGTATATATGAGTGTTTGAAATCAGATCCAGACAGACTGTCAGGCACTGATGTTTAATGACCCTCTAAACACTACAAAATGTGGACGAGCAAAGAAAACCTGCGTTACATGCACAGTTAATTTATGCGGTCCACAGACTAAAAGGGAGACTGTCCACAATGCAGCCCGTTGGGTGACAACAGTAGATGCACCTTCCATGGACAGAAGAACTGCTGCATCATCCCACAAGAAAGCCTGTCTGGCAGGTGTGTCAAAGTCTGCTAGGTGGCAGCACCACTCAGCATCGGTCAAACGCGTTCCAGAAGTGGCGCAGGTTTTTTGCCGCGCCATCGATTTGCTGGATCACATGGTCTTAGAAAACGGCATGGATCTCGACATGCATACTAATTTTATTTACTTTTGACATTTATATCGACCAATGAATGTCATCAGAAGATGTTCAGCAGGTAAAATATGTTACATTGTATTCGGCCGTGCAAGATTAAGGTTGGTGAACTTTGCGTTGTATTTATTTATAAAAAAATATTAACATATTTTAGTGTGTAACTTAAAAATGCTTGTCTTTGTGAAACTAGGATCCCAGCTATATCACTACGCATGCGTCAGTTAGTGAAAATTGTCGAAACGAAGCTGCGGATTAGTTGCATTTTGTGTTGTTTTTAAATTGCAATTAACTGCATGTGTATGTGGATCTTATTGATGTGACATCCATGAGCATGTCAGTGGACGTTTGAATAACTATTATGATCGCAAACTGACTTTATTAACTCGTACATGTCGACACTTGATAAAGTGAAAACATGGCCGGGAAAGGAAGTGCGCGTGACCAAGCGGAAGTTCGCTATGTCAACAAAGCGGAGAAGCATTTCTTCGATGGGAAAGTTGTGATCAACGAGCTACTGTGCTACATAATTGACAAAATGAACATCCTGCCGCAAGAGACCTTGATGCAACTGTGTAGCGATCACTACAATGAAGAAACGATATACACAGCGAAACGTATATTGCATGATTTGTGTGCGGTTGACGGTTCAGCCACCGACCGACTGATATCACGCAAAGGGGATGTGGCGCCGACGTCTACAAGGACAGATGTACCGGAAATGACACCAAGAGGAGCATTTATCGTTATCATCCGTAACGACGTGTTCTCGCCAAGTGATTCTATATTATCGATAATTATGTTTATTACGGTAGCATGTTACGCTACATTATATATGTGAATTACTACATGTGTTGTGTTCTTTTCTATTGATATTACATTGATCACAACAAACGACTTTTAGTGTTTTGCAAACAGTTTATTTATAAACACTCGAACACTAAATTGGTGACCCTGACGTGATTACAAAACATCATGGCCGAAGCGACGTTCACTAACGCTGTGAGCATAAAAATGTCTCCCTTCTGGACGGAAAATCCGCGATTGTGGTTTGCACAAATTGAAGGACAATTTACGGCAATGCGCATAACACAACAAGAGACCAAGTTCGGTCACATCATCGGTGCGCTAGCTCCATCAATCGCAGCTGAAATAGAAGATGTGATTCTCGAACCGCCAGCTGAGAATCAATATGATGCTCTCAAAAACGTTCTCATTACACGCCTGGGTGTTACAGAAGAAGAAAGGATGGATCGGTTGTTAACTGGCGTCTCTCTGGGAGATCAAAAACCATCATCTTTACTTCGTCAAATGCAAAGACTGAGAGGCACTGGAGCCGCAGCGTTAAACGACATCGTTTTTCGTCGTCTATTCCTCACTCGTCTCCCAGATCACGTTCAAGTAGCTTTGGCCACGCGTGCCAACGTTCCACTGACTGAATTGGCAACACAAGCAGATGTCATGATGGCTGTGGGCAACCGAGTGAATTGTAACACCCTTGAAGCGGATACCTCTACGCAAAAGCCTTCACTGTCTTCTCTGTCTTCAGAAACACTCCTCGAAATCGACTCACTCAGAAGAGAAAATGCAAGACTGCGGAACCAAGTAGAGCAACAGAACGTACCTCGACATACCAGTGACAACCAACTGTGTTGGTTTCATGCTAAGTTCGGTACCAAAGCTCGTAAATGTCGATCGCCGTGTTCTTGGTCGGGAAAAGCCAACGCTGCCCACTAGTGGCGAATAGTGGATGCAGTCATGTTTCTCACCTACTTTACCTCACCGATCATGCATCCAAAACGCGTTTTTTGATCGACACGGGTGCAGAGGTCAGCGTTTTTCCAGCAACAAGTCGCGAAAAACTCGAGAGTAAACAAGGTCAACCGTTGGTAGCAGCCAATGGTTCGAGAATTGCAGTCTATGGACAACGAAACATCTCCCTTGACATTGGATTTCAACGTAACTACACCTGGAAATTCCAAATTGCAGACGTACGCATGGCGCTCATTGGTGCTGATTTTCTTCGCTCCAATGGAATCGTTGTAGACATGAAGAACAACCGTATAATAGAAGCTGCATCATTTGCACACGTGTCTCTTCAACCTACAGCACTACAACCTCTTCGATTGCATTTCCTCAAATCACCATCAGAATATGAAACCATTCTGACTGATTTCCCGTCTCTTACGCGAACAGACTTTGCCACAACACGCTCAAAGCTTCATGTATCGCACTCTATCGAAACCAAAGGTCGTCCTGTCTTCGCCAAGGCTCGTCGCCTGGCACCTGAAAAGTTGACGATTGCTAAACGCGAGTTCGAAACGATGTTAGACATGGGAGTGATTAGAAGATCGTCCAGTGCGTGGTCTTCTCCTCTACACATGGTCCCCAAGAAAGGAGTTGGACAATGGCGTCCATGTGGTGACTATCGCGCTCTTAACGACATCACAGTCCTTGACCGCTACCCGATCCCACATCTACAAGACTTTACAGCGAAACTGGCAGGAGCGAGAATATTCTCCAAAGTTGATCTCGTTCGCGCATATCATCAGATTCCAGTGGCGGCTGAGGATATCCAAAAGACAGCGATAATCACACCATTCGGGTTGTTCGAATACGTACGAATGCCATATGGTCTGCGGAATGCTGCACAGACATTCCAAAGATTCATGGATGATGTATGTCGTGAATTAGACTTCGTCTTCGTGTATTTAGACGATATCCTGATAGCCAGCAGATCAGAGGTTGAACACAGAGAACATCTACGTCGCCTCTTTGAAACGTTAGCCGAGCATAACGTGGTTCTGAATCCGGCTAAGTGTGAATTTGGTGCGACAAGTCTGGAATTTCTGGGACATAACATTGACTCGTCAGGTGCCTTCCCCCTGCCAGATAGAGTTCTGACGGTGAGAGAATTCCCTAGACCGACCAACACGCGTTCACTTCGAGAATTTCTCGGTCTCGTCAACTTCTACCACCGCTTTATACCACGATGCGCACAGATCTTGCACCCTCTTCATCGACTGTTGTCAGCAGACGCTACAGATGAAAAGAGGTCAACTGCTACAAAGAAGGACATCACATGGACAGAGGAATGTGAGACTGCTTTTGAGTCAAGCAAACGAGCGTTGGCCGATGCAACGATGCTCACTCATCCCCATCATGATGCACCAACCAGCATTACTTCTGATGCATCTGACGTTGCTGTGGGAGCGGTGCTTTCTCAACTGGTTCGTGGACAATGGCGACCCATTTCCTTCTTCTCAAGAAAGCTCAAACCACCAGAGACTCGCTACAGTACATTCGACCGTGAACTGTTGGCCGTGTATCTATCTCTTCGCCACTTCAGATACTTTGTAGAAGGGCGAGAGTTTCATGTCAACACAGATCATAAACCGTTGACTTACGCCATCAGCAACCCCTCTGACAAACATTCGCCTCGACAGACGCGCCACCTATCGTACATTGCTGAATTCACTACCGATCTCAGATATCTCAAAGGAGAAGACAACGTGGTTGCTGATACACTCTCAAGAGCTGAACAGTGTGATCAGAATAATGCCATTACATCGTCTGCAGTCGACTACGAAAGAATGGCACAGTTACAACGAGAAGACGACGAAATGCCGGCTTATCGTACGGCTATCACTGGGTTGCAACTCGTAGATCTGCCACTTCTCGATTCAACTGATACGCTGTTGTGTGATATCTCGCAAGGATATGCTCGACCTGTTGTGCCACGTGTCTTACGTCGAGACATTTTCGATCAGTTGCACAATCTTTCTCATCCTGGTGGCAAAGCAACCAAACGCCTGGTTTCTGCCAGATTCGTGTGGCACGGTCTCAATCGAGAGGTTACGCAATGGGCGCGGAACTGCTGTTCATGTCAACAGTCGAAGATTCAGCGACACATCGCTTCTCCTGTTCACAAGATTGACATTCCCGATCGCCGTTTTGATGCCATTCATGTTGACATTGTAGGCCCACTTCCTCATTCGCAGGGATATAATTACCTGTTCACAGTGGTGGATCGCTTCACCCGTTGGCCCGAAGCTATACCAATGGTCAATGCAACTGCTGAATGTTGTGCTCGCGCTCTTCTCGACCAATGGATCTCACGATTCGGGGTTCCGTCGACAATCATTTCGGATAGAGGACGACAGTTTGAGTCCAATCTCTGGACGGAGCTAATGAAAATCATGGCATGCACTCGTGTTCGAACGACATCTTATCACCCGCAAGCCAACGGCATGGTCGAGAGATTCCATCGTCAACTCAAGTCATCACTGAAAAGTCGTCTCGAAGCAGCTGCTAACTGTTGGATCTTTGTGCTTCCGACAGTTCTACTCAGGATACGTGCTGCTGTGAAGGAAGATCTAGGATGTTCCTCGGCCGAACTAGTGTTTGGTATGCCACTGCGTTTACCTGGACAGTGCTTCGAACAACTACCCGCTGGACACGTAGACGATCCAGCCGCGTTCCTCCCACGTCTGCGCACTGCTATGCGAGATTTGCGACCTACCATTCCGGAACATCATGGTTCACACAGAACTGCTGTTCCCACTGCGTTGACATCAGCGACACACGTATTCGTTAGACATGATGCACATCGCACCCCTCTGCAGCGACCGTACGATGGCCCGTTTCTCATCCTTCAACGGAACGAGAAGTTCTTCGTCTTGGATTGCAACGGCCGACATGAAACTGTATCCATTGACCGACTGAAACCGGCGTTCCTAGACACTGACATTATAGGAGCTCTTCCACCACAGCTACCTACTACTAGAGGTGGCCGAGTTGTACGGTTACCAGTTCGATATCGACCTTGAACCCGTACTCAAGCTCTGGGGGGAGGTTCTGTGGCGCCGACGTCTACAAGGACAGATGTACCGGAAATGACACCAAGAGGAGCATTTATCGTTATCATCCGTAACGACGTGTTCTCGCCAAGTGATTCTATATTATCGATAATTATGTTTATTACGGTAGCATGTTACGCTACATTATATATGTGAATTACTACATGTGTTGTGTTCTTTTCTATTGATATTACATTGATCACAACAAACGACTTTTAGTGTTTTGCAAACAGTTTATTTATAAACACTCGAACACTAAAGGGATGACAAGAAACGGAAAAACGTAGACGACATCATAAAGATTCTTCAAACGAGAGGGGATGACCTACCCTGCATTGTCGCCAGGCATGTGAACTCCCTCCCGCCTGTCAGTTTTTATAGAATTGACGTGTCCTGTCTACTGATAAACATTGAGAACCTTCTTGTCGAAGTAAAACTACTAAAAACTGCGGTTGCCAACCAGAGTGAACTGTGTGAGAACTTAAGTGATGTGAGTGCTGGTGTCACGGAAAGATTGCACACCATCGAAGTGAATATTGCCAAAGGCAATGATGAAACAGTGACATTGCCTCCTATACAGACAAACTTGACTGCACAGAGTAGAGCACAGTCAGTACCTGTTCCAGCCACCAAACCCACAGAAAGAAGTCAGTCGCCAGATGATACTGCTACATACGTCAAGGCTGTTGCCCCACCTAGACGTCAAATTTTGTCTGCTCCCCCTGCTGGATACGGGCAGGCACCCAAAGCAACTACTATCAGAGCAGATTCAGTGGTTGGTTCAACTGCTGAAGTTGAGCAGTATGTGATGGCACATGAAAAAGCCAGCAACAGTGTGCAGATAGATGATGACACCCCATGGTCGACGATGGTAAAGAAGGGCAGAAAGAAGAAAACTGCAGCTGTAGGCCAAGTACCGAAACAACCTGCATGCGACCCTAATGACAGGCCTACCACGAAAACTAAAGGGAAAACTGTGTCATTGATTGGCAAAGCCATGTCAACTGATGCCATTAAAACAGTAAATACACGGTATGCTAGCATATTTGTATCCCGCTTTGCCACTGATGTCGAGCCTGAAGTCCTCCAAGCCCACCTTGAGCACATCCTCAAGCTTGAAGTGACATGTGAATCCCTTCCAACAAGACGTGATACATACAACAGTTTCCATGTAAAGTGCAACTGTCCCGATCCGTCGGTCTTCATGAACCCGGAAGTGTGGCCTGAAGGTGCCTATGTGAGGTGGTTTCACGAGAAGCCTAGAACACCAAGGCATACAACACATCCTCTATGGATCTCCCAACGACGAACAACGTTAAATCCTGAGCCGTCTCGGCTAGAACTTGCCAAGGACATAAGCGAAAAGCAACGTTCAGATCGCTAAATATATCCAGCTACAATTGTAGGAACTTGAAACTTGGCTATAACAACAAGCATCACAGACACGTAACTGAACAGTTATTTAACAAATGTGACTTTGTGTGCTTACAAGAAACATGGCTCTCGAAACAGGATTTATGTGGGCTAAACAGCATCAATGAAAACTTTCATGGAATTGGTGAATCTTGTGTTGATGAAAGAGATGGCATAATATTGAAAAAATTTGGTGGTGTTGCAATATTGTGGAAACTTGACCTTGAAGCAGGCATCACCCCTCTAAAGTTTGACCTTAACTGGGTTGTTGGTGTTGAATATAATTGTGGCAACAACAAAATTGTAATTTTGTGTGTTTACCTGCCATATGAAAGTTATCAAAATAATGATGAATATCAGGAAAAACTTGGCACATTAATATCTATTATAGAAGATTTAGAAACTACGTGTGTACTGGTGGTAGGGGATTATAACGCTGATATTTCTGACGAGACTTCGTCATTTGGAAGATCCCTTATAAACTTCTGCGCTGAAAACAATCTGGTGCTGTCCAGTAAGCAGTATCTACCACCTGATTCGTTCACGTATATCAGTGATGCATGGGGTAGCACCTCATGGCTAGACCATTGTATAGCTACACATGATGGTAATGATGTGATAAATGACATTAGTGTGTGCTATAATCTTGCTACCACAGATCATATCCCTGTGATAATCGATGTCAATGTAGACAGTGTGCCAGGTGTAGTACCCGGTACTAACAATAACACTCGGCCACGTCTTAACTGGTCAAGACTTAACAAAGGTTCCATTGATAATTATTGTAGACAGACTGATACTGAACTGAAAAACATTGTATTACCTATTGATGCTATTATATGTACTGATGTCAACTGCAATGATGAGTCTCATCAGAAAGCACTTAATAACATGTATGATAATATAACCAGGTGTTTAACTGATGCTAGTGGCTGTTTGTCTACTCACAAACAAGGAAACTATACATGTCGGCCTGGGTGGACTGATTATGTGGCAGATATCCATAAAGCTGCTAATGAAGCTTTCCAACTATGGGACAGTATAGGTAAACCTAAACAAGGTCCTGTTTTTTAGTTAAAAAAGAAAGCTGATGCTAGATGCAAATATGCAATAAGGTTTATTAAAAAACATGAAAATGAGTTGAGGCGTGAAGCCCTTGCCAAGAAGATGGCTAACCATACAAATGATAAATTTTGGAAGGAGATCAAAACTATTAACAATAGTAAAATCCCCTTGCCAACTAATATAAATGGTAACAGTGGTGAAGAAGCTATTGTGAATATGTGGATTCAACACTTTCGTGACTTGTTTAATTGTGTAAATAACAGTAGTGCCAAAACCCTAGCATTTGATGTTAGTTATGAGAGCAGCATTAGAGTGTTACCTGAAGAAGTCAAAGATGCTATAAGAAACATTGACTGTAACAAGAGTTGTGGCCTTGATGGTGTGTATGCAGAGCACCTGAAGTACTGCAGTGATCGCATACTGCCTTTACTGTCAATGTGCTTCACAGGTCTGTTGGTTTATGGCGTACTGCCAAGTTCTATGATTTCTGTTATATTAGTGCCCATAATCAAGGATAAATCCGGCAAGATAAACAGTAAAGACAACTATAGGCCAATAGCACTGGCAAGTGTTATGTCTAAAGTTTTTGAAAAAATCTTGCTCAGCAGAATGGATGACTTTTTAACAACCAGTGACAACCAGTTTGGTTTTAAAAAGAAGCATGGCACTGACATGTGCATTTATGTACTAAAGGAGGTTATTGCTAAATATCAAGCCTTAAATAGCTGTTTGTTTATGTGTTTTCTTGATGCATCTAAGGCCTTTGATCGTGTAAACCATAGTGTACTTTTTAAAAAGCTAATAGACAGAGATGTTCCTGGTTACATTGTTAGAATTCTAGTGTTTTGGTATGCGAACCAACAAATGTGTGTAAGATGGGGTAGTCATGTGTCTGACAGTATTTATGTAAGTAATGGAGTTAGACAAGGAGGTATTTTATCCCCCTATTTGTTCAGTGTTTACGTGGATGGTTTATCCACTGTACTTAATAGTTGCAATACAGGATGTTATGTAGGATATAATTGTGTAAATAATATTATGTATGCTGATGATCTTGTAGTTTTTTGTCCGTCCAGCAGGGGATTACAGACCCTTCTTTCCGTCTGTGATCAATATGGAGTATCTCATGACATAAAGTACAATGCCGAAAAGAGTATGGTCATGATAATTAGAAACAAGAGTTGTAAGAATGTTAAATTTCCAAGCTTTATGCTTGGTAACGACAAACTATGTGAGGTAGAATCTGTAAAATATTTTGGTCATATAATTTCAAATAGTATGCTAGATGACAATGATATATCTAGACAATGTCGCCAGTTGTATGCACAAGGCAACATGATCATAAGAAAATTTCATATGTGTTCAAATGATGTAAAGAAGACATTGTTTACTACTTTTTGCTCACCTATGTATACTGCGCATCTATGGTGGAATTTTCATAACTATGCAATCAGGAAATTGTATGTCTCTTACAACAATATATTTTGAATGGTGTTAGGTTATGACAGATACTGTAGTGCTAGTGAAATGTAAAATGTTTGTTAACAATAATTTACCTAACTGTGCTGCTGTTATTAGAAATCTGACATATAGGTTTATATGCCGACTGCAGTTATCAAAAAACATATTGATTTGTAACATTACTAATAGTGACGTGAAATACATGTCAAGAATATGGAAATACTGGTTCAATTCCCTGTACATATATTTTGTTGACGGGTGATTTTTCATTCTGTAACACAACTATAGAACCATGATAATGTACTTGTATGTTGCATGGAGTCTGTGAATAAAGCAATTATTATTATTATTATTATATGATATAAATGTGAACTTTCTATATCCATGCGGAACACAAGGAAGACTAATCTAAGATGACCGGTAGCGTGCCAGTTTGATGCGTTTTGCATGTCGCTCGAAGCATTAGAGCCTGTTTATAATGTATGCGCTGAGGCATTTTATTACTTAAATGTTAGAAAGTTATGACTGAATGTTTGTTATATATTCAATACTGTTATCTAGTAAGCAATATTTTTAGGACTTTACAAAATTTTGAAAAAAGTGAAATTTACGGTGGTATTTATTGATGTCACGATTATCTGAGCATTCTACTTCCTTTTCAATCAATACAGGAATATGTTCTTAATCTGAACAATCCACATTTTTAACAGTTCATTTTTAGTAAGATGTGTTAATATAAGTTAATATACATGTATATTATTATTGTGTCTGTATCAATATTGTTATGACAGAAATTACGAACAGTTAATATTTGCACTTTAATTTGCATCACCTGACTCCTGTAATCCTATATTGTTGTAATTCACATTTTTAAATTCAGTCTATAGTCATGTTGACTATCCATTTTGTTAATATTTACTGTTTTGTTTGTGGTGTTTTATGTGAATCATAATATCTTATGATTTGTATTTCATGCCACACATACTCAGGAATTCTGGTGGTGAAGAATAAAGATAAGTTACGATATCAAAAGGTTTTGTAAAATTTACAACTTTTTTGCTCAAATTTCTTGGAGCAAATTGTTGGAAATGTCGCTAAAATAAAAAAGTTTGTTCATAAGTTTTTAATATTACATTTGTTAAAGTTCCATTTCCAATTGATAGTTTTTTATTTTTTATATTGTGAAATGTTGTAATTGTAAAAAAAAATTATGTATGTCATTGAATATTCTGAAATGTTATAAGCAGTATTGACTGAAATTTATCTGTGTCTAGAGGATGCATGCATAATAGCTTTGCAAGAGTGAAAGAACAGCAAGAATATCTCATGAAGGATGGCCATCGTGATGACTTGAAGGAGTACATGGCAAGACCGGACATTTCCACTGAAACTTGTCAAAATAAGGAGGAGGGATCAGGACAGTGTAATGCCAGAAGAACCAAAGTGATATCGATGTTGTGTGTTCTAAGAACACTGTCGTATTATTACAATGAAATTGCTGTGGGTAAATATGTGCAGAAACGTAGTTTTTTAATTTTATTTTCAGAACAGATTCCAAAGCATCCTAGGCCAAGCTGCTGATTGTCGGGCACAGTTTCATGCGTCGCATGTCAGAAGCATGTACCAGCAATGCTGAGTACTGCTATTTCTGTCCTGACCTTCTTCTGTCTTGTAGGTTTCACAAAAGGGGGGACTTACCTTGGATAGTTTGTTCCGTGAATTTGGAGCTGTGTGCAGAGGCACCAAATGTTGTTTTGATCGACATAGGAACAAATGATCTATGCAACGGCTGTGCTCAATTGGAAATTATGTGCAGTGAAAATATGCTCACATAATGAAATCTGCTATTCAACTGAGAATTGTAGACATTGCTCCTTGCATGGGTCGACTCATCAGTAACTGGCAGAGTTCTCTGATCATGGTAGAAGTGGCTGGTGTCGTAGCAAACCCAGTGCATATTTCCGTGGACTGTCACACACAAATTACGAACTTCAGTGCATATTGCATGGATTTATGCATATTACTAATCGTGAAATTATGAACATTTATATAATATATAATAACCTGATCTTTTGGACATTAACCTTTATAAAATTATGAATGATGCTGCACTGACTGCTTACAATATAATAAATTGCCTTATTGTGTTTTTTCCAATGATATGTTTTGTAAGATTTTTTACACTTACCCCTTAGGTAGTTATAGGGGCCTAGTTATCTTTAAACTATTAGATCCTATAACGGCCGCAGCTGGCTGCTCTGTCCAGTCCTGGAATGGCCACCGCCGGCCGCATACAGTACCCTCTATTCAAAACAATCGTGGTGATTAACTAGTGCACTAAAAGCTACCAAGTTTGGCCACACCCTAGCGGATGCATTTTGCAACAACATTAGCTCGTCTCATGCTTGGGTTGCCATTTTAGAAATCTTGATTTTCATCGGTTCTGATCACATATATTCGTACAACTTTATTAGCTAGCGGCATGTTTTAGGCAACTGATGTAGCTCAGATGATGTCGGATAGCGACAGTGATGGGGAAATTAATGGTGGATCCGACGTGGAATTCGACGATCATATAAGCAGTTTTTCTGTACTTTGCTATAGGAATTTTCTTGTTGTTTACACCATATCGCTCAGCTGTCAGCCTGTTGCTGTAGTCTAAACTGGGTTAAGCTCGTTCGGTGTATATATCGATTTCGCCACTGGTTTGCAAGTTTTACCTAAAGACGAGTTAGAATTTAACTAACTTCATTTGTAGCGTTCACCACTAATCTTACGGTTAGGTATACCAAATTTTGTATCGGTAGAAATTATTTAACGTGACTGGTAATATGGTGACCGTGCAAACTATTTATGTTGTGGTTATAAGAAGATTATATTATGAACTTACAATAGTTGTTTATACAGAAATGTAGGTGTGAAAAACACCGGTGTCACACCTAGCTTATGAATAGAGTATGTGTGTTATTAAAATTATGGATTAATTTGTGAGAGTTGGAATGTACGATTAACATTATGGTATCCAGCTCGATACAGGGAATCCAGTGATATTATTTTTATAAGTAATTCACGTAAGTTAAAGATTGTATGAGCACATATAGCCAGCCGTTTAGCTAGCAAAATCTATTTTAACTTAAACTCAGCGAGTTGAATGGATTTGTTCGAAGTGTGAAAAGTTTCAGGAGCCAATTTCTGGGTTGACTTTAATATGTATCAAGTGTCGTGATTGGTCAGACTAATTTCCGGCCATCAAGCTATATAAGGAGAGAACGGCCATTCGAGGCCACACGAACATTGAGCAGTGCGAGAGAAAGTGTTGCACAGAAACCTCTCGTCTCCAGGAATTGGGCCGAAATGTGTATCCGCCCAACGCCTGAGGTAAATACTTCTACGATTTGAATAGTACTGATTTGATGAGTTGCTGCATTTCTCACGTTTGAAGAAAACCGAGCAATAATCGTCTGCGACTCCGTTTGACGTGACCTACTTTGAATGCAAAGCCACAGCCATCTCGTTTGCTAGCGACTGTCAACGAGGCGTAGCCATTCCGCCGGGCTATCGTTCATCTGACATGACTCGATCTCCATGACAGGACCCTCTCGATATCGTCGACGTCATGACATCGTTTCCGTGTTGTTGCCTGGAATCGACAAGGCAAATCTACCATCTACTTTATCGCCCGAGTCGCCTGCTTTCAACTACGTGAATTCGTTAGCCGATCGCCGTGCGACTTTCGTCCTGAAATCTCGCCAAACTCGGCCAAACGCCGACATTCGCACATCACGAGATATTGGTTACAGCTAACTGACTTTACAACGGTGTACACCCGTCTTCATGTAAGTGATCAGCTGTTTAATTGTCTCCCATGTAAATCCGTATTTGGATGCGTGCTTGTTGAGCTCAATGTATGGTGTTATAATGACATAGTAGAGTAACGATTGGCCAACTATCACTAAACCGAATATGTTTCTTTTGTTGTATTAAACGGGAACGCCAGTTGGCTTCTCATACTACATATCTGCTGTTACGTTTTGCTTTTCGGTCACTCCGAATCTTAGTGCACTTGAACCTATAACTTGCCATGTCAATTCGGGTACCGCCAATTTATTTATTTATTAATACTTAACACACGATTTTGTGACAGAATGTGAAGAAGAGAGTATGAAGTTCATGCGCATTATTAGAAGGATTGTTTGTGGGGAAAGATGCCCGCATGAAAACTGCCTCCCTCGGACAAGCAATAATGCAGGCAGCCCGACCACGAGTACCGGTACTGCTGGCACCATGAGTACTGCTGGCACCATGCAGCTTCACTGGGGGTGCAGCTGCATCATCATTTCACAGCACGCTTTCTCATCGACTCATTTCACCATCATGGTTTCTGTTGCTCATAAGTATAAGTACACCAATTCGAACAGAATGCTGCACTAACCCACGGAACGGACATTCCCAACCACACAACCCAGTTTGTCCAGATGTTGCTGATAATGAAGACCACAACAGCCGAACCATGGATGGCCATGGTACATTTCATGGCATGTGGATGATTGCTATCATAACCCCCGGAACCAAAACATGTAAGCCGATTCGAAGGGAAAATTAGATCAATGGTGGGACGTGTTCCGATAACGTACCACCAAGAACATCGCGGGATGACTCCAGTGACCTACCAAAAGCTATTCGACATGAAGACCCAGGACCCAAGACCACATCTTGATACAATCTCGAAGGCTTCGATCATGTTTGGCTCACCACGGCCAGCGTGGTCGGGAACGATGCAGTTTATCAATCGTGGCGACCACCCTGGAAAATCGTTAGTGTTGTTTCTTCCGATGATCAACATGAATCTTAGTGATGCCACGTGTATCTACTTTACTCTTAAGTTTGTACGTGAGGATGTGCGCCGCCACGATGTCACACCAGTCACCACATTCAACCAACCGCTCTGGTGGAAGGCATTGCTGATCATCGTCAATGAATCTGCAAGAAGTGATCTGAACGATACCGTCCTCCATCTGGGTGGCTTTCACACCGAGTTTACTTGGGTATATTGGGCATATCATGGCTGAATCTGGATTACGGCAATTGTTGGAAATGATTTATGCACCAAATGCAGTGGCATACATGCTCACCGGCAAGGCAATTACTCGAGCAGTACAAGGACATGTAATTGTTGACGCTGCACTCAACGCTATAGTGCTGTCAAACACATCTGATGTTGTTACACCATGCCAACATGAAGAATCACTCGATACTACACCTGAAGAGAAGGGCATCGATGCAATGTCATCACATGAGGACACCGGGGCAGGTATGAGTAGAAACCACGAATTAGATGAAATTGGTGTCCTCTACGAGAAGCTGATGAATGGTTTAGTGTCTGCAGAGGAAGTTTGTCAGGCCGACGTGATGACCAAAATCAATGACAATCTTGGAAACATCTAGGACCGCAACACGGAGGCTGCAATACATGAATATGGTGGACATACTTCGGAAGTTTATTCAGGCAGAATGTACTGGCAACTGGGCACTGCATCTCCAGGCTGTTTCCGAAATGCTCCCTTACCTGGCGGCAACAGGACACAACCTCTACACGAAATCAGCCCGGGTGTATCTGCAGCACATGTCGAATCTTCAGTGTGAACACCCAGACGTCCATCGACGGTTTCAAGAAAGTCTTCATGTGGTGAAAGTGATCATCTGTGGGCTGGCTCAGAGATCTCATCATCGAACAAGTGCTCATAAGGAGTATGAAGTCAAGTGGTGGCCTTATGAAAGGGCGAGGTATGACTGAGCAACGGCTAACATGGGTGCTGTCTGTGCAAGAGCTGACAGGCATAACCAACAGCACAGGGGAGCAAAACAAGGACATACCAAGGCTAGGCAGATTCGTGATTCGAAAGACACACACATGGTTCTGAACAGTCTCCAAGAGAGGAGCCCTTCGCCCTTCACTCATGACCCAAGCTTAGTTATTTTTCAATGAAATTACTTGAAATTTTCAGTATTTCATCCCAACATAATGTGCAAACTTGTGACAATTTTGCATTGGAGAAAAAACACTTGAATTGAACCCCTTATGTTGTCTTTCGTGACAATGTTGACGTTTCGATTTGCTCGATATTGAAAAATCATAATAAATTTATGTATTTGGCTTTAAAAAATCCAAACTGTCATAAGTTGCATATGTATGTAGGCAATCAGTGTGCCAAGTTACAATGTATTTGATCAAGCCATTGTCCAGATACATACATCACTGTGAATCTAGTGAAAACTAAGATGGATGCCGCCCTCAGTGCCACCTGGTGAACAATTTTTTAAAATAAATTTATAAAATATACATTAAGTCTTAAAATTTAAGTACGGTACAGTGAATAATAAAAAAGCTAGAGTAAATAATACAAAAATGGTTTTGAGGAGAGCATGTCCTCATCTGTCGGCGCATACTTCATGATTGAGCAACTAAGTGGAACTGTCCTGGGCTACGTGGTACTTAGCTAGTACTGTGCTGAGTGCATATTGGTCGGGGACAAGCTGACGGAGGAAGAGAGGTGTGGCCTGGGGCAGGAGAGGAAGTGTGGCTCAGGGCCCACTGTCAGGTCTGTGAGTGCAACCACACTGGCTCCAGTGGAACCATGGAGACAAAAGGTACTAACATTTTGTGGAGATGGTCAGAAGAAGTTGGGGGATTCCGCTACATTGGCCTGGTGGGTGATGGAGATGCAGTAGTGATGGATGCTCTGACGACTGCCTCGCCATACCCTGTTACGACAGAGGAATTCATCAATCACATTGCAGAAAGGATGTACCATGGCCTAGAAAAAATCATCAAGGAGGTGAATGCTGAGGTGAAGGCCAACAAGATCAAGGCAAGTCCTACAACAGCTGCAGTGTAGACAGGTCCATTGAAGAAGCGGGTCGATCACTACAGTCATGTCGCTCTTACACTGTTGACAACGACGTTGAGTTGCAAGAGCCATCTGATGCATGATTGCACGAAGATGTGATACTAGAGAATGCTCCAGATGCAGATGCTGCATACCACATAGTTTGGGCCATCTTCATTTTCATGAAGGATTAGTGATTAACTGTTGTAAACGGAGACAAGCCATAAATTGAGCAATAAAAATGGCGGAAATGGATGCGTCATTCGAAAATTTACCAAAAAAAATAAGAAAGGAAAGGCAGATGTTTGGCAATATTCTGGGGTGAAATGGAGAAAGGTGGACAGCAGAATATAAGATAACATCGCAGTGTGCATTCACTGCAATGTGGAGGTAAAAAAACATTGGCAGTATAACAGGCTTGGCGATGGCATCATTTGGCATTGCTCGCACCAACGCCAGTCACATGACCCACTGCTGCTTCCACTGCAGTTTCTGCTTCTCATACGGTGTCTAGACCAACAATAACACTGTCTGCTATTTGGAACGATGGTAGAAAATATAAGTCGGTCATCAAGAGCCAACTGAAAGATGGACCTCGAGAGCTTGACCTCCAATCTCCAGAATAACCACCAGACTGACGTACTGATTATGGATTTTTCTAAGGCTTTTGACAGTCAGTCATAGTCACTTAGCATACAAACTTCAGCAAAGTGAATGCTTGGATTCAAGCATTTCTGTCAAACAGAACTCAAGCAGTCATCATAAATGGTGATTGATCCAGCTACATCAGAGTAGAATCTGGAGTCCCACAGGGTTTGGTGTTGAGGCTGGCCATGTTCTTATTCTACACCAAAACCTGCCGATGGGACGGAGTTCTAACTTTTGCCGATGACACTTCAGCTTATCTACCTGTCAGATCTCAGGACGATCCTGTCACCCTTCAGTCCAACCTTGATAAGATGGCTAATCCAAGTGGGCCATGCAGTTCAATCCCCTGAAGTATAGCATATTTTCTATCACTTGTAGCTGTTATCCAAATCAGTACCAGTTTACACTTCACGGCCACACCCTCCAACATGAAACATCAGTCAAGTATTTCTGTGTCATCATTAGCTCTGATCTTAGGCGGGAACAGCATAGTCGCATCAACTCAAAAGCAAACAGAACTCTTGGTTTTCTCCCAAAAAATTTGATGATTGGATCCTAATCCATCAGAGTTTGCTTATAAGGCATTCATCAGACCCTCAGTGGAATTCGCAAGCATGGTCAGGGATCCTTTCAAGCAAGGTCGAATCAGTTGAGAGACTTGCAATAGGCACGTTTGATCCATTCTTCACCAAGCTAGAAAGGGTTATTGAGGAGGTCACAGCTGCAGATGAAATGCACCATAATGTACCATAATGTACCATAATGTACCATAATGCACCATAATGCACCATAATGCACCATAATGCACCATAATGTACCATAATGTACCATAATGTACCATAATGTACCATAGTGGCTGCCCTTAAAGACTTGATTCAATAAGCTACAGAACGGTGTCCAAATGACGCATCTACTCCATCTTAACTCTTTGCCCTTAATGACGACATATGACGCCTAGACGCGTATCCTTAATGATGACTTTTGACGCCTTAGCCTAAATCCTTGATGATGCGATTTGAAGCCCCTTACGATAAGCCATCGTGGTTGATTCAAAACACGCTCCCTGATTAGTTAAAATATCAACCAACAGGATATGCTGGTACAGTTTACCAGCACACATTCACCTTTGGCTGATTGTATAAATAGCTAGCAGCCTTGAAGTTGTAGGCAGTAGATTACGGTGACATCATTCACCCGAAAATGGTGTCGATTACTCAATGCAGCGATTAAGAGTTTTTCGAGAAAATTTTGCAGACAGTTCTAGTTCAGGATCGGAATTTTCCGGGTTTGAGTTTGTCTGATAACTCAATTTCGAGTGACGTAGATGTCAGCCATGTGACCACCTCGAACACTGTCATATCATACTACTACTGAATTACTGCACTACTACCAGCACACAACTACTGCATTACTGTTGAACTACTACCAGCCTACTGCATGACTACCACACAATACTAATGCATGACTGACATAGTACTGTTATTTAATTTGTTTATACATTTGGCAGTTCTGCAGATGTATTAGTGAATTTGACTGTTCTGCAGTTTAGCTGCTCTACCATGATATTATTGTAACAGCTCAGTGCAGTTGCACTTTGAGAATGAGTTGAACTTTTATGTTGATTAAAGCCTACAACTAGGCCTAACGACTTTGTGTTATTACATCAATTTAATCAACATAAAAGTTGCTCAAATAATATGTACTTGGGCAACTCCAATCGTGGACTCGCTGGCCTTCGGCAATCATTCTACTGAGCGATAATCGGGCGACTACTTCGGCCCATTGCTATTGTGGTTCACTGCTACTATGGATAGGCTACTCAGACCAGAACGTCTTGATACTGATCCAAACTCATCAGCAGCATCTAAAGAGTGGACGCACTGGTTGAAAACATTCCAAAACTTTTTGTCTGTTCTTCCTGCCGAAGGACTGGATAAACTTTGCGTGTTAACTAACTACGTTACGCCGAAGATCTATGAGAGCATCGCGGAATGTGCCACCTACGAAAACGCTATTGATAGTTTGGAAGCTTTGTACATAAAACCTACGAATGAGATTTTCGCTCGCCACCTCCTGGCTACACGTCGCCAACAAGCCGGTGAAACTTTAAACGAATATCTACAGGCTCTAAAAACGTTAAGCAAAGACTGTAACTTCAAAAGTGTTACTGCTGCTCTACACCGAGAGGAATCCATCAGAGACGCATTCATCAGCGGTCTACAATCATCATTGATCCGTCAACGCCTCTTGGAAAATAAGACGTTAGACTTAGCGGCCATGTTTGATCAGGCTAGGTCATTAGACTTGGCGCAGAAGAATTCGGAGCTGTACTGTGCTCCACCTGTACCCTCATTCAGTGCCGCTGCCGGTGAACAAAAATCTGCTGTTGAGGAGGATCCAACTGATCGTTCTTTTGCGTATGCCGCTGCTAACAATAAATGTTTCTTCTGTGGTAATGCTAGACATCCACGCGCAAAATGTCCTGCACGCGAAGCCATATGCAATAAATGTCAAAAGAAGGGACATTTCGCGAAAGTGTGTCGCTCGGAACCTGTTTCCAAGGTTGCATCAACTGGGATGAATCCGCTGAATCGTCCAACTATTGCATCTGTGACGTCTGTAACTGGCCCATCAGCGCTATCTAAAGCAATGTGTAAGATTGGCTTATACGGGCTGGAAGTTGAATGCCTGATTGACAGTGGTAGTACTGAGAGCTTCATCCATCCAAAGCTTATCAGACAAAAGTCTATAACGATTTACCCTTCGGACAATGTTGTTTCCATGGCTTCGGCGTCTCTTTCAGCTAAAGCGCTTGGGTTTTGTGAAGTTGACCTAACATTAAAGGGACGTGACTACAAAAACGTTCGATTGTACATACTTCCCGAGCTATGCGTAGACGTTATCCTCGGGTCAGACTTTCAGCAGCAGCATGAGAGTGTCACATTGAAATACGGGGGAGATCAGCCACCCCTGACGCTTTGCGGACTAACCACTTTGTGCGTTGATCCTCCAGAACTTTTCGCTAATCTGACAGCTGATTGTCATCCCATTGCTTCAAAATCGCGTCGCTACAGCTTTGACGATCGTAAGTTCATTGAAAAAGAAACTCGGCGACTATTACGTGAAGGGATTATAGAACCCAGTAATTCCCCCTGGCATGCGCAAATTGTTGTCACAAAGGACGAAAATCATAAGAAGCGTCTCGCGATTGATTACTCTCAGACGGTCAACAGGTTCACGCTACTCGATGGGTACCCTCTCCCTCGCATCGATGACACGGTCAACAAAATAGCTCAGTACCGTGTGTTCAGCACCATAGATCTGCGCAGCGCTTATCACCAGGTGCCCATAAGAAATGAAGACAAACCATATACGGCATTCGAATCTGGTGGAAGCCTCTATCAGTTCACCCGCATTCCATTCGGCGTCACAAACGGCGTGGCTTGCTTCCAGCGTATTATGGACTCGTTCATTAAGGAGGCAGAACTTGATGGAACATTCGCATACTTAGATGACATCACTGTTTGCGGTATGACGCAAGCCGAACACGATGCAAACTTGGAACGGTTCCTGAAGGCAGCTGAAATGAAGAACATCGTTTACAACGAGGACAAATGTGTGCTCTCCACAACAAAACTGAGCATACTTTGCAATGTTGTGGAGGATGGTAACATGCGGCCCGATCCTGAGCGTCTTCGACCTCTATGTCAGCTCGCTATGCCTCACGACATGAAGTCTCTCCGCAGGGTCCTTGGGTTCTTCGCCTATTACTCACAGTGGATTCGCGAATACTCGAACAAGATTCGCCCTCTTAGTATCACGACAACGTTTCCGGCATCGAAGGAAGCTGAAATGGCATTTCAACAACTCAAACGTGATATTGAAGGATCTGTGGTGACTGCAATTGATGAGGCCCTACCGTTCGAGGTTGAAACTGACGCATCTGAATCGGCTATCGCTGCTACACTAAATCAGGCTGGACGTCCTGTAGCCTTCTTTTCTCGCACGCTTCAGGGGCCCGAGACGCGTCACGCATCAGTTGAAAAAGAGGCACAGGCAATCATTGAATCAGTTCGTCATTGGAGACATTATTTAACTGGAAAACATTTCACTCTGAAAACTGATCAAAAATCTGTCAGCTACATGTTCGAAAAACGACAAAAAAGTAAGATAAAGAACGACAAAATGATGCGTTGACGCATGGAGCTATCTTGCTTCGACTTCGACTTCGATATTATGTATCGTCCAGGAAAGGAAAACATACCTTCTGACACTTTCTCGAGGTCGTTTTGTTCATCCATAGGCACGGACCTTCGTCAACTAATCGAACTCCATGAGTCACTATGTCACCCTGGAGTGACACGTATGCTCCACTTTGTGAAATCAAAGAACTTACCTTATTCGGTTGAAGACGTGCGACGGTTGACCAGCTCATGCAAAGTCTGTGCAGAGAGTAAACCTAGATTCTATCAGCCAGAAAACACGCATCTCATTAAAGCCACACAGCCATTCGAACGACTTAATGTGGACTTTAAAGGACCTCTGCCACGTACTGACAAAAATCTATACTTTCTGACTGTTGTAGATGAGTACTCTAGGTTCCCTTTTGTGTTTCCGTGTGCAGACATGACTACGCCTACTGTCATCAGCTGTCTGTGTCAATTGTTAGCACTATTTGGAACGCCCGCCTACATTCATTCTGATCGTGGGTCCTCCTTCATGAGCAGAGAGCTTCTGGAGTTCCTAATGAGTAAAGGCATCGCTAGCAGCAGAACTACAAGCTATAATCCTCAAGGAAATGGCCAGACGGAGAGATACAATGGAATAGTCTGGAAGGCGATCACCATGGCACTAAAGTCGCGTCATTTGCCTCCCAAATGCTGGCAAATTGTACTGCCTGATGCGTTGCACTCTATTCGCTCGCTATTGTCAACAGCAACCAACGTGACTCCTCATGAGAGGCTGTTAAATTTTGCTAGACGCTCTACAACCGGAGGGTCCGTACCGACTTGGCTATGTACGCCGGGACCCATCTTACTCAAAAGGCATGTACGTCACAGCAAAGTCGAACCACTCGTGGACCAAGTAGAACTTCTTCAAGCGAATCCTCAGTACGCTCATGTCCGCTACCCCGATGGCCGGGAAACGACTGTGTCCCTCCGACATTTGGCCCCGACAGGCGAATCGTCAGCAGATGAACGGTTACATCAACCCAAAGGAGTTCCCGCTTCTGTCGACAGTCCACGACGACCCGTGTCCATTGAAATTCCTGTTGAACATCCTGAGGGAGAAGGCGAACATCAGCTTCGACGCTCTGAACGTGTTCGTCGAACCCCTGTACGCCTGGACCTTTAAGTGGACTCATAATGACTGTTTTTCTAGCAAGGGGAGAATGACATAGTAATGTTATTTAATTTGTTTATGCGTTTGGCAGTTCTGCAGATGTATTAGTGAATTTGACTGTTCTGCAGTTTAGCTGCTCTACCATGATATTATTGTAACAGCTCAGTGCAGTTGCACTTTGAGAATGAGTTGAACTTTTATGTTGATTAAAGCCTACAACTAGGCCTAACGACTTTGTGTTATTACATCAATGACTACCACACAATACTACTGCATGACTACCACACAATACTACTGCATGACTACCACACAATACTACTGCACGACTACCACACAATACTACTGCACGACTACCACACAATACTACTGCACGACTACCACACAATACTACTGCACGACTACCACACAATACTACTGCACGACTACCACACAATACTACTGCACGACTACCACACAATACTACTGCACGACTACCACACAATACTACTGCACGACTACCACACAATACTACTGCATGACTACCACACAATACTACTGCATGACTACCACACAATACTACTGCATGACTACCACACAATACTACTGCATGACTACCACTCAATACTACTGCATGACTACCACACAATACTACTGCATGACTACCACACAATACTACTGCATGACTACCACACAATACTACTGCACGACTACCACACAACTCTGCTCCACTCCACAACTCAGCATGAATTTAATCGGCACTATACATGCTATATGATCCTAAAGAACTTCAACAAGGCCACTTGTGCGATTTTTTTTTGTTCCTTCTGTTCTCATGCTATTGGGATCCAATGCAGCAACGCATGTCTTAACTCTCAGCCAGAGAGGCCTCTTGTTAAGACACCTGTGTCACATACATCATGTACATGTATAAAATTGTTCCAATATAATATTCATATTTCAGACAAGACATCACATATTGTATATATATATAACCCTTGTAAAAGTAGTGTTTCAGTATTATGTATATTGACACAGGTATCAACCCCTGCGCACATGTGGCATCAACGTCTATGCTGATGGCTTTTTGGAGTCGCAGTCAGGCATACACAAGGACTACTTCCGATATCACAATGGTGAAAGTCTCCGGCTCCTCAAACACGGTGTTCCAGTGAAGGAGTTGGATGGTGTTGTAATGCTTCAATTTACTTTCTCCTATTCCTACCCTACATTTGTACTTGTGCAATTATTGGCCTAACTGTGGACATCCCCATTGTTTCGTTCAGATGAATAGTCATATTTTTAAGTGGATATTATTTGTTTCTCACAGGAAGAGTCATTTTGAACTGGAACTTGAATGGACGAGCCAAAGCCCTGGAAGATTACTGCAAAGCAGTGAAGGATGTCATGGGAGATGACTTGAAAAAGTACAAGGACGATTACAGCAACTTACAAAGAGAAGTGATGAAAATCAATGATTCGATTAATTCGAATGAAAAGGAACTATCTGAGGGTATCATGAAAGGGTAACCTCGTGTTAGCGAGGTTGATTAGTTGCAATGTGGCGGATTCTGATAGAGAAAAGATCGATAGTTTGTTGGAGGAGTACAGTGTGGCAAAGGTGACGAACCAGACTCAGATTCTGAAGTTTGTAATAGCAGGTCATCCCACGAGGATGACCATTTTGATGACCGAAGGAACGACTTCGACGATGCCATGGAAGTGGCTGCCGAGTCTGAGGACATAGTTTTTGACTCATTGGACGAAGAACTGGCCAATGTTTCAGGTATGCATGCTACCGAAGTGTGTATATTATATACACTATGAAATTATTATTTGAATACCGTCTCACTGTCTGTGGTTCGTTATATTTATATGAACAGTGGCACAGGGCATTGTCATGATTGTATTTGGGTGAATGCAGGTGCATGTTATCAGGCCATCAGGGTGAGATCATGACAGATTACTAATTAATTAGATTGTTACTATAACCAAGCCTAATAGACTATGCTGATATGAGTTTCATTAAACTGGTGTTAGTTAGGGCTTGACTTAGAGTAAATTAAAGTTGTGACTTTCTGTGATATGGAGGAATGATGTCAGACATACTGATACACCACTGCACTGATAGTAGGATAGGTTTATTAATTCCTTATTATTATTATTAATGTAGCCTAAATTTTCATTTGATTTTGCATGTCATGACAATGTTTTTTTAATGTGCATCATAACAAGGCACTGGACTATTATGATTGGCCTTTTTATAAATGCATATGAAATTATATTTGCCGTTTGTGGATGTGCCTGCCATAACTGGTCGCATTTCACAGGAACACCTGCGAGTTGCTGACATGGCCAGGACATTCTACAACGGGATGGTAACAGCTGCCAAGCAGACCTGCAGCGAAATGAAACTGGTGGAGTTCAGCAGGAGTGTACTTCCTGGTTCCTAGGAAGTGTGGCAGGTGAATTTCCTGATTGATGAGGCCCATCTCATTTTGAAGGGGTCGAACGCTGTTGTGTCCTACCTACACTACTTTTTTGAGTGTTTTGGACTGGGTGAGACCACTGCGACCTTCACTGTACAAAACAAGAACTGTTTTGTCCTGTGGTATTGTGCATGGAGGGTCGCCATTGGTCTCCACCAGCCCATCACACTCAACTTTCTAGTTGTGGTACACACAATGTTTGCCCCCGACGCTTGCTTTGGGCTTCTCAAGCGGGCATTCAAACGCCACGCAATATCATCGCTGACTGAGCTCGAGTCTGTAGTGAATGGGAGCGCCTGTCTGAATTCCACCCAGTTGGTTGGCAAAGAAGACGGCACTTCCCTCGTCCCTGTGGCAGACTGGCAAGCACACCTCCGTCCCCACTTCAAGGTACATTCAATGCTATCTATTTATCCCAGTAGTATCCACAATATCGTTTAATAACAGAAAATATAAGGAAATAAATGCAATGAATGCTAAATAAAGCTTTACATAAAGGGTTATCGTCATAGGTGAGTTGGTGTGTTCATAAAAAAATGTTTGTTTATCGTTACTTTATTTACATGATTACAATAACTGTGTTACTTGACCCTTATAATAATGTTACTTGACCCATGTATGCACGGCTGATACATTGATATTTTGCATCCATCTTTTTTGTGTTTGTCTAATATGAAACCAAGGAAAACATATTTGCCTGTTATGACATTATGCCTGTATGCAATGAAATATGATAAACAATTATTTAAACTGTGTTAAACATTGTTCACAGGTTTGATGCAGCCAGCCCTGGGGTGGTCTTTGTAAAGACAACATGCGGCAACCCAGAAGAGTGCTTCGAGTTCCTGGTTTGCAGCGATGCCTTGCTGCCTTCTGCACCACCAGTCGCCATCAAGCCACCCGGCCTCAGTTACGACCACAAACATTCGTCCGTTTGTGAAGGACCTGTATAAGGACGTGCTGTGTCCAAGCCCCCCTGAGAGGGAGGATGCCCTGATGATGGCGGGGCCCTCCACAGCTCCTGATGCTGTCGCATCCACACCACGCAGAGGTGTACGTGGCCGAGGTCGCCGTCCTCGCCAGCCTTTGCCATCGCCTTCTCTGACCCAGGCATCTGAGAACTTGTGGCAGTGCTCGCAGGGGACGTGGTAGTCCTGGCAGGGGACATGGCAATGGTGCCAGTGTGGGAAAATGAGAATAAACTCAGTGACTGGTTTTGTGAGTCATATAAACTAGCAGCAGTTTTCTTTTGCAATTTTATTTTGTTTTTGTTTGTAGCAATGAGCTTCACTTATTAGAACAATGTCAGTTTATAAATAAATGCATTTACCCGACAAACCAGACTGTTTTTGTGTGTGCTGTAAAATTCGTAAAAACATACCACTCCACTAGTATACATGGAAAAGTCTTTTGCTCATAACCTTTTTAATATCCCATACATTTTGTTCATATTTTCAGATACTTAAAAGGAAATCACTCTAAGATGGTGCAGAATTTCAAAGAAATCCGTTCATGGTAACAAAGGTACTTTTTTGTAAAAGTACCAAAACTTCAAACGGCTTTTTCTCATTTTTAACATTTCTACCCCATATGTGTTCATTGTGACATAACTTCAGCTAGGATTACACTACGCCCACAATATATGTATCATATTAAAGCTGATTATATGCTCTTTCCAACGGTATATATAACTCAATATTTTTTAATTTGTACATGTGACTCATTTCGTTAGGACTCGACACATATGGTATATAGGTGTGCCTAGCCATGCAAAAGCCTAAGCTAAGCATGTGGAGTCCAATAAACAAATGTGTATTGCACTGTTAATGCGCCTCACTGCGTCGCTGCAGATGAAAACAAGCAAGTCGTATGTAATTTATATCTCAACTTTCTTTATAGGCATGTGTTCCTAAAAGGTGTAGCTATTATGCTGTATAGTTACATTTGAATTACCATAACTATTTATGTATGAAATAAGTCGGCGTTTGTACGCGAAATATCCATGTTTGGCGTTCATACGCGAAGTCGAACCGCAGATGCCGCGTAAACCTCCGATTGGATCGCAAAATCTGTGACGTAGAACTCAATTAACTTTGCGGTCGGCGTATGTTTTTGGCGTCAGGTTTATGCTTATTGCGTTAGCTAATGGTGTCTAGTATGAAATACAACACTGAAGATATTGATAATCACCGGGAATCGTGGCTCCAAGGAGACACCAATGTTCCTCCTCAAGTGCAAGAAGTCGTTGATAGCCTAACAAAATACAAATATTACCCATGTTTAGCTAGGGATTTTTTCTTCCAAAACCTCCCATTAATTGCACTGTACAAGCCCAGCCCAGATAACCCGAAGTCCCACTTGGTTTACAGGCTAGATGGTGCAAACTGGAGCAAGTTATTGGATCTGGAATGGCCTTCGAGAAACAAGGAATTCAAGGAAACTGTTACCACAAAACTAGAAAGACTCATCAAGCCAGCGTTGTCACATGTATATATATATATATATATATAACTTCATGCAGAACCAAGGAATTGGACATAAGATGAAAAAAGGCCACACAAAGACATGTTTTGGAAGGACAATCCAACTTGACCAAATAGCTTTAGATTTGAGATGAAAGTAAGTCAACAACAGAAGCCAGACGAAAACAAAAGTTGGAAATTAAAGTTCACTTGGAAGGAGCTGAAAGGCCCACAATAGCTTCTAAATACCCTGAGCTGACAACGTTGATGTTGGAACTGTTTTATGGCACCGACTGTCTACAAAGTCACCCAAGACTCATATGTGATATCCTGTTCCGTGCAAAGCATTCATGGAATAATGTGCCGTGACGTATCAAAATGCTGAATGATGTATATTACATTTCTATTGTGCCATCAACACCTTACACTTACACAGAGATCTACTGACTGGATCATACCGGGGTTTGCCAGTTATAGAGAAGATGACCAATGGCGAGGTGAGTCTTCGGCATACAGAACTGGACTTGGAGGATTTCATTTCTTGCCGTACAGTCAAGTTGCTGCCATTGCGAATCAGTTCAAGGATTCTGGCTCTGACCTTTCTGATTGGCTGAGCACACCGGATTTCTTTTTGTCATCTAAGAACATTCAACAAGTGACTTGTACAGAAGATGTTGAAAAGGCTTTGAAGAAGTACAACAGACTTCAAGACTGCCTTGTCAGAAAGTACTGAGACAAAGGTTTGCATTGAAAACAAATTCAGGAGGTTGTCACTGAAAAAGATGCCAACCCAAATGATGGTGTCAATGAGTATGACAATACAGATTACCTACAGCGTCACATGAATGTTATTATGGAATGTTTTCAACAGAGGCCTATGGGTGCAACAAAAGGCATTGAAGTTCAGCTCTGTCAGTGAGACGGAGGATGACTATGACGCTCTGGCAGCTCTGACTGTGAAGACGATGCAGCAGGTGGCATGACAGTCGATGGATGATCATGATGACTGTATTTGTGGCTTTAGACAACCCTGATGATCACTTTCTTGGTTTTGGACGACTCTTAAATGGTTAACAGACCAGAGCATCGTCCACCTCCTTGTATAGATACACCTTGATTTTGTGCAATGACTTTGTTTTCTTTAGGAAGGAGGATGTTAGTTTTTAATATTTGAGGGCTCTAGCAGTTGTACACAGCTTGAGATTTTTGTCATTAAAATGAGTTTGCTACCACAAACTACAACTGTGTCTTGTACATAGACAAGCAGATAACATAACAACATCAACACACTCACACGGCCAATATATCTCTGCAGAAGAGACGGGAAAACACAGCAAAATAACTACCAACTCTAACCCCACAAGGCACTGTCAACACACACAGTTGGGATGATGGGATTTGGCAAGGTCAATAGCTAGGCTAAGCTAGACCCCAAGGTCATACAATGTCATGACTAGCATGGTGCCACACATTGAAGCAATTGATGGCACATCGGGTGTACACACAAGAGGTGAAGAGAGCCAGCATTATGCAGTGATTCAGAAGACGCTACCCAGGAGTCCAAGACAAATGTCGGTCTTGATGCTACCTCACCATAACTATTCCAAGTGAGAGCCAACCATGCTCATTAGACTCTCCATGAGGTGATCCAGTTTAGTGAGAAAGTCATAAGGCAGACTAGACAAGTATAGTGTTTGTTATCACATGAACATTCAATTTTTAGAACATCACATCGCTGTGTTCAACATTACCACTTACCAGTTGTAAATTTTCCTGCTGTGTTGCATCACCTTAAAATAAATAGTGATCTAACACCACTTCAGACATACACACCGAGTGTTAACCCACTCAGTTATCAATCTTGAACTACATGTTGTTGATTCTACATACATTGTGTTTTACGTCTGTCTAAAATCAAGTTATACCTGAAAATCACAGTTGACTCCAGAAAAAGATATCAACATGATCACATTTGTGGCAATACAACATTACATCAACAAACTCAACCTATGATGACACGTTGTAAGAGGACAAAACAAGATGTTCTGCTGCTACCATGAATTGACTATTAAAATGTTATTATAAATCAATTTGAGTTTTGAAAACACATCTAAAGCCACACTTGTTGCAACATAAAACTTATGTAACAGTCATTGTTATCTTGATCGCCAGACTAGGGTAAGCCCTTTAACTTGGTGGCTAGCTACACTGGGGCTAGTAATTGGATATGTCAGTAACTGTCTTTCTGCGCCCTCTCATAATTCAGTCAGAAATACTGACGATACATAATAAAATTGATTTTAACGGCACAATCATTCAGTCACTTCTTGAAATTGAAATGCTGCACGAGCTTTTGATCTGTTTACTTTGCAACAAGTATAGCCTTACATGAAGGAAGAACGTCTTACCTGTGTCTGTAGCTCACGATAGGTGATCTTTGTGATGCTTTCTGTGACTGGACTGTCGTGGATAATAGCAACCTGTTCTCCAAACCCACGGGCAACATGTCGGTCCACCGCATTGTAGCAAGTGTTCAGCTCACCGCCCACAAACCTATAACAAATGTTGCATGCCTTACCAACAACAGTGCTCACAAGAAAACACCAGCAGCCATCGTTCACACTAATCAACTTGGGAAATAAAGTCAACTGTGGCAGATATTTTTGTTGTTATTTACCTCTAATAATTCATCCCCCACTGGCCTGTGTGACATCCTGTCACTGGTGGTCACATGTTATCTGACAGCAGGGTTGGGTCCAGTTATGTAATTTATAAATACAATTATGTGTAATCAATTACAAATTTGACCTATTTTATAGTTCTAAAGCAGCGTTCAAAATCGCACTTGTCCGTTTGTCCGGGACAAGTGATTTCAGGCCCGGATAAGTAAAATTACTCTACATGGTTATCTGGTGGACAAGTGAAAATTTACATTAAATAGTGACACATGCAATATTGCAAACTTTTTATTTGAGGAAATTCAAACGTAAATGAAGGTCACTAGCAATCGCGCACATTCCGATTTTTTCATCCGCTTCCGCCAACTACGACGGTCTATGCATGGCAGCAACATTACGAATCTATAAATTATTTTCCACCTGGTAAATGTAATTCAGGCACCATTAAAACTGTTTTATCATCATTGAAATGGTAATATAACATTTAGGAAAAATAAGCGTTTGTTTGCTGATGATCAATTGAATATTATTTTTGTTTGTAAAATACAGAACTTTGTTAATATTGAAGTTCATAGAGGTTTAACAAAATATTATCATATTATATAGTTTATTATGATTTTTGTGACATTTCCTGGCTTTGCATTGGTCGTGTTCCTGGTGGTTGAGTGGCATCTTCAATAACAAACTGATGCCAACATTTTAAAGCAGTGTTATATATATATTTTAGTGATGTTGATATGCTTTTGTTTTTGCAACATTATAAAACAAATAGCAAGGAAACAATTGTCTCATTCCTATCATCGTAATAATTATTTGTTATTAATAAAAGCGTTCATATCAACATCACTAAAATATTGGTATACATCATGTAACGTGTCTAATTTTAATATTTGTGATGAATAATAATGGACTGGAAAATGGTTGCAAATATAATTTTGCATTTTCAAAATTTGAAGATTAAATCAGATTGTGTCTTTGATCACAAGTCGCTCAGATGTACGTGCAACGAAACAGCAGGAACATTGTGTTGTCATAAAAATAAGACAAGACTTTTTACATTTTTATATATTGATGTCTTTGACCTATTTTTATAATAAAAAGAAGAGGCACGAATTTAAGCAATACTATTTTCCCACAAGACGCCACTTGACTTAGTTACATAGTTCACCACCTATTCACCAGGAGCTGTGGCCCACATTTCAGCTCGAGAGGACTGTCTCATCTAATCGGGGGAAGTGGGACTCCTCGGAGATATGTTTTAACTGTAGATGACATATGGTGTATTTTGAGCAATATTAAATAGAAAATCTTAACATTTCCAATAGCAAAAAAAGCACCCGGACTCCCGCACACATGTCACAGTACTAACTCACTTGTTAATATTATTTTCTGGGCTGAACCCGAGTTGGCTGACGCGCAGCTTTCTCCTTGGCCAGCTTTGTCAAAACAGCCCGTTGATGGGCCATTCTATACTATAGCTTTCTTCGTTGCCAGCTCAACTGCTTCCTTAGCTTTGTACTTGGTGGCTGCCTTCGTCTTTGACATGTTCAGCTCAGTTTTCCTCCTCGGCAAGATGGATGGAGTACATTTTGTATGCACACGTGTTGTGAACGAGGCGACCAGTCCCGTTTGTGGAAGTCCTGTATAACAGTCTTGTTGCTTGCCATGAGTGAGTACGTCACTGTCTGGATAATGTTGAATGTACTAACATTCTTTCTGGCAGTGGCAGTATTCATGATGCTAAACATGTGACTAAAACTCCCTTCCACTTGAGGACCATGAAAGCAGCTCATCATTGCAGCCACCAGTTTTGACAAGGCTGGGAACTTGCCAGCAGTGAATACGGTAGCCCACCACGATTCCAATCTGGAACTTGTGGGTGCTTGTGGAAATGTGTTGTCTACTTGGAATCAGTGAACTTCCATGTGATACGCCCTCTGTTCAGGTTCTAATAGAACATTGGTGACCAGCGTGGGCAGTGCCAGCATGTACTTCAATGCCTTCGGTTCCCATCTGACTGTAGCCTGTAGGATCCAATCCGCATAGTTGACATCGGCCTCGCACCACAAACAGTAAGCATTCCCTGGTGCTGATAATTTACTGATGAATATATCCAACATAGTGTCTCCAGACGATCTCCCCAGCCACGCCCAATTTCACTTATTCTTGATACTTTTGTCAATGTCCTTCAGGCAACATTTGTCTTGCCGTACAACAAATCGTAAATTAGCCATTGTGTTCGAAAATGATCGACATCTCCACAAAATACATCATCGTTTCCTATTGGTCCACTGCTTTTGTGCGCGCACTTCGAAAGCGCTGAAGCGAACAGCCGACAAAACATGGTTTTACTTCGCAGATTCACGGGTTCGGTTGGGTCGGTTCTGTCTCTAATCGCCAGGCAGTATCATTAAACACGTGGCGACACCCGGTGGATAGATGGTTAACTCAATCCGCAGATAGATCGTAGGTGAATTATCCAGGATTTTACATGCCCTACCCCCAACATTCATTTTTTTCTCCCCGACTTTACACGATTCACAAAAGTGATCTTTGGAACAGTATAAAAACAGGAATTCCGGCAAAAACTGGAAATTTCTCATCCATGAGTTAAACTTCCTGTTCGTTGCACACGAAGAAAAGTGCAATGTATTTCTGGGAAATGATTTTTTTACAAAATTCACATGCTGTGACATAAGTGCATTTGAGTAGGGGGATTTTCATGTGTGATTGCAGAAGGAGTTGACTGTAAAATGGTGGATTTCTAGATGATTTAAATAAGCGGAAGGATATTTGGCAGCAATTTGCCTGTGTGACCTGTTTGCGGAGTACTTCTTGCCGGCATTTGTAAATATAGACGGGTGTCACACATACAGGCATTTTACGAGAGCTAGAAGTATGCAATTTGTTTTATTATCTATCAGCTTGTCAGTGAGATGATGATAACAACAGCTGAGAAGTTTAAGATATTTTATAGGTCACGTTTTCTTATAATCAGACAAAACGTTAACATGGTCACCTATGGGAAAACCAACAGTGTGCTGACCCGGTCACTGGTCACATGTTACCTGGCAGCAGGGCTTGGTCCAATTACATAATTTATAAATACAATTATGTGTAATCAATTACATATGTGTAAATGATTATAGGCAAATGTTGTAACTGTAACCGATTCTGATATTATTATGTAATTAATGTATCTTCTGTAATTTCAATTACAATAAATTACTGTATTTTTTTATATATCATTAACATTATCTACAAAATTATCAAAACGGCCGTAATGTGAATGTGTCATTCACCTAACAGTGCTAACATCGTAACGAGTAATTAATTAATAAGGATGACATGGCAGGAAGCGGTCACAACTACTGTTTGTGAGAGGATGGATTAGCACCTGCCAGACTGCAAGCTGATACCAGACTGCACTATAATTTATGCAGCTGCTGATGCAGGTTGTCTGACATGAGTCAAACTGGGTTCAATGTAATTTATAACTTGATGGTGTAATTGTAATTGATTTGAAAAAATGGGCCAAGTGGCCCTGATGTCCTTTGGACTAGTACGTCTATATGTGACCCCGGCTGACCAAATGAGTGATAAGTTGGAAAAATGTTAACATTGTTTTCTTACATCCTTATAAAGGTTTGATAGGGTGCTTTAAACGGTTTCACAAAATATGACTGCTACAAAAATTGTCAAAGTTATGGAGCATTGAACATGGTGGGGATCAAAAAGTGAAAATGAAGAAAACGGCTGTTGAAGTTTTACATTATATATGCAAATGGATTGCATGGAAATATTACAAATGTGCTGCTCCAAAGACTTATCAAGTTATGCCAGATTATGTCTTCACGTGTAAAACTAAGAGGACAGATTATTTGAGAGCAAAAGGTAGACTCACTGTTTGACACAGTTTAAAACCTACAGGCAACTGTCCAGTTTAACAGGGGTCTAGTGGCTTAATGCTGTCTGTTGACACAAGCTACTGCCAGTGACCAATTACACATTAGTCACATTTCATCAAACAATAGTAGGCAGAGAATCTTAGCTCCACAGCTGGGTGTAATACACAACCAGAGCCACCACTGATTCATGGTCAAGTAGATTAGCTCAATGCACCAACTAAGACAATACACAACACTGTGAGTGACAGTGTCCAGAGTGAGGCCTAAGCAGTGTCCTCATTGCTGAATAGATCAATTAAACCTGCCAAGTGGGTGACATTCTGCACAAGTGCAGTGTTTCCCCTGGTATATAACAAGCGAGGCGGGCCGCCTCGTCGTTTTTCTATGCCGCCTCGCCCAAAATATGCCGAAATTGCTGCCTCGTAGCTATTTCATACGCCCTTTTTTCCGTTCTTTCAAGATTTAACAAGATTGCCATCCAGAGAATTAACTCTAGATGGCAGGTGGACAAGGAAGCCCTTTGGCTTATCGAGAGTCCAACCCTTTTATCTACATATATCCAGCCCTTCTGAGGTATGTGTCGATTTTATTTTTAAACATATTCACACTACTAGCACCCACACAATCATCAGATAATCTGTTCCATTCATTCACAGTCCTTTGTGAAAATGAGAACTTTCTTACGTCTAATCTACACTGCTCCTTTACAAATGTAACTTCATGTCCTCTAGTCTTTCTATCTTTCTTAACTGAAAAAAACATATTTCTATCAATATTTTCATAACCATTCAATATTTTAAACACTTCTATCTGATCTCCTCTCAATCTCCTGGTCTCTAGTGTTGTTAAACCACATTCTTTTAGGCGCCTTTCATAACTAAGATCCCTCGGATTTGGTATCATTTTAGTCGCTCTCCTCTGTACTCTTTCTAGCATATCTATGTCCTTCTTGCGGTATGGCCTCCACGCTTGTATACAATATTCTAAATGAGGCCTAACTATTGTTTTGTACAGTGGTATTATTAGTTCCTTTTCTTTATATGCTATATTTCGCCTAATCAATCCAAGGATTTGATTTCCTTTTGAAGCTGCAATTCCACACTGCTCTGAAACCTTCATGTCAGCACTAATTGTCAGCCCTAAGTCTTTTTCTTTTACAGTAGTACTTAGTACAGTTCCCCCCATTGTATATTCTACATATTCGTTCCCATGTCCTGTGTGAAGGCATTTACATTTCCAAAAATTGAACAACATTTGCCACTTTTCAGACCATTTGATCAACCTGTCAAGATCATCTTGTAAATGCTGTCTATCTTCATCACTTTTAATCCTTCTAAACACTTTTGTATCATCTGCAAATTTCAACACCTTGCTAGATATGTCATCGTCCAAATCGTTTATATATATTAAGAATAATATAGGTCCCAGTACTGATCCCTGTGGAACCCCACTCAAAACTGATTTCCAGTTTGAAGCCTACCCGTTGTCTTCTGTCAATCAGCCATTTTTCTATCCAGTTAATTATACCATTTCCTATGCCATGGGCCTTTAGTTTAAGCAGTAATCTTTGATGTGGCACTTTGTCAAAAGCTTTTTGAAAATCTAAGTAGATGATATCTACTGGTGATCCATCATCTACCCACTTATTGATATTTTCCAAAAAACATAACATATTTGTTAAGCATGACCTCGCTTTTAGAAACCCATGTTGAGATGGGTTTATCAAGTTATGTTTAACAAGAAAATCCACCATGTGATCTTTAATTAGTCTTTCTAATAATTTACAAATCACCGATGTTAAACTAACTGGTCTATAATTATTTGACTTGTTTCTCAAACCTTTTTTAAATAACGGTATAATGTTTGCTTCTTTCCATTCTAAAGGAACCACTCCCTCTTCTAATGACAAGTTGAAAGCTGTTGCAAGCGGTATGCTAATTTGTTCTACAATTTCCAATAGTAGTTTGGGTGGAATACCATCCACTCCAGGTGATTTATTATCCTTCATAGCCCTAATTTTCTTAGCTACCATTTTTGGGGTTACAATTAACTGTCTTAAATAGTCTGATTCTGCCCCCTTGAACTTAGCCTCTGGTACTGGCAGTGAACTAGTGTCTTCTCTGGTAAACACTGAACTAAAATACTCATTCAGGTCTTCTGCCATTAAGAATCCTTCTGTTATTATATTTCCTTTCACGGTATGTTCAGCGTTGGCGAGCGGCGCGTAATGACACCACAAAGTCACTTATATTCCTGCAAAATCGCAGATTTGTAGCAACATCGTTTAGCCATCATTGGACAACGTGAAAGATATCACTTGTCAGTTGTCCAATCACTGAATATTCCTGCGGGATCCCCGGTGTCTCCAATGTTGACACTTTGCGGAGTTTCGACATACAGCCCCTGTACTAGAAATCTTGACATTCATGTAAATGCCGCCCAAACGGTAACTTGCATTTTGGTTTATGATGGTGGTGGGAGTGAAAACCGTGCAGGCTGATGGCACTATGTCACTTCTCGACAGTTGTGTCGAATGCGGAATCTTTTGAAGCCCAAATAAAAACCGTGCATCCTAATCCTATCCACTAGTCGGCATTTGTATAGAATCCGGACACTGTTGAAGCTCAAATAGCAACCCGGTTTGCGCTAGTCTGTGCCGCTGCGGCCGTGCGTTACCGCACAGCGCACGTAAAAGGAGATATGTGTATAGCAGCGTATGTTGATACAAACCGGGGCGCTATTTACGCCTCAGATGTAAGACGCAATATTCTTAAAGGTAAATATGCCTAGGATAATGTTGAATGATGGAATTACTACAGTGTATCTCACCGAGGTATCAAAGTTAAACAAAACTCATATGGCAAAATCAATGACAAAGTGGGTCCGGATTCGATGTGGAAACAAACTTTTGGGAAAGTTGATTTCAGTGAAATACTTATGAATATAAATCACCTAAGTTCACGTCTCATAAAAAATGCCTACTACCAAAAACCGTGTATACTAACGGGTTATCGATAACTTGGGTTAGACAATGATGTTTGCACAGCAATTGGGTGTACTAAACAACTTATACTGTTTTATAAAAAGGACACAATTTGAGAAACGTTCTTGCAATTAATAGAAACATACTTTTTGGCATTCCAGAAATGACTGTTTAATTAATTGTATAGCATTCTAGCAAACAAATAAAATATAATGGTTTGAACATAAACCACCAATTTACCATAATATTATTATGTACCTGTGATCAAGTGGAAACCACACCTCTACTGAGTAGCTGTGGTAAAATGGAAACCACACCTCTACTGAGTAGCTGTGGTAAAATGGAAACCACACCTCTACATGATGAAACAATCGTGATTACTGACTTTTATCAATCATGATTACTACATTTACGAGTAGTGTCTTGTTGTTTTATATCTTCCCCGCTATATTCAAGAGTAAATGTTAAAACATACCTCAGAATGCACCATTTTAAAGCGACGGCGACGGCAAAACCATTACGTTACGCTGCCATCAACATCACCTAGACTCTAGACTACTCAACTCTAGTATATAAGTCTATCCCTGTATTATAGCCTGATAGAATGATAAATGATAGACGCAGGCGGGTAACGACGGCAAAACCATCACGTCATTAGTGCATTACGCTGTCATCGACATCGCCTAGACTCTAGTGACTGTATGATAGGCTGTAAATGATAGACTAAGCTCCTCAATAAATACACTAACTTAGTTTTAGTACAGTCAGTTGGCCTAACACTACAAGTACAACACTCACTAAATTTTTGCATTACACGTTTCTTTTTGGTTGGCAGTGGCGTCGTTTCGCTGTCAGCCATCATTTCATGCCGCGTGACGTTTTGTTTCATCGCGGAAATGCGAATTTGTTATAACGCTGTTTCCTATTGGTTAGATTACGACCAGACTCAGCAAATGAAAAACCATGTCACAACATGCTGCATACATATGCTGCCACCTGTTGAATATAGTGGAAGCTAAATTTGAGTGATTGGCGAACATGGTGAGTCCGTAATATTTTCATCCCTCGCCGTAATACCGTAATTTGAGGTGACTTTCTGGAATGATTCCGGACAATCCGGAATGGTAGGCAGGTCTGTTAATCCTTAGTGATAGTTCAGAACACCAGACTGACCACATACCTAAACAAAGCGAATGTAATAGGTGAAGAACAGGCAGTGTTCAAACAGGGGTATTAGTTGAATTGTATTTGTCTCGACGCAAAAGGCTTTATTGTGCCTTCATCGATTCTAAGAAAGCATTTGATTTAGTAGACCAGTCCTCACTGTGGTCTAAGATAATTTCATGCGGTATTAATGGTATTGTGTTGAAAGTTGTATACAACATGTACAAAAATGCTAAATCATGTATAAATCAGGGCCAGGCTGTGTCAGCCTTCTTCTCATGTGATGTATAGGTATGGCAAGGAAAAAACTTGTGTCCTTTGTTATTTGCTATTTACCTGAATCATTTTGAACACTGTTAGTCACAATTATAACAGACTTGACATGGCAGCTGGTGACATTTACAACAACCTTAGTGATGATGATGTAGAAAATGTATGTTCTACTATATGCTGATGACACTAGAATGATTCAATCAAATACAGATTTTTTGCTTGTGTATAGCGGAACTATGTCAACTCTTCTAATGGTTGACATTTGGTTGTTTCAGGTGTCAACTATATTGTGAATCTGTAATTATTAGTCTATATTGATACAATTGATTTACACAGTACCATGTCTACACAAGGCATGGCAAGCGTAAACAGAACAGTAGAATGCATTTGATATCAATAAAGTGTAGGATATTTCACTCTATAGTTGTCCAGAATATTAATGTTCTATGTTTGTCACCTACAGGTGACAGAATATTAATTTTCTGTTTGTCACCTACAGATTTCTACAGACAATACGTCTTTAACCAATAGACACCACAGTCACACCATTTTATAATAATTAAATGAACATCAAAATAAACGCAACTTGCAATTATAGAAAATCAATAGCTTTGAAGATGAAAAGTGTTAGGCAACTGTTCAGTCTAACAGGGGTCAAGTGTGTATACTATGCCTGGGTTCTGTGACCAATTAAAGATTAGTCAAGGTCTCAATGGAACAGTAGCACTAAGGCTGCAGAGTTTAGTCAAGCTGTTGACTTTGTGGCACATTAAACAAAATCTACTGTTAAGGGTGGTCTCAAGGGCCCTTCTCAAAACCACATCACTAGATAATGTAAAACTTTTGCACTTTGGGGGCCCCTTAGGTGCCCTTAGAATGATTCAATCAAATACAGATTTCTTGTATATAGTGGCAGCACCCTAAATTACATCTATGCAAAATTAGAAAAAAAAGTCGCTGAACAGTTTTTGAAAAAATAGGCAAAATGTTACATTTTTACCAGTTTTGGGGTCCTTGGAGGCCCTAGGGAGCCCTTATAATGATTCAATCAACTACAGATTTCTCGTGCATAGTGGCAGTGCCCTAAGATGTCTATGCAAAATTAGAGAAAAAGTTGCTGAACGGTTTCTGAGATACGGCAGCTAACGGCGGACGGAGGACGGCGGACACAGAGTGATGGCAATAGTCCAATGGACCTTCGGCCAAAGGACTAGTGTTAAAAAAATCAATGGTTTGGTGTCGGGATTGAACCAGCGTCGCCCGATTGCAAAATAAATGCCAAGGAACCAACGCATTTACCAACTGAGCTAGCAGGGCCGACAGAAATTCCTTGACTGATTTAAGTTGTTATGATAAATTGTACAACTCCTCCTTCATACATCGATATTCTAGTGATATTATGAGATTATACACGTTACTTTCTGTAGCTGGATACGATATATGTTTGCTATGTATGTTTATTGGTGTACATTATCTCCCGTTGGTTGCATTCGATATAATTATTCTAAAAACGAGCCCAAGCTCGGCGATACCTAGTCGACTTGTATGTAGGCTCATTCGCATTCATTGTTTTGAATAAAATTGAATTCATGTGGAACCGTAAGATAACTGCTTGTTCCTCTATGATGACTAGTGTTGGTATTACATTGGATTAGTGCACAATAACTCATTCTGACGCTCGTTTCGACCCCAAAACTATCCATGTAAACATGCTCTGAAGTATTCCGCTATACACAAGAAATCTGTATTTGATTGAATCATTCTAGTATCCTCAGCATATAGTAGAACATGCAGTTTCATTATTATCATTAATAAGGTTGTAAATTTCACCAGCTGCCATGTCAAGTCCCTTATAATTATGACTAACACTCTGTTCAAAATCATTCAGGTAAATCGCAAATAACAAAGGAGACATGTTTTCTCCTTGTGGTAACTCTACATCACATCAGAAGAAGGCTGACACAGCCCCCAAAAATGCAAAATTTTTACACTATCTAGTGATGTGGTTTTGAGAAGGGCCCTTGAGACAATCCCCTAGCAGTAGATTTTGTGTATTGTGTCAGAAAAGGAACCTGGAAGCCTCTGCCAGTGACCAATTACAGATTAATCACAGTTTCAGTCAGGCAGACTGGTCTTCCACAGTAAGGTGTGACAGATGTTGTAGGAAAAAGGATTAGCCAGATAGAGCTGCAGCAGCTGCTGCTGAAGTAGACAATTTAGTTTTAGCATTTTAGGGGACCTTTGGTGCCCTTAGAATGATTCAATCAAATACAAATTTATTGTGTACAGTGACACTACCACATGAAATGTATATGCAAAATTAGAGAAAAAGTTGCTGAACGGTTTCTGAGATACGGCAGCTAACGGCAGACGGCAGACGCAGAGTGATAGCAATAGTCCCTTGGACCTTCGGCCAAAGGACTAAAAAATGGGCCAAGAGGCCATTAAGTCCTTTGGGCTATATTGTGAGTTTGTAATTATTAATGAAATGTTTTTTGGTGAATCATAGTTACAGATCATTAAGGGTTATGATGGAAATAAAATGTTGACATGCTTAGTGGAGAATATATGCATGCCAGTGAAGATACACCTGGAAATAAAATATTTGAGTAGACCGTTTTGTGAAGATTGTATATATTACTATTAGTTAATGTGTTATTAAAAATATTGTACACTTTTATCCCGATACTCTGCTATTTAGGCCAATTTCCAGTGGTTGTAGAAACCTTGCAGGAGAGTTGGTGAGCTGCAATCTCACATATAGCACAGTTAAAGGTTGTTTAAGACAAAAAATTTGCACACATTTTCTGTTCTCATTTTGCCTCTACCACCCTCCCACAGAATGGAAAGAAAAAAGAGATGAACTATGATAAAACTTTATTTGTTCACAAACATACATATACGCTTTAACATTTTCGAGTATACCTAAGTTATTTCATTTTATATATTATTTTATACATAAGTTTTTTATTTTAATCCTAGATCATATCTTTATGTTGCATTGCTAGTTATGTCTATTGCAGTTTTAAAGTTTCTCAGGTTCTGCCAGTGCAGTAGGGATTCCCATTACACAGTATAGTTACAGCCCACATGGAGGCATTATGTTTGACACTGGGACAATGGCAGGCAGTGAGCCTAGGCTAGTCCAAAAAAACAGCGTTTCAGCATATTATCTCTCCAGTCAGCCACCCCAGTGATCAGAGATATGGCCAACTCTACTATCCAGTTATAAATAGATAAGCTGAGGTGCCCTTAGAATGATTCAATCAAGTACAGATTTATTATGTATAGTGGCATTACCACATGAAATGTCTATGCAAAATCAGAGAAAAAGTTACTGAAGAGTTTTTGAAAAAAATAGGCAAAATGTGAAAATTTGCCTGTTTCGTGGGCCCTGTGGGCTGTACGGGTCCCTTAGAATCATTCAATCAAACACAGATTTCTCGTGCATAGTGGCAGTACTCTAAGATACGTCTACGCAAAATTAGAGAAAATGTTGCTGAAAGGTTTCGGAGATATGGCAGCTAACAGCGGACGGTGCACAGCAGAGTGATGGCATAAGTCTGTAGGACCTTGAGCCCAGAGGACTAAAAACTAAACTGGCCAATAATGGATGTGATTGACGTGACTCACTCAATGACTTCCACGCAAGCCAGAACTATTTAGAGAGAATAGAAGTGTAAGCCAGTCTGACATTCTGTGGGTGTTTTGTGATAAAAATTGATGTTTGCCCTGTACCCACTTTAGTAGTCTTGTGGGTCATGATGTAACAAACATGTATAACAAATGGACTACTTATTGTTTGTGAACAAGTCAGCGTTGTTTGTAAGGGATATGTCTTACGGCATTTTTTATGGGTGGTGTGTGCAAGCCCGTAGATTTTTTAAAGGTGCGTTTTTTACCCTGCAATATGCTCCTGCTTACTGCAACTAACTTATTGCCCTTGAGATATCCAGCTGCACCCCTTGAATTGAGGCGCAAAAAATTCCAACTGCACCCCACTGATATCTCTAACTGCACCCTCCTTAAAGCTCCCTAAAACTTCCAATTGCACACCCTGAGTTAAGATCTCCAACTGCAACCCCTTGAGGCTCTAAAAAAAACCTACAACTGCACTCCCCCCTAGCTGAGGCTCCCCAAAAAACCTACCCCCTGACATATCCAATGCACTCCCTTTCAGATTCAGACTCCCAAAAAATTTCAAATGCACCCCTTTTGAGACCTTGAGCTTAACTTTTCTCTCCGGTGAAGCTCTTTTGTCTCGGGAGGGGCATAAGCACCCTAGTTCAAGAAAGTGACACCATCTGTGAGCTACCATATCCAAGACAGTGACAACACTTGTACCAGTGTCAGTGAGCTGCCAGCCAAGACAGTGACAACACTTGTACCAGTGTCAGTGAGCTGCCAGCCAAGACATTGACAACACTTGTACCAGTGTCAGTGAGCTGCCAGCCAAGACAGTGACAACACTTGTACCAGTGTCAGTGAGCTGCCAGCCAAGACAGTGACAACACTTGTACCAGTGTCAGTGAGCTGCCAGCCAAGACATTGACAACACTTGTACCAGTGTCAGTGAGCTGCCAGCCAAGACAGTGACAACACTTGTACCAGTGTCAGTGAGCTGCCAGCCAAGACAGTGACAACACTTGTACCAGTGTCAGTGAGCTGCCAGCCAAGACATTGACAACACTTGTACCAGTGTCAGTGAGCTGCCAGCCAAGACAGTGACAACACTTGTACCAGTGTCAGTGAGCTGCCAGCCAAGACATTGACAACACTTGTACCAGTGTCAGTGAGCTGCCAGCCAAGACAGTGACAACACTTGTACCAGTGTCAGTGAGCTGCCAGCCAAGACATTGACAACACTTGTACCAGTGTCAGTGAGCTGCCAGCCAAGACAGTGACAACACTTGTACCAGTGTCAGTGAGCTGCCAGCCAAGACAGTGACAACACTTGTACCAGTGTCAGTGAGCTGCCAGCCAAGACAGTGACAACACTTGTACCAGTGTCAGTGAGCTGCCAGCCAAGACATTGACAACACTTGTACCAGTGTCAGTGAGCTGCCAGCCAAGACAGTGACAACACTTGTACCAGTGTCAGTGAGCTGCCAGCCAAGACAGTGACAACACTTGTACCAGTGTCAGTGAGCTGCCAGCCAAGACAGTGACAACACTTGTACCAGTGTCAGTGAGCTGCCAGCCAAGACATTGACAACACTTGTACCAGTGTCAGTGAGCTGCCAGCCAAGACAGTGACAACACTTGTACCAGTGTCAGTGAGCTGCCAGCCAAGACAGTGACAACACTTGTACCAGTGTCAGTGAGCTGCCAGCCAAGACATTGACAACACTTGTACCAGTGTCAGTGAGCTGCCAGCCAAGACAGTGACAACACTTGTACCAGTGTCAGTGAGCTGCCAGCCAAGACATTGACAACACTTGTACCAGTGTCAGTGAGCTGCCAGCCAAGACAGTGACAACACTTGTACCAGTGTCAGTGAGCTGCCAGCCAAGACATTGACAACACTTGTACCAGTGTCAGTGAGCTGCCAGCCAAGACAGTGACAACACTTGTACCAGTGTCAGTGAGCTGCCAGCCAAGACAGTGACAACACTTGTACCAGTGTCAGTGAGCTGCCAGCCAAGACAGTGACAACACTTGTACCAGTGTCAGTGAGCTGCCAGCCAAGACAGTGACAACACTTGTACCAGTGTCAGTGAGCTGCCAGCCAAGACATTGACAACACTTGTACCAGTGTCAGTGAGCTGCCAGCCAAGACAGTGACAACACTTGTACCAGTGTCAGTGAGCTGCCAGCCAAGACATTGACAACACTTGTACCAGTGTCAGTGAGCTGCCAGCCAAGACAGTGACAACACTTGTACCAGTGTCAGTGAGCTGCCAGCCAAGACATTGACAACACTTGTACCAGTGTCAGTGAGCTGCCAGCCAAGACAGTGACAACACTTGTACCAGTGTCAGTGAGCTGCCAGCCAAGACAGTGACAACACTTGTACCAGTGTCAGTGAGCTGCCAGCCAAGACAGTGACAACACTTGTACCAGTGTCAGTGAGCTGCCAGCCAAGACATTGACAACACTTGTACCAGTGTCAGTGAGCTGCCAGCCAAGACAGTGACAACACTTGTACCAGTGTCAGTGAGCTGCCAGCCAAGACAGTGACAACACTTGTACCAGTGTCAGTGAGCTGCCAGCCAAGACAGTGACAACACTTGTACCAGTGTCAGTGAGCTGCCAGCCAAGACATTGACAACACTTGTACCAGTGTCAGTGAGCTGCCAGCCAAGACAGTGACAACACTTGTACCAGTGTCAGTGAGCTGCCAGCCAAGACAGTGACAACACTTGTACCAGTGTCAGTGAGCTGCCAGCCAAGACATTGACAACACTTGTACCAGTGTCAGTGAGCTGCCAGCCAAGACAGTGACAACACTTGTACCAGTGTCAGTGAGCTGCCAGCCAAGACAGTGACAACACTTGAACCAGTGTCAGTGAGCTGCCAGCCAAGACAGTGACAACACTTGTACCAGTGTCAGTGAGCTGCCAGCCAAGACATTGACAACACTTGTACCAGTGTCAGTGAGCTGCCAGCCAAGACATTGACAACACTGGTGAACTACCAGGATATCAGACATTATAAAAAAACAGTGGATATATGAAACAGTCAAGCTAAGGTAAAGTCACCATTAACAATGCAACATGTTCCTTACAGGCAGTTAGTCAGTTACTACCGCGAGTTACACTTATCCGGTACTGTTAATTGCCCTGGCCTAGCCTTAGGTTCCCCAATTGTTGCCCATGTCTACGACTTTTCGGTATGTAATAGTAATATTAATATGTTAAACCAACTTTTTACAATGTATAGTACTGTGCAGTGGCTAGAGCTTCGGACTCTTGACCGAGAGAACCCAGATTCGAATCTTGTGCTGCAGTGTTGAACCTTCAGCAAGTTTGTTCACTCTACGTTGCTTCAGTTTACTCAGCTGTATGAACGAATAACTGGCGATAGACAGTGGTGGATATTTGTGTATGTAGTCTTCGCACATTAATTGCAGCGTGGCTGGATGCTTCCTGGAGAAGTCGAGATGGTGTTCAATTGACAAATAAAAATTATTAAAGGTGCTCAATCACTTCGTTTGCCCATCGCCAATCCAGTTCTTTTATGTCCAGATGTGTAATGTGTACTTGTTTTTTAATCGTCAAAAAAAGATTTGTCGTTACAGCGGGTATCGCTGGCGAAAGCCAATTGCGCTGTCTGCCTACTGCGCCACTTCGGTCATGTGTTTTCCCCAGATCGGCATCACAGGCATTCGAAAACAATAACAAAACACACGCGCTTTAGCGTATCAAGATGAAGATTATAATTCCAAAGTAGTTGTACGAAGGTACGTATTACACTATCGCAGTTAGCAACAAGAACGCGTAGCTGTGTATTAATTCAACGAGAATTGCAACTTGCGAACGTCTACACTCGACTCGAGCTTGTCGAGGCTGACTTTAAGTTCTAACTCAAAAGACTAAGATAAGTCTAAGTCTAAGACAGTCACCATATCAGCCAGAGATTCAGTCAGAGAGTGACAACGAGCATAATATTTCATATGTATTGTATTTGGTTACGCAGGATGTTGTTAATAAGCTGTTATTCCGACAGTACATATTGAGAGTAGATGACGTGAGGGTGCGAAATGACAAGTAACATTGCTTTGGCAGCAGGCCCGTGTTGTTCGTGCGAGTAACTTAGTCAGGGAGCATCCGTAATTTTGTGCAACAGAATGTCAAACACGGGAGTATTATGTTGGTGATTGTAATTATTAAAACATTTTTTGTGACTCATATGTTTGATACTATTACTGCAGAATGTTGTTGATTTGCATTGTATTTTATGCCAAATAATTTAGGTTTTTATATGACAAATATGATGGTGATGATTTTATTCAATATAAAAATGTAAACGTGTAAATACATGAAATATCAATACATCTAGAGTACACCATATATAAGGATTACAGAAGAAAATGCACCCACTTGTCTCCATTGTGGTCCTTGATGCCTGGCTATAGTGTATGTAATGCATTTATTGGTACCTGTGATACCTTTCAACCGACATATGCCGGCTATTCTTATGTATTTACCAATATATGTATATATTCTCACCACAGCAATATATGAATACATAATGATATATGTAACTTGAATTATTATCTTGCTAGAGACCACACTGCAACCCATGAATGAAACTGAGAGGAGGGGCTAGAGGCGGTCACCCGGGCCAGGCAGACACAGGGATGATACATAGTCTGCGGCTGGCCCACATTTGATCAATCCAGGTAATTTCAAATTTATAACAATCAACCACGTATAAGTTATCAACAAATTTTAATGTGCACATTTAAATATACCACATTTGTTTTCATGCACATTTTAATAATAACATATTGGGCATAGAAAACTAGATTGACTTCTGCACTTTTATATTATACCCACAAGTGTATCAACACAGACATATTAATACACCTTTAAACAGTATTTAGCATATGGCGATGACTCTGAAATAAGTTTATAAAATAAATTTGTCATTCTTGAAGAAGGTAGACATACATATTATGAACCCTTGAATACTTGACGAGGAAAATATATTGTTAGCATCACAATAACACCTCATTCTGTCATTTCCAACATTCACCTTGACCATTCAACCTCAGGCTTAAAATGTAAAACATGAATATGTATAGTAGTTACACATGGCAGACACTGACATGAATTTGTATACTGAAAACAAAACAAAAAATTTAAATGTGCTTTACTGATGCTTTAGTGATTAGCAGAATTCAAATCAGTCTATAATACTGACTAAAATCAGGCGTCACTGTAATGAAATTGAACACTTCTAAATTCATGTAATGACAATGAACACCTTGTAAAGAAAAATAGTTTAAATTGTTCACCGTTTTGAAAAATTGCATATTCCACTAATGTCTGCATGCTGTATCAAGCCACCCTTCCCTGGAGCAACCCTGGTAAACACTGACTGTTCCTAAGATATCAACATGTATAGATGCAGCTGTAGTAGAACATTTCTTTCTGCCTTTTTTCTTGTGAAATGCTGCAGGTCATACATGAAACATTATTATATACCGATTACGACAATGAACACATCATCATTATTTACTCCCAACACTACTATGATGTCTGTCTTTGTTGACCGAATATATGCTTTTTTTACAGGAGATTGAACTAGTGTGCTTAGTACCACTAGCTCTCCAAGTTAATATGGCATACTGGGCAGTTGTATTTGTCCAGGATCTCGGACAAGATTCTACAGCCATGCAGCATAATAACAGTTTGTCATATGAATGTCCACTGAATGATCCCAATTGTGTCGTGTTGAATCCGCGACAGATTCCCCATTGCTGATGGGGTGTACACTGGCTTCCAGGTCAGTCAGTTAGCTTGACTGACTGGAAACCAATGTAGACTGCAGGTTGCTCGACATAAGAATGTGGTGACGCTTGACTAGCTCTGCAGTTGGTGATGGAATGGTGAGTGCCAGGGTCTGCAGATATGGCAACAACTTTCGATGCTGTCAGACAGGTTCAGTGTCGAGCATTCTTCGGTGAACTGCATCAGTTTAGATATCGATGACATCACTGTATGTTTTTGCTGTTTTTGATGGTACTGCATACCAGCGTCCTGACTTTTTGCTGTACGTCTGCATCTACCTATACCGGAGACAAAGTGACAATTAGGATGGCTCTGACATGTATGATATTTTTATATGTGATGACACATTTATCAAAAGTCAATAATTATCCAGAATTGTTACAATGGTATGGTTTCATTGTCTTTGTGTTGCTGATAGTCAGTGGCAGCCAGCTGAGTTCTTGCAACCAGGCACAAGTTTATGATGAAGTAATAGTATTGAAAGCCTTTTCACATTTTTCAACAACAATCTGTTGATACACTGACAGCAGCATTTTACTTGTTTAAATTATCTATGTATCACGAGGACTGTTATATGTTTTTCATGCCATGTATCATTTTTCTAAATTATTCTTTTTTATCATTGTTTTATATTTTCACAAATAATTTACATTAATTTTCATTTTGCATGATAATTAAACAACACTTGAGTAAGTTTAGTTCTGATATGGTGTAGTATCCAGTCCTCAGGATTACTCAAAGCGCTTTAAACTTTACTCCCTGGCAGACCTGTTAAATCGAAAACACCATCTTGACTTATGTGGAAGAATTCAGCCACACTGAAATTAATATGCGAAGATTATTCATACAAAAATATCCACCGTCTGTAGCTGGTACTCTTCATACAGCTGAGTAAACTGGAGAAATGTAGCATGTAGCGATTGTACATGTAATTCTCAGTCACATGGCGATGACCCTGTCTAGTCTAGTCACTATTTTTTGCGAGTTGTAAACAAACCAAGCATTGCACAAACTACAACAGTTTTGAATTTTATATCCTACTGATTTTTTTTTAACAAAAAATCATAATATAGTTATTTTTATTTGATATGTACTTATTAAATTTGTTCAAGTAAACATCTTCCTAAGTAATTTGTTCTCATTGGTTTACATTTTATGGGCATTAAATATTAAAATTTGTTGTTAAATACACATAATTGTTTAGTCACTAATTTTGTGAGTTGTAAACATACAACTAGCATTTGATATCACATGTGTAGTGTTGTTTTTTGTAACAAAGAATTGTGATAAATGTAACTGTTTGTTTTGTTATATGTACCTGACATTTTTTCAACCTCTTCCTAATTTTTTTTTCTATTGTGGATTTGCATTTTATGCGTATGTGATATTAAAAATTATTACATTATACACATCAAGTGCAATGATTGTACCTGTAGTTGTATTGTGCTTTTCATAATTTTGCAGTCATGATCTCATCAAATAGTTTCAATAAAATGTTTTTAATTTACATTGTCTTTACCTTCATTCACATGCATTTCTAACAACAATATGCAATTTAACAAGGACACCCATTACTGCAAAATCCTAATGCAGACAACCAAAACTATCACATACAGTGGTGCATCCAGAAGTCTGGGGGGCACAAAAACCTCCACCGGCGGCCGAACCAAATGGTGTAGTCTAAATTTTGTTGCTACCGAGCTGCTATAACTTCAGCCGCTCGGCTGGAGTGGTGATATTGGAAGATGGGGGGAGGGATGCTGTTGAAACATTTTCAAAGATGGTGTAACTGTACCCAAATAAGATTGGTCAGAATAAAACATAATTGTAAAAATAACCAAACACGTATGTTTGCGTATCTTCCAAATGTTAGGCTATGATTTATGTATATATATCACGTTTGCATACCAGCAGCAATTAATACTTACATTTACTTACTGTCCTGAGCTGCATCCAGCCTCAGGAAGTGACTGGACACCTGACAGTGAGCTGCCTTTGCTATGACCATTGATGCTCAATGGAGCCGCCACAGATCTTGTCATATGTGATGGCTGCAGTGGTGTCGAGGTAGTTCGCGCCTTTGTGCTGAAGCTGTCAAACAAAGTCATGAATTGGAATATGGAATGAGATTATTTGTGAAGGTGAACATTGTTTGACAGCACTACTACACGTAAATATATATATAATATTATATAATATTATATATGTATGTAGATGTAAATATATATGTGTGTGTACATGTGGCGTGTAACTTGTAAATGTTTTAATTTCATTAATAGGTTAAAATATTTTGCAAGATAATTTGCCCAATGGTCATTTGCCCAGCACTCAAGTGTGAAAAAGTCATTTGCCCAGTTGTGAAAAAATTACAATAAATGATATGAGAGTGGCAAAGTTATTATTGTATATATTGTAAAATTGTAGTATATAACAAACAAATAGACAACTTACAAGTGTCATAGCCAACAAGGTGAAACAATTTGGATTGTGCACCATCCAATTGCCAGCATAATGAACTACCTGTAAGTGCAGGTAGAACATAGGTGGGCTGGAAAGAAGGTCACAGGAAATAAAGTCAGTCATTTTATTCAAAAAATATAACAAGTTTTGCAATTTTTCACTGATAGTACTAGTGACATTATATCATATGTCTTATTAAGAGTTTCCCCAACCTAACGTATTATTAAAATAATTCCACACATTGTATGTTTAAACAGGTCAAATTAAATTATTTTGATTTCTGAACACACACACAAACACACTAAAATATACATTCAAAGATACAAATCAGTAACTGAACATAAACATATTGTGCTGTGCTAGACCAGCAGGTGATTATAGAGATAAAATGTCATGTGACGTAACATTAACATTGAAGCAGTTGCAGCCTTTAGCAGATCTGTGCACCAGCATAAGCATAATTATTATGAAATGACAAATCACTGAGGCTTGGCTATATTGTGTCACATATATTTACTTGCATTGTACAGTGTATATACACATTTGTGTTTGCAATACAAACATTCCAAATGAAATAAAAAGAAAATTAAGTTGAAAAAATGAACTGCAAATGAAATGTGCTATGTAGTTGACAGTTTGATAACCACCCTATCATACAAAGATGGAATAATTGTACACACATTAGACTGGTCAAACCAGAACATAACAGTACATTAATACCATTACTTAAACTGACATTGGTTGTAATGGTTCAGAGCTGCACCCAGCCTCAGGAAGAGACTGAATACCTGACAGTGAGCTGTTTTTACTACGACCACTGATACTCGATAGAGCCAATGCAGCGGTTGTTGTCTGTGGTGGCTGGATTGGTGTAACTTATATACTTTTCTTTATATACATACTTTTATACATATTACATGCAGTTTTGGGCGTTTACCCCCTGGTAACATATGTACTGTAGGCTATTACGGTCACAATATACATATAAATGTTTAGCATTCTCTACAGAAATCATAAATTATTACTATTTAAATTTACATAATACAAGATTATTAAATCTATATTTGATTACAATCTGCATTCAATGTATTACATCACACATGGAAAAACAGTAAAGAAGTGTTATTTTTAAAGTGCACAGTACAAGCAGCCAGTGACTCAAGTCAAGACATCCAAAAAAGCAAGTACTTATACTAGTTAGATCCAGGCAATTATTTTAGGCATTCGATTATTAATTTTTTATTAGTCTCAAATGTCCAGCCAGTGTCAGTCAGTGATTGAGGGTAAAGTGTGAATGTCCAGTGGGTGCTACAGTTGTATAATGTATTATATTATACATAGTTAAATATTAATATAATATGACATGTCATTAAATATGAAGGCATATGCCATAATATTTACATTACTGTATATTAATTTGCGATGGAACGTCGATGATACATCGCGGAACGTCGATGGAGCGGATTTTTAAGTTCATCTACCATTCGGTGTGTGCTTCGCACATAGTTAACTATTGGTATAATATAACATGGCCATCAATATAAAGTCATAATATCTACAATAATGTATATTCACGTGCGATGGAACGTCGCGGAACGTCGATCGAACATGGCATTAAGATGGCGGACGATGACGGCGTTATTTTGGCTGTTCCATCTATTGAACACAGTCGTGTGTGTGGTGTGCTTGCTGATAAATTCAATATTACTAACCTGTCCAGAAGAACTTGGCGAATGCTGCATCACTTTTCACGCCAACCGTTTCTTTCGTTCGGTTTCACAAATCCATAACCTTTCCAATATACACCTTTGTTTTCTCGGATACTCTCTTTGTCTTTCTGCTCTCACCCTCTTTTTAGTCGAGTCGGTCGGGCGTCCCTTCGTCGCAGATAAAATTATCGAGCTATCACTTGTATGAAAAATGGATGGCGACTTGTAAATATGCAATGTTGACTGAATCCAGGCACCGAAAGGTGGGGTCAAAGGCCGATGTCGCCGCATATTCCCGTTCACGTGACTATTACACGAGAAGTCTATCTCAGACCACATCCAAGTTCAGATATGTGTCTTGATATTCTGTTAGGACTAACCGAAAATCATTTTATTGTTTGTCTGTTAATTTCACTAAAACGAAGTAAAGCATACGTACAAATGAACCAGTATATCAATAATGAATACTTGATACGTTTACGTTTCGTGAAATTAGTCTGACACGTGAGGAGCACAAAAATCAAAATGATTGAGCACCTTTAACCTATAAATGACCTATATTCATGAAAAAGTTGATTATTTCAAGTTTTATATCCTTTTATTTAGTCTGTAATGGCAATTTTCTTGAAAACACATTGTTGTTAGATTTGGAAGATGAATATCTGTGGAAGTAAATGCTAACTAAATAATACTCATACTGCCATAGCCAGGTTATTCTTCTCTAAACAACTGGAAGAAAAGATCACTAAAATAATCAATTTTGAAAGTTAAAGAAGTATTTGAAGCAAAAAAAGTTAATTGTTTTGGACGTTTCAAAAATTATTTTAAAATGAAACAAAACAACTTTTTAGTTAATGTCTTCTATCAGTTATGTAAGAAAGTGAATAGTGAACATGATTTTGCAAGAATTGTGATGCTATTTTGGTTTAATAAACAATGGCACCAATTTTAAATTTACCCTTATTTTATAAAAGCTGGCAATTATGTTTTTGTTACCATAAAAACAGGGGTAGTGGCAGAAAAAAGTTAAATATATTTTTTTACTAAACAGGATCCATTCTACACACTGGGCAAAAAAAAATAGACATTGTGTACAAATTTTTTTAAATCTGTATTCACATTGGGTACCTTCTTATAAAACATGACTCGCGTGATATGTATTCAATGGAGTATTTTTAATCAAGATTAAAAACTGAGATCAATTATTCTGTGCTAATCTGATCTTACATTATTAGAACATCAACAGTTATCAAGGAATATTTTCAGCTGTTAGAAGTTTTCTTAATAATGAAAGAATGCATCAATGTTTGTGACTCGCATTACTTTTTTAAGGGTGTTTTAAAATTTGAAATAAACAAATTAAATACCTGGAAAGTCAGGCTAGCACATAAAGCACACTTAAGGTACTGCCCACTAATGGCTGCTGGTTGAGCAGTGGCTGAACAGTCCACGGAAAAATCAATTGTTTATGGTTCATACATTTTTACAAGATTTGGCACTAATGGGTTCATCAATCTTTAAATAACTGTGCTCTGTTATTAAGTAAGTAAGTAAGTAAATTTATTTCCTCATCCAGATAATATACAACACAATTCAAGAGCAATGTAACACAGATGAGGTGGCTACCAGAGAAGTATAACTTATCGAGCTGGTAGCCAATTAAATCAAACTCATATAGGTTACTCCCACATACATAATATTACGTATATAAATGTTGCATTCAATTGCAATAGCTTCAGGTTTACGACTTTTGTAAATTAAAGCTAGAGATGTTGTACCAATATAAGAACAAATTCACAAGCGAATTTCTTACAATATGTAATTAGATTTAAACTTTAGTTAATGCCAATTATAAAGCTCCTGGCTTTATGCTTAAACATATTTAGCGTTTTCGAATGTTTAATGTCTACAGGTAGTTTATTCCAAAGACGAGCCCCTATTAAGTGCACAGTTATTTAATTAATTATGAAATTTTAGATTTATAACAGCCAGATATACCTCTTTCCAGAAATGAATTATTTTTAAAGGGAATAAAACATTTATGGCTTGAAATCATATTATATTACATCCTGCTATCTATTTCCATGTCCAACAAGCCAACAAAAAATAAAAAATTCAATGAATTAGAAATTCCACATTTTATGCTGTGCATCCGGACATTTTCGAATATGCATATTTTTGGTGCGTTTTTCGGGATGCCGAGATGTGACGTCACATATGACCCATAGTCGAATCAGGCCGACCCTTTCCATGCATTCAGAGCATGTTTACAAGGATAGCTTTCGGATCGAAACGAATGTCAAAATGAGTTATTATGCGATATTCCGATGTAATACAAACACTAGTCATTTTAGAGGAACAAGCAGTTATTTTACGGTTCCATATGAATCCAATTTTATTCAAAACAATGAATGTGAATGAGTCTACAAGTCAACTAGGTTTCGCCGAGCTTGGGCTCGTTTTTAGAATAATTATATCGGATGCAATCAACAGGAGATAATCTACATCAATAAACATACATAGCAAACTGATATTGTATCCAGCTACAGAAAGTAACGTGTATAATCTCATAATATCACTAGAATGTCGATATATGAAGCAGGAGTTGTATAATTTATCATAACAACTTAAATCAGTCATTGAATTTCTGTCGGTTCTGCTAGCTCATTTGGTAAAGGCGTTGGTTCCTTGGCATTTATTTTGTAATCGGGCGACGCCGGTTCAATCCCGACACCAAACCATTGATTTTTTGAACACTTTTATTTATATTTTATTTTTATTATATATATTACATATATATATTTCATAATCACTACACAAAAACAGCTATTCCCATCAGCTGGCCCCTACCCAAGTTATTTGTTTTGGGAACTATTGGCCCCAAAAATGTTAAAAGCCAGCTGGTCCCTAAATATTTGTGCACATCTTAAGCACTGCAATGTTACAAAGAATGATGAAATGGCATGTATGACCATCCTGTGCAGCACCAGATTTAGGACTGTGGAGGTCCCTGGACAGTGGATGTCCAGTCATCCTAGCTTTTACAGTCCCCCCCCCCCCAACCTAAGTACTACAACATGGACTTCATAGCACAGAACCACTTTTTTAATTTAAAGCATAATTAAGCATCATAGAATTTTATTTCAAAATATACACCTTGCATAGACACCATACAATTACAACAGGCTTTTCATCACCTGCATTTTGACCTTAAGACCAATGTCAGGGGCTCAGCCAGATACCCTTATGCCTCTTCAAGACTGGCAGATGACTGGCCAAGACTGGTAATTACAACTGATAAGACCTAGGAATTTAGAGGGGGCCATCTGGCCACTAGATTAACTAATAAAACTTAAAAAGTCTAGAGACCTACATTAATGACTACCATTGGCACAACTGGTAGTGAAATAAATCGAATGGATCAGTATTAATTAAATAAAAATTATTAAGTATTAATTAAATAAAAAGCTCAAATGACAGTCAAGCTAAGGTAAAGTCACCATTAACAACGCAACATGTTCCTTACAGGCAGTTAGTCAGTTACTACCTTGAGTTACACTTATCCGGTACTGTTAATTGCCCTGGCCTAGCCTTAGGTTCCCCAATTGTTGCCCATGTCTATTACTTTTCGGTATGTAATAGTAATATTAATATGTTAAACCAACTTTTTACAATGTATAGTACTGTGCAGTGGCTAGAGCTTTGCCTTTGAACTCTTGACCGAGAGAATCCAGGTTCAAATCTTGTGTTGCAGTGTCGAACTTTCAGCAAGTTTGTTCACTCTGTTGCTTCAGTTTACTCAGCTGTATGAACGAATAACTGGCGACAGACAGTGGTGGATATTTGTGTACGTAGTCTTCGCACATTAATTTCAGCGAGGCTGGATGCTTCCTGGAGAAGTCGAGATGGTGTTCAATTGAACAGCTCTGTCTGCCATGGTCAGGGAGAAAAGTGTGTTTGCGCTTTGAGCACTGAATACTGCGCTATATAAAAACTTGAACTTAATTCGATATTCTACTATATTCTACTTTAAATTAATTAATAGTTGTCTGTGCCAGAGACGCAGAGTGAGAAACATGTCAGTATATTACAGTAAACATCGCTTACCAACGCGTGCAGGGCGAGTTTGAATCGTCCAGCACTTTGTCCCACTTTTTCTCCCAGACCAAATGTTCAGCTGCAGCCCCCCAGAAATCTTCGGGATTCTCCAAACTTCGGCAATAGGCGTCATCGTAGAGGCGAATGTCACGGAACGGCTGGGCGTTTGCCACTGTACTGTTCTGACGCCATGAGCTGTCACTGCGACTCTCCCGCAAATTTACGAAGTAGGCCGCCGGCGACTGTGTGCTAAATGGCCTCGTGACAGTGTAACGCAATGCCAGTTTCCGAGCGGCTACGCTGGCACATCTTGTTAGCAACATATTTACTTCTATCTCGACCGATTGCCTCTAATAACACCCAATTTCTCAGCGATGTGTTCACGAGCGCCCGAAGATGCGTCGCTGTTCCGTAAGTTAGTGTGAATTGAGTGTCAAACTTCCGCTGAGCCCTAGGCACCCATCGACATCGATCTTGTTGTGGTAATTTGAGGTCAGACCACAGTTTTACTTCCTGGGCCTGCGTTTCAACTTTCAGTAAAAAATTTCAAAAAAAACAGATACTCGCCAACATTGACATAGACCTGTACAGTTGAGCGGGCGCAATGACTTCGGCGTAATAGCAGCAAGGTTTTGACGTTGAAGCTATTGGCGCTAAAATATATGGCAGGGGAGGGTGCGGAAAGACGGTCCCCTCTAGAACGGCCACCCTTGTATCGCAGCCTCCTCTCTATATTTCTGCCGTAAGGAGCTGTAGCATTTTGATGATCAAATGCAACGCGTCCGACTTTGGTCTAGGTCATATGTAATATGACATATTCTATATACGGCGATGTCTAGTTGTTGGAAAAAATCGAAATATATCGATTGTACTCCACTGCGTCGCTGATCTAAGCTATAGGTGAATGACGCAATTTCGTAAGCTATCGTGAAATGTGACAGTCAACTATAATCTGCATTTTGGAATATGACTTATTACTACTCCTCAGCGAACAGTTTGAACCCATTGAAAAGTTACCGTGAATACATCCAATTTTGTCCAAGCCGGGTAATTCAGCATGATGCCACGGTGGGGTAAAATGGCCCCCTCAGTAGTGCGTTGAAGCGGTATTCGGGACTGTTTTACCCCACGTATAACTAACCATGCGATTGATAGTTTACTATGTGTACTTTTCAGCTATGTTATTGGGAGTATTTTTCTACTATGCACTATTTATTTTTGTGAAAGAAATCGGTTTTCTAGTCAGTATTGCTGGGGGCCGGCTTACCCCCACGATATGGGACCCTTTCACACGGAGTAGTGGTAAAACGCCCCCATGATGACAGTTTTGTTTTTGTGATAACTGAACAATCAGTTCCTCAGGGGCCGTCTTACCCCATCTTCCCCTACAGCCCCAAAGTTCCAATATAAATTCGTATCGCAGATATAGGCATATATATCTATATTAAAACATACATATAGAGGTGCTAGGCTATTAGCAGAGATTAGCAGCTAATGTACGCATCGCCGGTGTTTTTTAGATAAAACACTATTGGCTCTGTGAATAAACGAAAGGTTTTTCATTTCGTATGGTATTTTGAAACAGTAAATCATGGTATATATAACATGTACGCTACTTTACCATGGTTTGCCCGGGTTTATGACAATTTAATTGACAGTAGCTTCTTAATATCTTGCAACAAGCAACACATCAAACAAGGAATTGTTTTAATGGGACTATGATCCGGGAGTTCTCTCGAATCTCTTTACCTCTGCCATACAACATATATTTTAACTGACAATGATTACGGTATTTACGGTCAAACGAACACCATATTCGTACACTATATCACTGTTTTATTAAAAGATATCACACCGAACACACCAGCTTCTCGTACGAGGGGCCGGAATCCTCATGTGTGAGGATATTTCGAAAATTAATGCTACCAAGATCATTATTCACTTACAGCCAACCTAAAATATCTAGCAACATGGAAACAAAAGGCAATTGTTTGGTTATATATACGTTTAAAAGTGTTAATACAAACTACAATTAAGAATACTACACCAGTAGTTTACTAGAATAACGTTGTTGAAGACACAACAATTAAGTTGTATGGACTGCGCAATTTTAATGGAAAGGCTGACGACACGAGTTTCTACTTTTCCCGATTCGCCAGTCGCCGATTTGCGAATACTAATCTAGTTTACGAAACACAATAAACCCATGTATTGCGGCCAACCATTTGTTATCATTTGTAATGATATGTTCTCAGCTGATCATACTACTTTCAGTTATGTCAATTGTTGTTATGTATAGTGTGAGATGGACAGCCAGTGGCGCGGGAACGCCATTCATATAAAAGTGCACATTAACAGGCTACGCGGTCGTAAGAATGAAAATGAAAACAGAAAAATGAGACAACGTTCAAGGAAATAAGGTCAATGAATTGTCCCTAGGTTTCAGGAGCCAGGAACTGGTAGTAAGTTGGTGAAGCCTTCCCTCGGACTTATTACAACTAAAAAGGTACAACAACAACTATAATAGTACAGGGCTACACTTTAGTCTTTAGTTTCGAAGTGTGCGTGCTTTTGCCAGTTTTTGGGAAGGGGAGAAATTGGTGGGGTGGGTTGCTTTGGACAAAATTTTCGCCATCGCGCCGCCTATTACTGGGAAGGGGAGCAGAAAACCATATGTCTGCCGTCCAAGTACACACACCTTTCCCAGTCGACAAAATACCTATCAATCGTACGTCTCATAAAATTTAGATTTCCACCCGCCATTGGCATTGACGCTCGCCACAAAAACAAACATTCACACTCGCATATAATGAAATTCGGGGGGCAGCTGCCCCCTGTTCCCGAGCCTACATGCATGTACAACGCAACATTTACTGTTTTACTATAACTTGCAAAACTATTATGTCCGCACGGTGCATGGAATTGTATTATAATAGTCGTTTATGCATGCAACATTGGACTTAGCTTCTGAATCGAAGGAATCAGAAAAAACATAATCTGTTCATAAAACAACATTGATGACATGCTATCTGGGAGTTGTTTATTTGTGTATATAAAGATACCTAACTGATGTTTGTACAGATCATCCAATTTTAATAGTTTAAAATTAGAGAATAGAGTGTGCAATATAGTGTGATAGTGTGATTATTCGTATAGCTTTCTGTTGTAGTGTTTTTAATTTGCTTCAGTTTGTGCTTTCTGAATTTGCCAATAATAAAGTACAATACTACAAATGTGATGAGATTAATGAGGAGTAAATTGTTTTTATGATGTAGATAGGAAAAAAGTGTTTTAGCTTGTTTAACATTCCTACATCCTGTGCTATTTTTGTTGATAGATTGTCAATATGAATCTTCCAGTTTAGGTGTTCGTCTATAGTTATTCCTAGACATTTTGTGTTTTTTGCTTCCATGAACTTTTATTTCAGCTTTGTCAGTTTTGTATTTCTTCCCGTTTGGTGTGAATATAATGCAATTTGTTTTTTGGTGTTTAATGAAAGCTTATTTGCGTGAATCCACATAGAATTTGTTTGTAATTGTATTGTTCTTATTCATTAAGAGTGTCAAAGCGTCTGTGTGCGTAGAAAAGATTTGTGTAATCTGCAAAAAGTATAGGCTTTAAAATCTATGTTACATGTTCAATATCATTTATATATAGTATGAAGAGTAATGGACCTAATATTGATCCTTGCAAGAAATTTCCTTATATTCCGATTCAGTTTTGTTGTATGACACATGAAGTTTACTATTCTGAAGGTAGCCTTTGAACGAGTTGTAGGCAGTACCTCTTACACCATAGCATTGGAGTGTTTTATTAAGGTATTATGGTCTATGGTGTCGAATGCATTAGAGAGATCCAGGAATACACCTATGGTATATTTTTCGTCTTCAATGTTACGTGATATTTTATCAACCAAATCAATTAGTGCCATATATGTAGAATATGTTTTCCTGAATCCATATTGCTTGTTATATATTATATTATGTTTGATTCAAAATCTGTAAAGCCTATTGTACATTAGGCCTTCAAGTATTTTTTAGAAGCATGGGAGAATTGAAATTGGTCTGTAATTATTTTTTAACAGTTCGGGGTTTTCGTTGATCAATTTACTATGCCACGGGCAAGGTGTCAGTCTCCATGATATTGGAAATTTTTTATTAGAATCTTCCCATTCTGAGTTAACAACTGATGTGAAACTGTTGAGTGTAGTTACAAAATATTAGTTTGTATTAACACATTTAGGTGCATGATACAAAAAGTTACCGTTTGTTTCCCATCAATACTACGTAAGTGTAGGCCTCCCAAGGGCTGAGGTCCAGTCACATCGTTCTATGTTCATTTCTTTCCTTGGACTAGTGACCTCTTATCTACCATTTTTTAAACTTGAAACCAAGTAAGACACCGAAAACACAGAGAAAGCATCGGTACGCAGACTCTATACCTGAAGGAACAAAAACATTGAAAAATATATGCGTTAAATCCGCTATCACAGATCACGTGACTCAACAAAATCACATAATATACTGTGGGTGGGCCAAATTTGTAGACATTCAGGAAGTAGGACAGGAGGACAAGAGACACCGAAGAAGCAATCTGGATAAGAAAAACCAAATACAACATGACTCGAGATGAGGGCCAGTATACCGGCTTTCACATATAAACGACGATCTCCTGAAGAGCCACCCATGGTGCAAGCACGGCTGGGGGAGGGGAGAGAGAGAGAGAGAGAGAGAGAGAGAGAGAGAGAGAGAGAGAGAGAGAGAGAGAGAGAGAGAGAGAGAGAGAGAGAGAGAGAGAGAGAGAGAGAGAGAGAGAGAGAGAGAGAGAGAGAGAGAGAGAGAGAGAGAGAGAGAGAGAGAGAGAGAGAGAGAGAGAGAGAGAGAGAGAGAGAGAGAGAGAGAGAGAGAGAGAGAGAGAGAGAGAGAGAGAGAGAGAGAGAGAGAGATGTTTACAGGTGAATAGGCTTAGCATCAGCAGCCTTTGGTAGACTCAGAAACAACATATTTCCAAACAGAGGCATTTTATTATGAATTGCAAAAACTTGGACATTATGTCTGTCTGTTGAAGTTTTTGAGATGCGTTGCCTGCGGGCTATTGGAGGTGTTACGAGGGCAGACAGACTATGAAATAGCCAGATCAGAGAGGAGACATTCACTTCTGAATCCATCTGAGACATAGAAGACTCCGGTGGTTTGGGCATGTCTGCCGTAAACCAAACGAAAACCTCATAAAATAGCTTTCAATGAAGACTTTAAAAGACACAGAAACCGAGGAAGGCCGCGGAAGAGGTAAAGTGACCATGTTACACTGGACACTGGGCTCTCGCTTTTAACAGCAGAGCAGTATGCTATAGACCGGACGAAATTGTCTAAGGTATTTAAGTCTATAAGTCAAGATTTTTGCAGAAGATTTTCTATAGAATATTGTTCCTATAGAATTTCATGCCCCGAACAAAGTTTGCCCAAACTACTTGGTACCGTGCTTTCAATGAAGTGTACCGAAAATTTGAGGTGGAAGACAAATTGTGTCTGTGTGCGGGATTATATACAGCATAGCAACAATAACAACAACAATACATATTACTCATTTGAACCATTCAGTCTAATTAACTGTTAGCTCTTGTCGAATAAAATCATTGAAATCGGCTGACTTGACTGACTAATCTGTTTGAGTCAGCAAGAAATTAATTGTGGTCTGATCCCGTAAGCGGTTTCATTGCAAGAATAAAATAGTGGCTTGTGTCCAATAATAGAGAATATATCCGATAGGTGGCAACCAAAAGGTTCTTCCGGTTTTCGGAGCTGACTGGCAGCAATGGTAAATAAATGCCACGTTTTAAGTTATTCTCACTAAATTAGATTTCATGCAGTGGTTTTATGTTCGCGTATTGTTGCTTTGTTTGTTTGGTAAACGTTTGCTTTAGGCCCATAAAGCTGATGAGGTGCATGCAATGGATGTTAACGATAATGTCAACTTCGTCTTGGAGATGAAGTTGAATCAATGAAGGCTAAACTTAAACTTTAAAGTCTGGAGAGAAGCCTGGCTTGATTGCCTTGAGGCTTGAAGTTGAAGCCTTGATTGAACTCAGTTGAAGTTGGGCGGGGCTTGAAGTTGAACCGTCTGAAGAGTTTTAAGGATTCAGTCTTCACAGTTCACTGATCTTCAGTAATCAGTTGAAGGCTTAAATTGTACTCAGTCACTGAGTCAGGCTGGGTGACCCGTCAGCCTCAGAATCAGTCAAACACCTCTACGTCTACGACTCTACTAACTGTATCACTGATATCATTGTAGTATTATATTCTATCCTCTAGGCCTACTCTATTCTTCATTTCTTGTCTCTTAGTAATCTAACACTACTAGTACTACACAGTAACAACGCTGCTTGGCCAAAATTAAATCTCCTACTACCAGTACTTACCCTAACTTAGCTTAACCCTATGCAATCCGGTAGACTCCTATAAAATCCAGGATGTCGTTGTGTAAATGAGTACCTTGCTATAGTCAATGGTGAATATTTGTGTACGAATAGTCTCCACACATTAATTGCAGCATGACTGAATGATTCCCAGAGAAGGTGTTCGATTGAACAGGTCTGCCAGGGAGTAAAGTGTAATTGTAAAGTGCTTTGAGCAGTCTTTAGGAGTGGACACTGTTCTATTTAACAACTTACCTTTTTAAATACGGGTATTTGATACATCTGCATCATGTTTCACTATGAGTATAACTTCTGGTAAATTAGTCAAATTATTAATATCGCTTTTACTGTTTTTAATGCCATATATATATTATTAACACAAAGTAGTTACGCAGTCCAAAATCTTCAAAGCAGTTTTTAGTCCTTTGGCCGAAGGTCCAAGGGACTATTGCCATCACTCTGCGTCCGCCGTTAGCTGCCGTATCTCAGAAACCGTTCAGCAACTTTTTCTCTAATTTTGCATAGACATATCTTAGGGCACTGCCACTATGCACAAGAAATCTGTATTTGATTGAATCATGTTAAGGGCTCCTTAGGGCCTCCAAGGACCCCAAAACTGGTAAAAATGTAACATTTGGCCTATTTTTTCAAAAACTGTTAAGCAACTTTTTTTCTAATTTTGCATAGATGTATCTTAGGGTGCTGCCACTATATACAAGAAATCTGTATTTGATTGAATAATTCTAAGGGCACCTAAGGGGCCCCCAGAGTGCAAACGTTTTACATTATCTAGTGATTTGGTTTTGAGAAGGGCCTTTGAGACCACACCCAACAGTAGATTTTGTTTAATGTGCCACAAAGTCAACACCAAGACTAATTTCTGCAGCCTAGTGCTACTGTTCCATTGAGGCCTTGACTAATCTTTAATTGGTCACATCACCCAGGCAGAGTAGACACCCCTCAACAGTAGATTTTATTTATTGTGCCACAAAGTCAACACCAAGACTAATCTCTACAGCCTAGTGCTACTGTTCCATTGAGACCTTGACTAATCTTTAATTGGTCATAGCTCCCAGGCAGAGTAGACACACTTGACCCCAGCTAGACTGAACAGTTGCCTAACACTTTTTATCTTCAAAACTGGATTTTCTATAATTGAAAGTTGTGTTCATTTTGATGTTCGTTTAATTATTATAAAATGGTGTGACTGTGGTCTCTATTGATTAAATATGTATTGTCTGTAGAAACCTGTAGGTGACAAACATAGAAAATTAATATTATGTCACCTGTAGGTGACAAACATAGAAAATTAATATTCTGGACAACTATAGAGTGAAATATCCTACACTTTATTGATATCAAATGCATTCTACTGTTCTGTGTACGCTTGCCATGCCTTGTGTAGACATGGTACTGTATAAATCAGTTGTATTAATATAGACTAATAATTACAGATTCACAATACAGTTGAAATGAAACAACCAAATGTCAACCATTAGAAGAGTTGACATAGTTCCGCTATACACAAGCAAGACATCTGTATTTGATTGAATCATTCTAGTGTCATCAGCATATAGTAGAACATACATTTTCTACATCATCATCACTAAGGTTGTTGTAAATTTAACCAGCTGCCATGTCAAGTCCGTTATAATTGTGACTGACAGTGTTCAAAATGATTCAGGTAAATAGCAAATAACAAAGGACACAAGTTTTCTCCTTGCCATACTTGCTATACATCACATGAGAAGAAGGCTGACACAGCCTGGTATACAACTTTCAACACAATACCATTAATACCGCATGAAATTATGTTAGACCACAGGGAGGACTGGTCTACTAAATCAAATGCTTTCTTAGAATCGATGAAGGCACAATAAAGCCTTTTGCGTTGAGACAAATGCAATTCAACCAACAATTTAACTTGATAAGTCTTTGGAGCAGCACATTTGTACTTCCAGTGTATCATTGCAACATAACATTCATACCGTGTGCCACATTTGAATGTTGTGCATGTAATATTTCCATCCAATCCATTTGCATATATAATGTAAAACTTCAACAGCCGTTTTCTTCATTTTCACTTTTTGATCTCTACCATGTTCAATGCTCCACAACTTTGCCAATTGTTGTAGCAGTCATATTTTTTGAAACCGTGCAAAGCACCCTCCTTTACAGGGATGTAAGAAAACAATGTTACAATTTGTCCGACTTATCACTCATTTGGTCAGCCGGGATCACATATAGACGTATTAGTCCAAAGGACTTCAGGGCCACTTGGCCCATTTTTTATCAACTTATAAACATACATATTTCATACAGCAATATCGTCACTGGTCTAAATACTAATAACTTAAATAATTCACATCATACATTCTGAGTCTAACAAAACATTGGCTATAAGAAGAAACAAACTTTCTCATTCATTGTCCGTGCTCTGCGATGAAACAGGCCTTCTGATTGGTTGATCGCGGGCTCTGCGAATAAGATTGGACTTATTAATTGCCGAGCTCTGCGAATAGCCAGTGGCATAAATTTATATACTCCATAAATAAGACTAAGCCTAAGAAGCATAAAGCCATAAATCTGGAGGCGGAGATAACATAGCCATAGTCAGTCACTGCGACAGTCAGACATATTCACACAGGGATCCAATTCATATAGTCATAAACTAATAGAGAATTCAAATAGCATGATAGTGCAGTGATTAGCACACCTGACATGCCAACGCTCTAGATTGAATTCAAAATCTGGACCCAATAGTCATGGTTTAGTTGGTGTAAATGCCTGGCTCTCAACATTGGGAACTGTGTATCCCTCATGACTTGGAGATCACATTATATTAATGTCGGTCGTGTTTCAATTTGGGACATAAAAGAATGACTGAGGATGACATGCACCCTGGCATTGATCACCCTCGGTGCAAAGGTCAGGTTGGTAATTAATAATGTTCTAAAAAAGGCTGACTAGCTGAATGAGACCTAATTTTATCAATTGCATGGCCACCTTCGTGTGGTTAAACAGTTTTATTGTATTGGGGGAGAGTTTGCATGTGGTGGGCATACTAAAACTAAAAGGCAGAAATATACGACTTTACTCTGATTAATCATAGCCATTTATTAATCCATATGTTACATTGTGATTCAAATGGACTAGTTTGTTAATTAAATATATAATATAATACAAGTATTAAAAAATTAGGAGGTTCTAAGCTGCAGTCATTACAAGATGTAAATCATGTATGCAATGAAACATGTCCATACTGTAAAGGTGTAAGTACAGTTGGAAATGTGATAATAAAAATACACTTTACATTTACTAAATATCTCTACTAATTCAGTAATTGTATGTCCCTTTATACTCAAATCTTTTTTCTTCTTTTCAGTCAGCGCTATTCAACTTCCAGAGTCTACTGACTGTTGTATTGTTACTCATCTGTACGTGTGCATACGTCAGGGCTCTGACTCCACGGATGCTTGACAAGAACAAAGAGGGGTATGTTGAAAAGAGAATGCTAAGCTGCATGACGTGGGAGCACTGATTTATCTAGATGTGTTAGAATTATATTGTGTTTATTGCAACAATATTTATATAAAATGGCAGAACCAAGAGCTGTCACAACTCAAGTTATCAAAATTCACGTTAATAAATTTGTAATGTATGTATTATACAATAATTATTATGTATGTTATTGCATAATTTTGTATGTATGATGTACGCTGTATGTATATATTTTGGGTAAGGTATCATATAGAGGTTTTTTATAAATAATAATATCTACATACCCAATATCTGTAAGGGTTGAGTAAAATTAACTATTTCATATACAACAATTTAATTTTCACTTGTACAGTTGATCCCCAACTATTACTTATTTATTTTTTATTAAAGCTACCAAGTGCGCCTTGCTTTTTTCATTTTAATGAGATCATAACTAGTTAATGTTTTTCTTTCCAACTTGTTTCTGACATTGTTGTTTGTTTTTCATTTCAGGCTTCTGGGAATCTTCTGGAAATGTGCACGGATAGGTATATGTTGTCTGTCTGCTGCCAAACGTTATCAGATATTCAAAACTTATGTCATGTAACTGATTATGGAATGTAACTGATTATGAAAAAAATGCTAACCTAAACCTTGAATAATGGGTTCTTTTTCCTTGTTCCCTGTACATGGGTGAGGGTCAGGTATAGTAGTCGAACCACTCACACTGTTCTTTCTTTAAATAACTTCTCTCCATCTTTCATCCTCACCCAATCGTCACACAGTCCCCTCATCCCGTGTGGCCTTTTCTTGCATACCTGGAGTTGTGGCTGGCCTGCCCATCTCTTTCAGGACCAAATCATAATAATATTAATAATGGTATTAAAGTAAGAATTGTCCCAACATGTATCACCTTGGTACATCTACATACCGTGTTCATTCTAATAATGGCGAAGTGTGCAGAGACAAGAGCTATACAGTGCGCCATTAAAAGGGACCAATGTGAGTGTTTTCCACCAATCCGCCAGGTGGCACCACCACATAGTGAGGGCTTGGGTGATCGAGGCTACATGTCATGGCGTTCGAATTTATTTCAGTCATTCGTGGATTTCACGTGTACAAACAGTGTTGGGACCCAAAAATCGGAGTAAAAGTTCAGTGTATAATCGATGAAAACAATAAGTACGATAAACATGCTGTTGCTGTGATGAAAGATGAGACCATTGTAGGACATGTACCTGCAGAACATAGCAAAATCTTCAAGTTTTTTATCCATCGGGGAGGCAGTATCTCTGCAGACGCAGTTGTATCTGGCAACTGAGAAAAGGGACTCGGTTTAGTAATCCCTGCTGTGAAATAGTGGGGTGCTCCTTTATTAGAGCGTGCGCCATTATTAGAATGAACACGGTAATAGTTTTTAAAAGAGCAAGTTTTTATTGAATCCTGTTGATGCATTAAAATATTACCACTTTTTAAATATACTCTATGCATGGCATTAAATATATGGAAGGGTAAGTAGGTTTTTCTTTCCTTGTGGCATTTGACATGAGGAAATTTGACCTAACTATGTCCATCTGAGCCAACAGTAGTGTAGGAAGGATTGAACTGTTCCTACTTTAGAATGTTCTGGTAGCACAGTTGTGAAATTGTGTGATTTACCAATCCTGTCATTGCAGGTGAACGGAAAAGTCCATACGTGGCCCTGAGCTGCATTGCCATGGCAGTGAGCATTCTATTTTGGTCCTGAGGCTGGGTGGATGGAGAGAGAGTATGAGCAACGTCTGACTGAAGTCTGAGACATGTGGCCTTGTGACGTTTCACAGATAGCAAGACCTGACAGCAGCCATGTGTTTGCTATAAAACTATGTGTACATAAAGCAGTAGCAACACGGCTGCCAAACACTTCCACTCTTCATTGTACATAGACTAGCTACAACGTCCAACACTAACTGCATAATTATAAATAGAATGTTAAAATGTTGATCTGCAGCAACAAGTCCATGATACTAACTGCACTGTGTTCTACTCCAGTCATACGTTTTTCCTAATGTTGCAAGTCACCATATCCATGTAATGAGATTAACTCAATGTTTGTAGTGACAATACTACAAACTTAAATTTTGGTGTTCGCAGTTTCCATTACATTCATGTAGTAATTGCATCAAAAACCATTACAAAAGCATGTTTTCTGTGTGTAAACAAAGCCAATCGTTCAACGATTCATTTATTGATGTTATTGTTTCCCAATGATTACTTGATGTAATCTTTTATGATGTGCACTATCTATCAAGATTATTACTGGAATGTTTTAGTTTTAATATCTTGGGTCAACGAAGTAGTAAAAATATTAAATGATCAGTTTAAATTACAGTAAATCATACTTCTGTTGTCATTTTGTATTAGATGTCCTTGTTCTGAGAATGTTTTGTTTTTGGCATAACACAGCACACATACTTGTCAATTCAGTTTCTCACTTAACATCGACATAGTGACTATGTATGCAGACACAAAATATCTGTGAATAATCAGTATTTTCCAGAGCATAATTTTATTTTAAAAACTTGTACAAAACAACATCGACAACATTGTCACATGTTTAACTTTTGTTTCAATAAATTACAAACATCACAGCATACAAAACTGGGCAAGATAAGTGTAAAATAGTCTGCAGTATTAATAACAAATTTTGCATTACTGTAGTTATCACTCTGTGATCCAACATTGCATGTCAAAAGGTACACTAAACATACCTACTCTCACACATTTGTTGTACAGGAAAAGTAGATTAACGGAAATATGTTTCAAATAACATCGATACAATAGCACTCTTGCGACATAAAACGGAAAGGGTGAATACTAGAACTGTGCATGAAGGGATGGCCATTAAAAACATCACCATTATACTGTACTGAACAAGTGGGTTATTTTTCACTAACAAATACGGAGCTCCTTGAACGCAGTTTTAACACTCGACCATTTCTTCTGTTAGTGAAATAACATCCATGATTTGGTTTGATTAAATTACTGGTAAAGCAAAAACATCTGTTCTGTCCAGTAATAAACTGTTCTGTCCAATAAGTGTAAATAACACGCATTTCACATTTCTGTGGAATCTTGTATAGTTTATTTTCAGAGAACTAAATAGTTGAAGCTAATGAAGCCCCAGAACTTGGCTAATGAAGTTACAATCACTTGTAAACCTACATGGGAGCTTGTGTGCTCTCTCTCTCAAAACATTTCTGTCTATTATACAAGTTCTGCTTTGGTGTTGAATCCGATAGCTCCAAGTACTATTTCAATCTGACTTGCATGATGTTCTAACATGATTTTTGTAGAATAAATGCATGCACGACTAATAGTCCAGCAATGCTTTCATATCAAATTCCTTTCTCACTGCAAACAGACCTAATTCGTCTTTTTCATCCACTCGATGTAGAGGTCGCCTTTCACAAGGCACAAACACATCTGTTCACAACTACCAGGTAGTTTCATAACCTCATCTCGTGATCTAATACTGCAACATGAGCTTGTAGGGTACAGCAGCTATCATTCTGAGCAATATTATACCACACCTACGTCATACGTTGTAGTATGCTGATAGCCACTGCGGGATGAGCGCTCACATTTGACATAGAGTCAACTCTAGGCATCTCTCGGCAGCAGTTCTGTTGGGACCTCGTACCTTGTGCATAGCTGCACAATACCCGACTACAATCTGCCATCATGGCTCGTTGCATTATGTTGCGCTGTTAGACTCACATTTCCACTAATAGCACTTTTCTTTGGTGGAACTGAAGTGGACACGCTTCTTGCTAGTGACACACATCACAAGACCACATATAATGCATAGATTGTCCGTGATGAGTCGTAACTGCGTCCAGTAGTGGATGCCACGCTGTCGGATCCAATAGTGGATGTCACAGTCCACCATGATAGTGCCCAGCGTGATTAGGGCAATGAGTAGCTGAGACGCACTGTGTTGGAAGTAGCCAGGCAGGAAGCACGCTGCGCAGCCCGCAAGCAATGCTATGTATGCGTACAACACAATCATGTCCCCGCCAGGCACATGGCGCAAGAACGCACGTTTGTCTTCAGGACTCTCGTACAGGATGTAAGAGGCAAATATGAGGTAGATACCAATGAGTGTCTCGCCGACACGTCGCATCTGACATGTCTTCTGTCGTGATGTGTTCAGTACGCATGAGTAGAGGATGAAGAATCCAGCCACGCCAACCATCCGGTGACAAAGTCGCACCTGAGGAATGTACAAACAATGGCAAATACATTACTGATGCCACAGATTTCAACAGTAACAAACTTTGTTTTTGTCGCCATGTCCAGACAGTATCTCGGGTTGTATCTATACCGAATTAGGAAAATTAGGCCATTACTACTATCTTACCATAGTACCACAGTAGCATTGGTTAAACATGTACACTACACTAATTGTCTTTACAAGACATTACTGTTTTTACTGCTATATATAATCCATGCATTTTGTAGGTCCACCCAAACAAATAAGAAACTGAACTTTGTCCAAGTTGAAGCCCATGAAATTATGTTCTAGGGCTATAATCACATACCTGGTAATGTATGTAATACATGCATGTAATAACATTAGCAGTCCCAACAACTTATGCTTCACAAATAACATTCTGTCATTATTGAATTGCAAATGTATAAATTATATTAAACATACAATTATGTTTATTAATAAACAACAATTTCATATTTAAGACCATTTCATTAAATTACACACAACAAATATAATAAATTATATTTATGAAATACTTTTTCATGAAAAATTCCAACATGTCATGTTACTGTACACACAAACTGAGCCTCTAGTATTGGCAACAGTATTATGAAGGAGCTTAGGGTTGTGTAGAGATTCGGAGGACATGAGAGAGGAGTGGAGAATGAAACTAAAAGACGGAGGACAGTGGAGATGGTTGGTGGAGACAGCAGTGCAAGGACAGTGAGGAGGAAGAAAAAAGAAATCGAGAACCAGAATCAGGTCCAACCTCTCCTCGTATATACAGGGAAACAAAAGGAGAACAACAACTTATCTCTGAGAATTAAGCCAGGCTCAAGGCATGCTAGAAATCAGGGTGACAAAAATGGAATGTTGATATATGTTTGACCTTGAGCCAACGTGAGTAGCGCAGCTTTCTGTTGATGTAGACTGTGATAGCGAAGACAATGATCTGACACGCCTGAATCAAAGCTGCCATTCTCTTCTTCATGTTGAAGCTCATGCAGATGCCACAGATGAGGAACAACACCAGATGAATGTAGATGGTGTTGGGCTCAAGTGGCGGGTATCTGCAAGGGGCATCACAAAACATTGTTAATCAAGTTTCATAGATTGACACAAATTGTAGACATGTTAGTGGATAGGAATTCTGTAATATACAATGTCATCAAGAAATAAAAGAAATCTGCTTAAAATAACTGATTGTCTGGCTACGACAAATACTGTTGAATGAAAACCAGCCGCCGTACTGTTTGAATGATGCAACTGACAACACACGATGTTGTGGTGTTTCTCTTACAAAATGGTTAGTTTGTATTTGCCTTGTGTAGTAATTATTTAGCAGGGTTGCATTTCCGCTAGCAGAAACTGCCATAAACCTATTTTTGATGTTCGCTGGCAGAAACTGACAGAAACCTACAAACGACTACAGCTATCTCAAATAAACTATATAAATGCAAAACACTGCTTTTAAAATGCTAACTCAGGGTAACCAGTTGGTTTGTGTCACAGTGAGAATTGCAAGGCTCTCGTAGGAGTGAAAAAGTGACGGAGCCTGGATAGTCGAGGCTAAAAAGTTGGGCACCACTTTGTAGGCTAGCACTGGAACGAACTACACGAAACAGTTATCTGTGCACAACCATAGTGTCTATGAATATTTGAAAGTTGTAGTTAAATCTAGACTGGGAAGAAATCTAAGTCTAACTAAGACTTAGTCTAAGTAAAGAAGTCTAAAGAAAGTTTACTAAAGTACCCCTCCCCATATTGGCCTAATGGCTTTCGGTTTTTTTGTCAAGTAACATATAGAGATAGGCTGGGCGTTCCCTGTAATAGCTGAATGAATTTGAAAAGGTAAGTCAAGGGCCAACGCCCGGCTGAACGCCAGAACGGTCACGCCCACGGCCACGGCAAGGGCCCATAACAGCAAAAGCTCTTGCCTGGTCCAAGTCGTGACAAGTGCGGTGGCAGGTGAACAACATTGTTTAGCAATGGAACGTCTACTTACTTTTCCCACGACGCCCGTTCTGCTAACAACATAAGAAACGTCAAAGCATTCACGAACGGATAACGCGAAAGCGCAAATGTAGAAAACCATCTCGCACTACTCAACACAGAGCCTACGGAGGCTGACATCTTGAATGTATCCTAGTTGGTCTCAACGCGACGCGTATTCTATGAACGTGCGCACCACCTCCAGTCTGACACCCCTTCAGTGTGCATTTCGATAATATTTTTAGGTCAGGCAATACGTGTTGATTCCTCATGGGAAATTACGAATGCTAACCATTTGGAAGCCCAAGCAAATATGCTAAGTGCTAATGGCCATACGTCGTCTCACTTTCCGAACGGCGAACGTGACGTTATACGTCACAAAGCAATAACGTATGACGTAGTGGACACATGTAGACCAATACGAATTTAAAGTGGCGCGAGGCATAATGCTCTGTATTAATGACATTTTAGTATAGTATAGACCGAATTGTCTTAATTAATGTTAATTAAGTTTTTAAATTTTCTAACGGCTAATTAAGAAGAAGGCCCAGTCAACTATACTAGTTCGGAGACTGCATGCATGGTGATCGACTTTCCTTCTCAATCTGGATCATATTTAAGACCTTTAGGCTACACACATCATCCTAATTCAACATTAGTTAATATCTAGAACCGAAATCAAGATGAATGGCAGACTCAGCCACCTGGCGTATGCATGTCTAATAGTTACCCCCATTGTAGCGATGAAACCAGTGTGACATGTTTTTAAGTACGCGCGCCTTGTCTCTACTACCAAGAATGTAGTCATAGTAATAGGCGGTGACTTTAATTTACCTGGGTGGAATTAGGCCACTACAAGACCCTCAACAGTGGAACGGGCTATCATGCAACGCCTACGCTATGCTTTCGTGGACGTGGATCGACACTATACAAGATTTGAACACAGAACAAATGGTCCAGCTCCATGCATGCACATAAGAAGATACATCCGAGACGGCCCGTTCGCGATCCTGTGTAAATAATTGAAGCCGATTGGGACTCCTCGAAAGACTAAGTTTTCCACATTTCTGAAAAGAACAACCCATCTGCCAATAACACTAGCACAGTGAGCATAGGGGGGGGGGGTCATCAGATGCATCCCAAGTGCAACTATTATACATGAGTTGTTTACGAGACCCAGAAACTGACCAAGAAAAAGTGTATATTTAGAAAAGGCGGAAAAATTTAGTATAAGGGCGGAACAACAGAGTGACAGAGGTTAGTCTAGGAGTTCCGAAGACGTCCAATTGCACCACTCGAGGCTCGCCAAAAACCTCCACTGGCGGCCGAACCAAATTCATAGTGGGTGCATGTCTGAGCCGAGACGGAGCTTCAGCACGACTCCGGTATCACGCTGTTGGATCATTATATCGGAAGACGGGGGGTGTACTGATGAGCTCATTCAAGGGGTGTAGGAGGGGCACATCCCATGTTCCTCTAGATCCGCCTATTCAGTGAAGATACAAGAGATAAATTCAAATCTCACATGCGACTCATCAAACGGTGACTTCGCAGGCAGCATCAGATCGAACCACATAGAGGGCGTCTTCACTGAAGACCAGACAGAGAAACAACAACACAATAAAAAGTTTTGGTGTATCCACACTGAAGATTTAATTGAAACTCGATCATAACGCACGTAGAAGACCGACATAACTATTGACTAAATAATTCTCTTTTCAGCCCCAAACCCACCATATCTTCTAGAAAGAGTTCCGCCAGAAGTGTTCGCTGGTCCCAAACTGTTTTATTTGCCCCTCAACAACCCCGAAATAACAGTACGCCTAAACTTCTCAAGAACCTCAACCCCGACAAAGCACAGGGACAAGAGAGGATCAGCCAAAGAGTACAAAAGACGAGAAGAGATTGCGCCAGCGTTCACCACACTCAACAAAATTATATTGTAATTGCACACACGAACCGGCCGTTCTTGTAAATGGGAGAAAAGCAAGTTTTCAAAAAGGAGAACGTCACAAAGCAGAAAATCATCAAACCATATATTTAACTAATGTCTTATGCAGTATATTTTAGTTTATTCTCGACTTTACAAAGGCCTTCAATAACGTGAGCCACTGTTTACTCACCCACAAACTGGATAGCCTGTAAGATCAACTACTGGATTTAAAGATTCCTCCGGGACAGAATGCACGCAGTGATGGTCAAAGGTAGCAAATCCACTTTCATGTATGTCAACTCGAGAATTCGCCATGACTCTCTCATGACATTCTTCTTTTAAATTTCAACGACCTCCCTCTCCCTCTCCCTCCCCCTGTCTGTCTATATGTTTGTCGTTTCTCTCCCCCCCCCCTCTCTCCCTCTCTCTCTCTCCCCGTGTCTCTCTCTCTCCCTCCCTCTCTCCCTCTGCTTCTCTCTGCCTCTCTCTGCCCCTGCCTCTCTCTCTCTGCCCCTCCCTCCCTCCCTCCCTCCCTCCCTCCCTCCCTCCCTCCCTCACCCTCTCTCTCTGCCTCTTTTTCTCTGTCCTGTCTCTCCCGTTGTGAACAGCACTAGTCCGTGTCCTTCCTCCCACATAACTGTTCTGAGCGCCATGTGCAAACGACTGACAGGAAATGCATTCTACCAACTACACAGAGTATATTATCCTCGCTATCGTTACCAAGGTAAATGTATGTGGGCATCACTATTACAAGCGACAATACAGTACAAGGGATTCTCACATCAACAACACAACACAACAAATGATACTATAGATTTTATTTGACAGAACATCAAAATAAGCAATAAGGAAATAAAAAGAGCCGTTGTAAAACCGGTCCTAGAATAGCCCAGCTCTGTTTGAGGGCACCCACACCACCAAAGGCGTGATTGCCTTCCAGAAGGTCCAGATGAGAGTAGCACGCCGGGTCACCTGCGCAGACGTTTCTTGCATAGACACCGTGCGTACGCATCCCTCCGCTGAGGAATACTAGTTCCGTTAGGGAGAAAGCAGTTCAGCTTGGAGGGAAATATGTCGTTATGTTTGAATTAAAGTGTTCACATAAACATTTCTCTGAACGATGTCCAACACTACCTCCCACGCACGACGGCGAAAAACGGGCCTCCAACACTATTTACCCCCCCCCCCCGACGGCGATAACCTTCAACACTAACCTTCCCTGGATTTGATAGCAAAATTAATCTCCAAAACTAACACCTTTTCTCGACAATGTTTGTTATAAATGTTTCCTGGCTGAAAAACTCACCCCCTGAAAGTCAACCACGCAACGGGCCTGATACACCACGCAGTTGATGCAGGTTAGGATCAAGACTTAGTGTTATCATAATACAGCGGCACGCGGAAATGCGGCAAGCAACTCAAAGTAAAGGATGGACGATTCCTGACAGCCTTTATCTCACGACTGGATCCTACGGTCACAGGTTGATGACATATATTTGTATGTGAGGTATGTGCATAAGCTCGAGGCCAAATGTGTGAAACTAAAAACTAAGCATGAGAGTTATGCCTCATTCAAGGTTGATGTTATGTGCAATGACGCATCTAAGTTTTATGACCCGGACAACTGGCCATCTGGTTTAAACTTGAGGAAATTCTTTAACACCAAGAACTAAGTTATGGAAATTAACATGACATATTTTAAGTGTAATGGATTTAAAGGTGTTATGCCCTTCTTAAATGAGTTGTTAATGAAATGTGATATACCGTGCCTACAAGAGCTTATGCTCACTAAACAAGATTGCCATATACTAAACACCTGTCACGAAGGTTATGTGGGATATGGTGTTTCTCCTGTAGATGCATCTTGTGGTATTTTAACTGTTTAACTGTATGGTGGTGTAGGTTTTTTATGGAAACATTCCCTTGATCAATACATCACCATTCTTTACCAATGCTATGACTGGCTATGCGGCATACGAATTTGTTGGGATAATAAGGAGTATTATCTACTAAACGTATATTTACCTTATGGCTTATGAATGCGAGGAAAACAGGAACAGGTTCGATGATTATATGTCCAAAATTGCTGTATATGTTAATAATATTAATAGCTCATGTATCACTATTGTTGGTGATTTTAATGCGGATATTTCCAAGAAATCAGTTTTGGGGAATATCTTACTTGATTTCTGCAAAGAATTTACTCTGGCTATATGTGATCAAGATACTCTCCCAATAGACACATACACATACGTTAGTTCTGCCTGGGGAACTACATCATGGCTAGACCATACCATAAGTACCGCCAATGTGAAGGATTGCCTATCTAACATGTCCATACTTTATGACGTTATTTATTTTGATCACCACCCGATTTCGTTCAGCATAGACAGTACTATTGTACCATAATGCGTTAGTGGTAGTGTCAATACTAATTAAATTAACCAAGGCATACACTGGGACAGATTACACCTACAATATGCACGAACGTTGAATTGAGCAAACTGAATGTTCCACCGGGTGTTAGATGCACTGATCCCAATTGTCATAACTGTAATCATGATGATGATCTCGATTACTTTTACAATTCTATCGTGATTACACTGAAGACGTGTGGTCACAGACTTCGGTCAAATCGCAAAAGTGCTTATAAGTATAATGCTGTAGCAGGTTGGAACGAGCGAGTGAAAGAGCTTCATTGTGCAGCCCGTTATGCTTACTGTATGTGGGAAGAGACTGGTAAACCTAGACAAGGTGACATTTTAAATGTTATTAAATTATCCAGAATGAAATTCAAGCTGGCGATCAGAAAATGTAAAACGGAGAAAGAAACCATCATTGCTGATAACATTGCAGAACAGTTGTGTCAAAAAGACCACAGCAAATTATAGAAAGAAATTAATTAAGCACTGTACCAACAGTAAAGTAAAACTTCCGACAAACATTGATAATGTACACGGTGACGTAAACATTGGGTCAATGTGGAAGCATCATTATGAAAATTGATTTAATGATGTGGAGGATAGCCGATGTGATAAAGTTTGTTATGATTGTTCCAACTGATGGATATTATTAATGGACTCTCAACAAATAAATCACCAGGTCTGAACAGTACCAATGCAGAACATATTAAGTTCGCTGATTCTCAACTCGCTGTGCTTTTGTCTATAGTTAATTGTGTCTTCGATTCTTGTGCACGGTTATATACCAAAAGATATTTCACAGTCTGTTATTGTACCAATTATTGAAGACAAGAATAGACGAGTAAACGACAAAGGTAATTATAGGCCAATATGTCTATCGAACATATTTTCGAAGACACTGTTCTTTTTTACAGAATGGAAATATACTTGGAAACCATTCCTAATCAATTTGGCTTTAAGCCCAAACATGGAACGGAGTTATGCGTGTTTGCATTTAAGGAATTATTAAAGTTCTACACTGAACATGGTTCAGCTGTGCACGTCGCAATTTTAGATGCATCAAAGGAGTATGATCGTGTCAACCGATATCAATTTTTAACGAAATTAGAACAACGAAATGTACCGAAATAGATATTAAGAGTACTCAGCAATGAATTCAATAATCAATGTGTGTGCATACGATGGGGAAATACCTATTCGGACTTCTTCTCGGTAGACTGTTAAGCAAGGTGGGAAGTTATCCCCTTTACTTTTTAACATTTATATGGATAACCTGAGTATACAACTGCACAAAAACAAATCGGTTGTAGTCTTGGTAACATGGTTGTTAATCACCTTATATACGCCGATGATCTACTTCTGTTTGCACCGTCTGCTAAAGGACTACAAACACTACTAGACACGTGTTACTCATATGGATGTGAGCATGACGTGCAATACAATGCGGGTAAATCCCTGGTAATGTACTTTGAATCTAGAAAGTCAAATTGTTCTAAAGAAATGACATTAGGAGGAAAGAAGTTAAACTTAATTTGCCAGCTCTTGTAAATATCTTGGACATGTCATTTCTAATAACTTGTCTGATGAGTCTGACATGCAAGCCAAAGTGAGACTTTTGTATGCCAAGAGTAATGTGTTACGTCCAAAATTCTATTTTTGTTCAACTTATGTAAAAAATAATCTATTTACCTGTTTTGCAGCGTATTTTGGTAATATATATAAGTGTGCTTTGTGGGTGAACTTTAGAAAAATAAATGTTCAGCAATTCGTTGTTGCATATAACAACTCTTTCAGGATATTGAACAATTTGCCCATGAGATGTAGCGCTAGCCACATGTTTGCTACAGCTAATGTCAGCTCGGGTAAATGTGTAATCAAAAAAGCAATTTGTAGCCTAATGAATAGGATTTAAATGTCTTTGAATCCCATTATTTATAGCATTAAAACTAGCGACATGTATTGTAATTCGAAAATGCGGCACCAGTGGGTCCGGGATTTATATAATTGTTAACATGTTGTTCTTATTGATGTATTTTTATATTTAGTTACATACATTTATTGATGTATTTTTATATATGGACATGATGATTGTCTAAAGTAAATACATTATTATTATTACAACGTGTAAGCATTGGCCAACGCCTCGTTTAATTGGGACATTGTTAACGGGACATTTCCCGCAACTAGGGGCGTAGTCCATGTGTGCCAATATATACCCAGGAGCAGCCTTGGTTAGGGAATAGATGCGACACGGAATGTTGTCGCAACTTTGTGGCCGTTTTGGCGGTAGTGGTACAATAATTATGTCTTTGTCGCCACAAAGAACGAGAAGAAATGTGATCATAATAATTAATTAATAGTGCATGACTTTTTAATTATTTGTCAAGGTAGCTCAAATGGGTAGGATTTTAAGCCTATGGAAGTTCGCCTTTGTGTCAGAGATCAGTCAGAAGGATTTCACCCAATTTAGTCGACTCGATGAGTCTACTTGGAGGCGTATTTAATCCCTATACAGCTTGTTCCTGGAGCACAACGTTCCAATTATAGCAGTCGTGCTACTGACTCTATGAAGATGAGGCGGAGCTCGTGAACGATGAAGCGTTACTGGAAGATATACGCGATCTAATGCAAAGTGCTGTTGACATTACAACTAATGAAGTAATATTTATATAAATGTGTCATTCAACTCAAGAAGAGCAAAACATTTTCACTAGAGCATCGACAGTGGCACTTTTTTGATGTTGCATGACTGTTTTTAAATGAGTACTATGTATGAGCGCTACGAAATATCGGGTACCTGTCCTATTCCTGGACGCGAACTAGTAGCCTAGTAATATGGGCTCCTTGTTCCCACATCATGTATTACAAGACTGATACTTTTAAGCGCTCCTTCTTCCCATCTGGTATCCGCCTGAACCAGCTGCCTGACTGTATAGTCCATCCATCTCCAACCCTAGTCCTAGACATGTTTAGCCTTAACAACCTAATCATTAGGCTAATGTTCAGGGCTGAGGCACTTGTCTTTCTTTGCCTTGGCTTTGGTTTGGGGTAGTAGATTTAGCACATATTTGTGAGTTAGTCTTAGTTTTATCTTCTACTTCCAATTGTCCAACCAACGTCTTCAACATTTTGAAGGTCACTGTTGGTGCTGGGAATTTAGAGAATGAGATCCTAACTCAGGGAGTCTATGTCACTATGACAGTTTTTGTAATTTCCCTGCGATGGGTTTTTACTTCCTCTTGCATAATCTACTCTTTGACACCAGATAGAAGGGACCATCTGAAAATAGTGTCTCTTCTGAAAGACACAGGCAATGTATCTCTTAGGTTTAAGCCTTAGGCTTGGCCAGCATCAAAGTGTAGCACTGTTTTTAGCCAGAACTGAACCAGTTTTTATGCTGGGTCACATGTTGCATATAATCATCAACTTCATCCACACCATATACACTGTGTGACTTCTCCAAAGTGGGATTATGCACTTATAAAAATATGGAAGAAAAAGAAGGATCAAGGGTAGTATGGGCTAGGGGTATAACAATACATTGAAGTAACAATGCATTGTGATAGTTTATAGCAACAGTAGTTGGCAAATAGACCAACAGTGACAGGATTATTTGTGCCACACAAAAATAATGTTTGTAAAGATGCTTTCAAATTCATAATGGCAAATATGCATGAGATTTACTGTTAGCCACATGCTAGTGTGAGATGGACACTAAATGCATGAGTCTCATGCCAAATGTATGTAGCTTCATTACTGACACTTTTGCAGTTGACACAAACCATGTTTGCCACTGCCAGAAATTATGGTTAGATTTAAATAGCCTGACTCTTACTGGTGCAGTTGACTATGTCTGTCTGTTCTGCCTTAGTCTTCTTTTCCAGTCCTATTGAAGGTCCTTTGACTCACTTCAGTCTGCCTGAAGAAAGCTAAGTACTGTATATTAGTTTGTATGTATGTTTGTATTGTTTTATCTTCTGTATGAAGTTCCTTGTTGCTATTTCTTTTTGTACTTTATGGGAACAGACAGCTAATATTTTAATATTGGTTAATTTCATTCTTTCAGTTAAGAACAAAGAATTGTTTTTAAAATGTCAGATGGAAGCATGTGGATGAATTAATATGGATTGATCTGAATGTTTGAACAGGTTCTGATTTAGTGGAAACCAAAAGATGGCCAATTTGATTGACCAGTACCATGAAGCGTCGTCCCGCACTGGGGCTGGTGGACATGTCCCGCACCACCACCAGAAGGCAGTGCCAGAACCAGTAGGTCATCCCTCTGTACACCGGCCATTGTTCATTAAAATAGCTTTCACAATAAATAATTCACTCATCTCATTTAAAAGTAATTTCACGAAAAATGAAATGTCTAGATCTACTATCCATTATATTCTAGCATGTTTGTGATATTTAGTTATGGTGAAATAATTGGACAAACGTAAACGATTTTTGATTGGGACCAGTTGAAATTCAGCAAAAATGGCACTATTGGGGTATATAACAAGGTTGTTTACACTTTCACAAGTTACTTGATCTAATGAGTAAAACTTTCTTGTTCTTGTTAATTATCAAAGTAAATTCATTCGATGAGTGTAGCAAACATATGCACTGTTTTACTTTTGTTCTTTTCAGATTGGGGCTGGTTTCATCAATGCCCGACTGGAAGATGACACACCAATCTTTAATAAACAGAGAATCAGTTTCACGTAGGTACCATTTGTCTGTGTTGTTCTGCTTGTCAATTTGTTATTCACTGTTTTCATTGTCCTCCTACACCCTGCTATATTCTATATTTGTTACACCTGGTAACAATCCTTTCATGGCAGCTTACCTTAAGTCTGCCACTGTAGTAGCAAATTAAAGTTCCCGAAGTTTACCAAACTTATTAATACATCTGAAAACATTCTAAGTAAATGTATTACTATTTGATGAATTCTAGAACTGAATAAATCAAATTTTCTGGTAAATATACCCCCCTTAGATTAAGTATATGACAGATACTTAGTTACAAATTATTAGTACCTTGTTCCACCACGGATGCTTTGATTGGAAATGAACAAATCTAGTGTACCGCACTAAAAGATGTGTTCAAAATTAATGCAGACCCGGAGGCCTGAGACTGTCAAGTATTTTGTCGGGCTGGTAACTTTGAAAAAGTGCTGGCCTGCAAGACCGGCAGATTTTTTAACAGAAAACAATGGAGCACTTGTCTAGTATCCGAGCCAACCTCGATTTTGTCATTGTAACTACACGTTTGCCTAAAACTTTTGCCTGACATTTTATATTCACAGGTTCATTAATCTGAATATCACAAATTAATATGCAGGACAGACTTGACATGAATTAGTTTAATAATTGCCATGCGTTACAGCTGCAAATGTATATTACTTGCGTAATTATGTTAATATTTGTACCACCAACTTTTGTGTGGAACCACCAAGTTTTGAAAGTTGAAGGTCCGACTGACCACCAACTTTTCAGCTAAGGTGTAGATCACTGGCTGTAAGACATTTAAGCCCTGAAAATACAACAGGATTATTCCACATACTTTGTGCGCACTGCAGAAGTGACCATTTCAGACAATTTGTTGTCTTGAACTGTTCCTGCAAATCTACTCCATCCGTATGTCAAGTCACAATGGCTATGTTAGTAACTAATGCAGGGTGTGATTATCAGATGACAGCATGTGCAGGACAGACTTATATGAACAAGCTGCATAAATGATGTTTCCTTGTAGCCCGCGTGCTGCAATTACTCACATGTGTGTGGCCAACAACCTCCTTGTGATGGCCATGAGAGGCAACATTCTGCTGAGGAACGATCTGGAGCATCACCCAGATCAGCCAGAAGGTAGATGCCTTGTCAGCTCAACCCTAGACACCATCAGCTAACCCAATTAAGTGTGTACATCAGCACAAACATGAACACTAACCCAAAGTTATTGAGCGGTGTGTCACAGCTTTTGTGGTCTGATCGAAGGTCAACCCCAGATTTGCGGTTTGACAGTTTATGTACATATATAACAGACTTTCATTTATTTTTTATCGGAGTCGAACATCGGCGCCGCTAGCCGATGCTGAATATATTGCGAAAGAACAAAATAAAATAAAATGGGGGTACGAAATAGCTACGAGGCGACAATTTCTGCATATTTTGGGCGAAGTGGCATAAAAAAATGGGGAGGTGGCCCGCCTCATACGTCATATACCAGGGGAAACACTGCTTAATTGCAGATGCCAATGGTCTCTATTATTGCTTACCGGGGTAGTCAACTTACAATAGTGATACGACTGGTATCTCTAATACCTTAAGATGATTCCGATCGCAGGATCCACATGGTTCCTCATTGATCAGATGTTGCTAATACATCTCCATGACAACGGTGACTGTGAAGACATGTCACAGATGTCCTTGATTAGTTGCAATCATCTGTGTCACTTAACTGTGTTTGGTTATACTTGGGTTTTATTACTTTGTTTTCTTAACATGAGAAAACAAAGTAAAAACTGTTTTGTCTTCAGCTGAAAATTAGTTACTGTTCCTGCTGATTTGCGACTAACGGTGAGTGAGTGAGTGAGTGAGTGAGTGAGTGAGTGCTATGGTAGAGAAACCCTTTGAGCCAGTGCTTTAATTCAAGGAATGTATAAACACTGTATAACTTTATATAAATATGATTTCTATGCATCTCTGCACTGTGTCTCACTGTTTTACAGAATTGGAGATCTCCAAGTCCCTGGATGACAGTATACACAATATCTACCTAGACCCAACTGGTCGTCACCTTATTGTCAGCATGAAGTCCACTGAGAACTTCTATCTGTCTCGTAACTCAAGCAAACCACGGCCATTGGCCAAGCTGAAGGTATGGTACCTCTTTATCTAGAACTAGCCGAGTTACCAGGCGTTGCCTGGGGAAATAAGGCAGTCATATATATGTGATCTCCTGAGATTCCCACCACCGAGACAAATTTGGAAAAAAATCTAAATCTCATTTAAATTTCAGCTTCATACATACAAAACTGATGGAGATAAGTGCCATTTTATAATGATGACCCCCAAGATCCCCACCCCATAGATGAATATCATCATCATCATTGTGCAGCCATAGTGTCCCGTGGTTGGGCGAAGGCCTCGGCATGTTGTTTCTAAATCTGCCTGTCTTGCGCTATCTTCTGCCAAATGGTGCCCTTCCATTACTTGTCTAGTTTGTCTTTCCGTCGTCTCGCCGGTCTTCTTCTAGATCATTTCCCTTCGTAAGGTCTCCAGGTTGTGATACGCAATGTCCATCGGTTATCTCGTAGTCTGCTGATGTGCCCTGCCCAGGTCCACTTCTGATTTGTTCTATCACGTCTATGACCTTTGCCTTCTCTCTTACCCAGATGTTTGTTTTTGTCTCCTGATATGTGATGTTTAACATACTTCTTTCTATCTTTGTTTGTGCGGCTGCTAGCTTGTTCTTTGCCTGGATGGTGAGTGCCCATGTTTCAGTGCCATATGTCATCGCTGGAAGTACGCATGAGTTGAAGACTTGTCTCTTCAAGCAGGTTCCAAAGTTACCCTTGAAGATGTCGCGAATGCTCTCCAGCCGGCAATGATTCTTTTTTGAATATCCTTGTCTTGGTTTTTGTGTCTGATACTGTATCGCTCTCCCAGATAGACTTAGCTTTCAACGTTCTCCATCTGCATGGTGTTGATATATATTGGTGTGTCATTTTCTAGCATCACTTTTGTCTTAGAAATGTTTATCTTCAGACCTTGTTTTTCAGTTTCATCAGCTAGCTCCTGCAGCATGTTCTGTAGTTCTTGCGGTGTACCGGGTAGTAGTACATAGGAGTATGTCATCGGCAAAGTGAAGATGACAGATATTTACTGTCTATCCTCAAGTCTCTGATTTCACAAGTCAATCTTTGGAATATGCCCTGTTCGAGAAGGGAGGTCAGTGTTGCTTGGGTTTGCACCGAGTTGAAAGCCTTCTCGTAGTCGATGAAAGTGATGCAGAGCGGGATATTATATTCTCGGCACTACTCTTTCAGTTGGTTTACGACGTGTATGTGGTCTGTACCTGCTTCTGAATACTGCTTGCTCTCATGGTTGGTTTTCGTCGAGTGTCTTCTCTAGCCTATTCATTAGTATCTTTGTGAGTAATTTGTAGATGTTTGATAACAAACATATCGATCTGTAGTTCTTTAAGTCTTTCTTATTTCCCTTCTTAAAGATTATCACCATCTTTGCGTTCTTCCAAGCATTTAGTATACAGCTTAGCCAGTGTCTTCGAGATGGTATCTTCTCCTGTTTTTAATGTTTCAATGTTTACATGGTCATTGCCTGATGTCTTCCCATTCTTCATATCTCTTAACGGTGCTTCCACCTCCCATAGTGTTATCTGTGGTACCTCTTTCGGGTCGGTGTGAATTATGGTACTCTGTTCGCTGTCGTGTAGCTCGGTGTAGATTTCTCTATTCGTTCCATGATTATATCTTTTTCTTGTATTTTTCTACCCTGCTTGTCTAGAAGTGTAAATCAGTTTGTCTCGGCCTAGTGCCTGTGTTCTTCTGGCTTTTTGATGCCATAATTGTTTCTCGTATGATCTCTTGTTTGTGCTTCCTGATGTCCTCCTTCACTTTTTTTTGATGGTCTTGTATATTTCTTATATTGTTTTCTACGGTCGCAGTTATCCATCATTTCTCGTCGTTTCTTCATTATTGCCTGTGTCGGTGACAATATTCTTATCTTTACATGCCTGTTGATTGCTTTGGCTACACTAGTTGCATTTATTTGGATCATCTCAGTGATGTTTTCGCTCATGGTTTCGATGTCGTCTAGTTCTTGTAGTGTCTTCAATCAATATTGCAGTTCGAGTTGGATTTCGATCTTTTTTGTTCCTATTTATGTGGTATCTACACTTGATGGTCTCTTGTTTATCAACGTCTTCCTTTCAGCCTTGACGTCCAATTTGATGCTGCTCATTACTATTCTGTGGTCACTGTTTGTCAGAATGTAGTCAATTTTGTTCTTCATTTCTCCATTTGGGCTTTTCCATGTCCATCTCTTCCCTGCTTTCTTCTGGAACATGGTAGTCATGCTTTTGTACTTTCTTGATGTTGCCAATTCTACCAAGGTGTCACCTCTTTCGTTTCTCACATCTAGGCCAAATTTGCCTGTTGCCGTTTCCGAAATGTTTTTTCGTTTCCCTACTTGCGCATTAAAGTCTTCCTTCACTATCATGTAGAAGTTGTTTGTGTCTTTTTCTAAGTATGATGTTGTTGGTGCATATACTTGTACTATCTTCAGTTTGTAGCATTTTGTTATGCATAAAACAAGTTCTGCTACTCTGGGGCTGATTCTGTGAACTATATTGTCTTTCCATTTCTTGTTTATGAGAAAGGTTACTCCTCCTTGGCTGTTATTCGCCGTGGAATGGTATAATAGGTGGCTGCTTTGTAAGGTAGTGAAGCATTCCTCTGACTTCTCCAACCCCGATCAACCCCACTAACTTGGTTTCCCTAAGTTCTTCCTCCAGTTCTTGTAACTGTTCATCTTTTAGTAGTTACGTTATATGTTGCTATCTTCAGTCTACTTACCGTCTCTCGACGGCTCTTCTTGACCCAGAGATTCTTAGCACCCCCTGCATGTAGCCCTACTTGACCCGAACCGCCTCCTTGGTCATAGACTGTTTCAATGCTACTGGAGACTGGGGGCCTTGGCTTCATTGTACTTTACGTGCTGACGTAGTTGACCTACCCTTCCGTGCTGGCCGGTGCAGGTTGGAAGGGGGGCGATGTAGGATGAAGTGTCAAGTTTCAGTCGAACAAGTACAGAACCACCGGCCGGTGCCGGGATTCGAACCCTGGTCCCTCCAGTCAACAGTGCGGCTCTCTAACCACTCAGCCACTGTGCCCTCTTCCGATGAATATAAAAAATATAAATCCACAAACCACCCCGATGGGCCCTCTATAACGCACACACAATTTCAGCCACATACATGCCAAACTAACATAGATATGAGTCCACAAACAAACAGACAGACAGAGAACTGTACTGTTTCATAATGCAGGTGACCTGAAATATGCATGCAGCTTCTCTGAATGAATAAAACGTTTTTATCTGAGGGTGATATGAAGTAAACAGTCCATTGTCTGTATGGTTTTGCATACCTTCCCATATTGATTGATTGCTGTTGTTTTGTTTGTAGGGCAATCAGATCAGTGCAGTGGGGTGGAATCGTGAAAAGACAAGTAACACTTCTACTGGAGAAATCCTCCTTGGCACCAGCAAAGGTACACATCACCTGAACTTATGTGTCTTGGATGATGACAGTTTCCACACAGCTGTCTCTTGTGTCTGCTCTTTCACTTTCACTCTGTGACCTGCCACAGCAAAGTGGGTATTAAGACATAAAATTGTGAAATAGAATTTTTTGCATTTTTGGATTCCGCTGATTGTAACCTTTAAAATGATTTCATTTATTGAAGTATCTCCAGTAGTTTTTTAATTATCGCTAAAAAGCAAGTAAATTTTTAAAAAGTGACATTTTTTGAAAAAAAATAATTTTAAACCTAGGCTATGTGCAAAATCCTTGTTCAAACATACATTTAGTATTTTAGTAGTTTTGTTTATTGGTAGAGGATAATAAACTGGTAATTGATAGATGAGTTTAGAAGATACGCATTTCTGCAAAAATTGAAAACTATGGGACATGATCTAGATGGCTATTTTTGGCTCGCATGCAGAATAGGCCTGTGCCACTTAGTACCTGGCTCGCTGTCGCAGATCACATGTATTGTCACCTAACTGCACAGACCATGCTCAATATTGAGAACAGACAGGTCCTCTTGTACTGTAGCATTGTGACAGGCTGAAGAATGGACACGGGATTTATGTCATCGTATAGAAATGTGGTGTATGCTTGACTTGATTGGAAAGAAATTATTATAAGTGTCCACTGAGTGCATTCTCCAGCAAATGTGCTGTCCAATATTCATATGTAAATTTGTTTAACCTTTAGAGACCCAGATTTTTGTCAAGAAATTGCATTGCTGTTCTTTAAACGCATGTCATTTCATTACTATAAAGAATTTCAATACACATGTATACATTTTTGGAAAGGTAATATTCTCAAGAATTCAGTCACAGTGAAATATTTGTGTTTATAAGTTGTCAGACATCACACTTTATTCAAAATGGCTGACAATCATTATCGCTGGCGACACATCATCACATTTATTAGACAATAACAAAAAAAGTACTACTCACATATGAAAACTGTTTACATATTCAAAAACTACACAAAGATGCAAAATTTGAAGAAAATATCTTCATTGTTTCCTGTTCTATACAAGTCATTTTGAAGTACTGTGTAGCATCATTATTTCTAGTTTTATGCACATGCCATTTTTTAGCAAAGCACATTTGGATTGACACATTGCCTATACTTTTGTGTGCCAATCAATCCAACAATTAGTGTCATTTTTTACACACAAATGCACACCGCACTGCACACATCTGATACTCGATCGACGGATGCCCAAAGTGTGTCGACTCACACCTCGTGGAATCACGCCACCAGATTGCAATGCTTTGGCCTTTCTCGTACACAATGCACAGTCCTTGCTACAACTGTCGAAACCAGTCCACTTCCACTCGGGATTGGATCGATCGAATCAATCGTTTCAGTCTCACTATCCGAATGAACAGGCGTCACAGCGAGCGATATTTCGGCTTCTTCGTCAGTCTCGCTGTCATCTTCATTCGATAATTCACTATCTTCCATATCATAAATAATTCGAAGCACCTCATGTGGATCGCAGCGCCATTACTTACTTTTACGGCGGAACACAAATTATCAACAACAATCTTCAAAACGCTATAACAACACTAATATCAAAAAATTTGCGACGCCATTACTACAGGGAATGCCTAGGCTATTGCTCTATTGATCAATCCCCTACACCCCTCTACCAGAGCAATGAAATTACCGCAACAGACCACATATGGCCACCCCTATGCCGTCGCGCGATATATCGCGCGACCGGTTTCTAAAGGTTAATATAATAACCTTTTTAGGTTACTTATATAAAATGTGTTTGTGTTTCTAGGTTTGATTATCGAGACAGAAATCATTTCATTAGAAGATAATCGATTCTTCCAGGCAAGTTTGGAGCAGCACGTAAAACAGGTAAGGAATGACAGCATGCAAGTTGTAACATGCAGTCGTGTCTGCACATGTTCATATGCATGCATACAAACACAACCACACAACCAAACACACATTCACTCACGCATTTGTGTGTGAGTGTGCATTAACAATATCTTCAGACCCGTCTGTTAGCCATTATGTTACTTATGGCAAACCTGAGTAGATATGGCTAAAACAAATACAGTGAAAGAAGGAGTGTGCAGTTGCAGTCCAAATACCACCACAGAGGGTCAGGTGGGGGGGTCTCCAAATAAAAATTCAGGCTCTCCTTTGGAGAAACTGCTTCACCAGGATGTTTTTAACTGGAATAACCCTGATCGCTATTACAATGCATTGTGGATAATATAAAGTGATCACCATTGGGCTAGTAACACATTCAGTTGATTCAACCCTTATCTTTATAACTTCCAGAGTTGTAGAATGACATTATGGTTTTTATTAATACTCATTAAAATGTCATGACTGAATAACATATTTCCAGCCTTTTGGCAAAAGCTTGAGTGCTGACCCAGGATTCACCCCCAGTAAAGTGGCATCCTCCTGTGCCGAAGGCACTGCTAACTACATTAGTCTTACTACCCCCTGGCAGATTGCCTTGTGAAGTAGTTTATAGTCACTGTCCCTGGCCTCTGAGGCAGGAGTGTGGCTGTCAGACAAGCACTCTACCATTGACATGTCTGCTGATGTCATGATTGTTGTTGCAGTTGTTAAACCTGGGCAAGGAGCAGCCGGTGGCAGTGACGGGGGTTGTCTTTGAGAAAGGTCCTGTTGTTACGCAGGGAACACATCGCTACTTCATCATGGTGACACTACCGGGGTGGGTCGCGTCTCAGTTCTTATTACATAAGAAATAAATAAGACAGACACCACAAGTATCATAAATGGTATATATTGTAGCAAATGTTATATATTAGAAATAAATAATACATGTACCACAAGTATCATAAATGGTATATATTGTAACAAAAGTTATGCTAATATTACGATAGCATTTATAAATATAGGTTTTATTTCAGTATTATTGGAATAATATTATGTAATAAGATATCTAGCGATGCTATTATTTTATTTAGGTAATGCCCTTGACAAGAGTATTTGTGATGAACAACCAAATATAAAATTATAACTATTCTGGAAGTTGGAAGCCGCAGAGTTATTAAACAGTCTTGACAAATAAGGACTTGTTAGTTGACATTGTGTGTGTATCGTACTGTGTGTCGTGTGCAGGAGACTCTACCAGTTCATTGGCTGTATCCCTGACTCTCCGGAGCCGCCTGTGTTCCAGCACGTCTTCTCCAAGTATGAAGACATCCCGGGTGAGAGCAATGTGATACTATTTGGTTGTCGTAGCTGCCCTTGTATTTGTATCACAGCTTTTTAAAATTTACATCCTAATGGTTATCTTTATGATGAGAACAACAATTGTTAATGGTGACGGTTTAACAAAAATTATATAGTGCCAGTTCTGACACAAATCTATACAGGACAGTTACAACAGCTATTGGGGTGCATCTTTTATCATTGACTTTGACAATAATGTTCTCTATTTGTTGCAGAGAGATTCCTGGAACTGCCGGGAAACTTTGGCTACAGCTGTCTACAGTTCTTCCATGATCCCCGCGGCACACCCAAGTCATTTGCCTGGATGACAGGTGAGGCCTGGTGGCAATTACTGCTAATATCATTCTTCTTTGTCATTGTTTAGAATGGCAGAAACAGTCATCACAGTGTTTGTGTTAGTCTGACGACAATGATAAGAGACTGGGGAAGAAGAGACTTAGCCCTTTAGACCCAAACCATCTGTATGCCTGCTTCCTCAACTGCCTTGATCCGTCCTTTAGCTTTGACAACGCATGGATGTGGCGTCATCATCTAGATACTTATGTATCTTGTGTCACTGGAGTGTTTAGTACCTGTTGTGTGTTAGGTGTATTTTCTTATGGCTTTGTGTTGTAAGTTTTTGATTGAGCACTGTTTAAAAATATAAACTACAAAGAGTTCGTAGATATATGCAGCATTTTGTGCCAACACCTAGAGATAGTTTAATACATTTCACACGTTTAATTTGAAAGTTCTTTGGTATAGTTAGAACTACTTTGTGCAGAATTCAATTATCTTTAAAATAAGTGCAACTTGTAATGTTAGGAAATGAAGTAGAGAAAGGTTAAGTGCTGTACAGTGAGGTGCACCCGTGGCTTGGTGATGTTGTTCCCACACTGCAGGGACTCGGAGAGCATATCCTACAATGTTGTAAGATGTAGAGGGCTATGGAACAGACTCCACAACGTGCGTGTGCATATATGTTACAAGTCATTTATTTTATACAGGTCCAGGCATTTACTATGGCAACATTGACATGACGGGAGATTACGGGGAAGACTCTGTCACCATTAATACCAATCTTATACAGTATCCTTTTTAGTCCTTTGGCCGAAGGTCCAAGGGACTATTGCCATCACTCTGCGTCTGCCGTTAGCTGCCGTATCTCAGAAACCGTTCAGCAACTTTTTCTCTAGTTTTGCATAGGCATATCTTAGGGCACTGTCACTATGCACGAGAAATCTGTATTTGATTCAATCATTTTAAGGGCTCCCTAGGGCCTCCAAGGACCCCAAAACTGCTAAAAAATGTAACATTAGGCCTATTTTTTCAAAAACTGTTCTGCAACTTTTTTGTCTAATTTTGCATAGATGTATCTTGGGGTGCTGCCACTATATACAAGAAATCTGTATTTGATTGAATCATTCTAAGGGGCCCCCAAAGTGCAAAAGTTTTACATTATCTAGTGATGTGGTTTTGAGAAGGGCCCTTTAGACCACCCCCAACAGTAGATATTGTTTAATGTGCCACAAAGTCAACAGCATGACTAAACTCTGCAGCCTAGTGCTACTGTTCCATTGAGACCTTGACTAATCTTTAATTGGTCACAGTGCTCAGGCAGAGTAGACACACTTGACCCTGTTAGACTGAACAGTTGCCTAACACTTTTTATCTTCAAAACTATTGATTTTCTATAATTGCAAGTTGTGTTTATTTTGATGTTCATTTAATTATTATAAAATGGTGTGACTGTGGTGTCTATTGGTTAAAGATGTATTGTCTGTAGAAACCTGTAGGTGACAAACATAGAAAATTAATATTCTGTCACCTGTAGGTGACAAACATAGAACATTAATAGTCTGGACAACTATAGAGTGAAATATCCTACACTTTATTGATATAAAATGCATTCTACTGTTCTGTTTACGCTTGCCATGCCTTGTGTAGACATGGTACTGTGTAAATCAGTTGTATCAATATAGACTAATAATTACAGATTCACAATATAGTTGACACGTGAAACAACCAAATGTCTACCATTAGAAGAGTTGACATAGTTCCGCTATACACAAGCAAGAAATCTGTATTTGATTGAATCATTCTAGTGTCATCAACATATAGTAGAACATACAATTTCTACATCATCATCACTAAGGTTGTTGTAAATTTAACCAGCTGCCATGTCAAGTCCGTTATAATTGTGACTGACAGTGTTCAGAATGATTCAGGTAAATAGCAAATAACAAAGGACACAAGTTTTCTCCTTGCCATACTTGCTATACATCACATGAGAAGAAGGCTGACACAGCCTGGCCCGGTCTACTAAATCAAATGCTTTCTTATAATCGATGAAGGCACAAGCTTTTACGTCGAGACAAATACAATTCAACCAATACCCCTATTTGAACACTGCCTGTTCTTCACCTATTCGCTTTGTTTAGGTATGTGGTCAGTCTGGTGTTCTGAACAATCACTAAGGATTAATGAACACTTGTGCAGAATGTCACCCACTTGGCAGGTTTAATAGATCTATTCAGCAATGAGGACACTGCTTAGGCCTCACTCTGGACACTGTCACTCACAGTGTTGTGTATTGTCTTAGTTGGTGCATTGAGCTTATCTACTTGACCATGAATCAGTGGTGGCTCTGGTTGTGTATTACACCCAACTGTGGAGCTAAGATTCTCTGCCTGCTATTGTTTGATGGAAACTGTGACTAATGTTTAATTGGTCACTGGCAGTAGCTTGTGTCAACAGACAGCATTAAGCCACTAGACCCCTGTTAAACTGGACAGTTGGCTGTAGGTTTTAAACTGTGTCAAACAGTGAGTCTACCTTTTGCTCTCAAATAATCTGTCCTCTTAGTTTTACACGTGAAGACATAATCAGCATAACTTGATAAGTCTTTGTAGCAGCACATTTGTACTTCCAGTGTATCATTGCAACATAACATACATATTACATACTGTGTGCCACATTTGAATGTTGTGCATGTAATATTTCCATTCAGTCCATTTGCATGTATAATGTAAAACTTCAACAGCCGTTTTCTTCATTTTCACTTTTTCATCCCTACCATGTTCAATGCTCCATAACTTTGCCAATTTTTGTAGCAGTCATATTTTTTGAAACCGTGTAAAGCATCCTACCAAACCTTTACAAGGATGTAAGAAAACAATGTTACAATTTTTCTGACTTATCACTCATATGGTCAGCCGGGGTCACATATAGACGTATTAGTCCAAAGGACTTCAGGGCCACTTGGCCCATTTTTCTGACTATCTATCGACTTCATGTCCACATATTTTACATAACATGTAGTCACTGATTAATGTACCATTGGGCTTGTGTGACACGTATGGTTATGTGAATGCACCTCTAGACTACTAAATACATGTCCATGCTTCCCAGAGAAGTCGATATGGTGTTCGAATGAACAGGTCTGCCAGGGAGTAAAGTGTAGAGTGCTTTGAACTGGACTGGATTGTGCACTACGTAAGAACTCTCCTTTACTTTACTTAGTCCTGTCTCTTGTTGCAATGAGAGCTTAAAAAACAAGATCACCCTGTGTCTGCCCAGGTATCAACCATCAACAGTAAAATCTCTATCCTGTCTTGAGTGGACAGAATCATGTTGTTACCTGAAGAATCAGTAACTCAGCCTTTTGTGTGTGATATTTCCCATCATAATGACTCAGACATAACATCTGACAGTTCACACAGGGTGTGTCAATGGTCCAAGTGTTTGAAAATTGATTCATAGTCATCGTTGAGCCTTAATAGCTGATCTCAGATATCCAGGTGATGAGATGGAGCAAGCCCCGCTGCCACTATCTATAGTTCTCACAGAGTTCCACCTCCTGATTCTCTACCCAGACAGGTGAGTTGTTGTCACTTGTGTTCTCATTCTCTACCCAGACAGGTGAGTTGTTGTCACTTGTGTTCTCATTCTCTACCCAGACAGGTGAGTTGTTGTCACTTGTGTTCTCATTCTCTACCCAGACAGGTGAGTTGTTGTCACTTGTGTTCTAATTCTCTACCCAGTCAGGTGAGTTGTTGTCACTTGTGTTCTCATTCTCTACCCAGACAGGTGAGTTGTTGTCACTTGTGTTCTCATTCTCTACCCAGACAGGTTGTGTTCTCATTCTCTACCCAGACAGGTGAGTTGTTGTCACTTGTGTTCTCATTCTCTACCCAGACAGGTGAGTTGTTGTCACTTGTGTTCTCATTCTCTTCCCAGACAGGTGAGTTGTTGTCACTTGTGTTCTCATTCTCTACCCAGACAGTTGTTGGCACCCATGTTAACATTCTCTTTTCAAACCATGAAAATCTAATTTCATGAGCTCTAAGAAAAGAATGGACTTAAAATAGTGTTTTGTCGTCATTCTAGACTTGTAAAATGCGAGATTAACTGTTTCAGTCCAGCCAAAATTGCGTTGACATACAAGAAGTGCCAAGCCATTTTTGAGACTTGCATGCCTTACTAAACTTGTATTTTTATGTGCTTAGTGTTCAGATATCACTAACTAGTCTATCCATTTCCTGAAAAGACAGATAATTTTTTATTTAGTGCAAAAAACGCAATAGTCAGATGACACATCATAACTTTCACTAATATATGTGTTTAGGCTGTAAAACCAGCAGTCGAACACCTCCCTTTTGTAATGATGAATCTTATTGGTCAGTTTAAAAGTGGTGTCATAGACACCAGCCAATGCCAGTGTATATTGTAAAACGAAGCCGGCGTAAACGGCTGCATGGCATTTCTAAACCGGTAATCGGCAGAATCGGCTCTGTGGGGCTGAAACGGTAAAGATGTGTGTTGGTGTCTGAGTCAATGTTGCATTTAGTCGGTTGTTTGTTGGCAGGTTGAAGGCCATATGTGTGCTCAATGATCAGCTCATCTATGATGAAGGATTTCCTGATGTAAGTTGTACAGCTGCTTCTAACATGACTACCGTGGTACACACGCAGACACTTAATACATATTGGTGATGTTCTTAAATTACAAAATTGCATGATTATCTGGTGAAAAAATCTGCATATTTGCAAGCCAATGAAATGTGAATCCTGTAGGGTGCTTGATATAGTAATAATAAGAATAAATTTTCTTTATTCATGATAACCTCATAAAATATAAATTTTATCTTCATAAGGGTCGTGAATATAAAACACAAATATACAGGCAAAATTATATACTACTGCGTAAATATAAATAATTACATAAAAGAGTAGTTTGTATAATGCAGTAAAGATATATTTAAATTTAGTTACTTCTCTAGGCATTCTGGAAACAGTAATGACATTTAAACATTAACAAGTGTCACGTTCTCTTCTTGTCTTGGTTTTCGTAATAAGTTCCTTGTCGCTGTCGGTTGGTAGAAGTTTGGGAAACTTGTGAACATGTGCAAGGACCCAATGAAGGGGACAGTGTGGGCCTTCACCAACACATCTGTCTACAAGTACAAAATCATCAGGGAAGCCAGGTAGATGACCCCAACATGTGCATAGATGAATCTAGTCATACAACCATGCTATATATAATCCTTTTACTGTTTTAATTAAAATATGTATAGCATATATATATAAATATATATATATATGCTATACATATTTTAGTTAAAACAGTAAAAGGATTGTTATCCTTTTACTGTTTGAATTGAATCTTATACTTATGTACCTGTACTGCGCAAAGAGATGGTCAGTTATTTAAGAGGGGCCACTAAGATGCTGTTTCACCTACACATAAAATGTTATATGCTTTTTTGTGGACATTTAAGAATACAGCCAAATTCAGTGGCGAAAGTGGTTAAGAATGTGTATCCCTGTTGATTCGTTATCAATCCTTATATATAAAACTAAATCACAAGAATGTATACATTGTGCACAGACAGTTGTCAAGGATTCCCCTTGCAAATGTTTAAGATGTTACTAGTTACTAGGAACCCAGATGATATGATTGTTATTGTTATAATCACCCTCTTAGTTGCCGTGATGGTTGCCAGTGATTCAGTTATACAGAGAATGAGACGTGACTTTGCAAACAATCATTAGAGTCAGTCAGAGCAAAGGTAACGTTGACCGAAACATGCCGTAACAAAGGCTTTAACTTGGCACCAGTGAATGGTTCATATCTTCTGTCTCAGGGATGTCTGGCAGATGTATCTTGACCGTGAACAGTTTGAGCTTGCCAAGAAGTACTGCAAGGTTGTATTCTTTTAATCACTTCACTCACTAAGTCACATTTTTCCTAATCATATATAACTATCAATAATATGACTTACAACGAGCACGAGATCATGAAGCAGTAACAACGCTGTGCAACTATTTTTATTTTCAGTATTTTAATTAGTCTGAGAAAACAATTGTTAGGTTATTTGTACAACTTCAGAACCCCCCCCCAAAAAAAAACAGCACAGAATAGCTATCCCAAATAACCTTAAATAATTTCTTATGCAGTAACTACTCACAGTCAGCCAGTATTTCCTTCATGTTGTCACCATTGTTTTATAACTTGTCTCCCATCCTGTCACCTCTAGGATAACCTAGCACACAGCCAGTATTCCCTTCATGTTGTCACCTTTGCTCTATAACTTGTCTCTCATCCTGTCACCTCTAGGATAACCCAGCACACAGCCAGTATTTCCTTCATGTTGTCCCCTTTGTTCTATAACTTGTCTCCCATCCTGTCACCTCTAGGATAACCCAGCACACAGCCAGTATTCCCTTCATGTTGTCACCTTTGTTCTATAACTTGTCTCTCATCCTGTCACCTCTAGGATAACCCAGCACACAGCCAGTATTTCCTTCATGTTGTCCCCTTTGTTCTATAACTTGTCTCCCATCCTGTCACCTCTAGGATAACCCAGCACACAGCCAGTATTCCCTTCATGTTGTCACCTTTGTTCTATAACTTGTCTCTCATCCTGTCACCTCTAGGATAACCCAGCACACAGCCAGTATTCCCTTCATGTTGTCACCTTTGTTTTATAACTTGCCTCTCATCCTGTCACCTCTAGGATAACCCAGCACACAGCCAGTATTTCCTTCATGTTGTCACCTTTGTTTTATAACTTGCCTCTCATCCTGTCACCTCTAGGATAACCCAGCACACAGCCAGTATTTCCTTCATGTTGTCCCCTTTGTTCTATAACTTGTCTCCCATCCTGTCACCTCTAGGATAACCCAGCACACAGCCAGTATTCCCTTCATGTTGTCACCTTTGTTCTATAACTTGTCTCTCATCCTGTCACCTCTAGGATAACCCAGCACACAGCCAGTATTCCCTTCATGTTGTCACCTTTGTTTTATAACTTGCCTCTCATCCTGTCACCTCTAGGATAACCCAGCACACAGCCAGTATTTCCTTCATGTTGTCACCTTTGTTTTATAACTTGCCTCTCATCCTGTCACCTCTAGGATAACCCAGCACACAGCCAGTATTTCCTTCATGTTGTCCCCTTTGTTTTATAACTTGCCTCTCATCCTGTCACCTCTAGGATAACCCAGCACACAGCCAGTATTTCCTTCATGTTGTCACCATTGTTTTATAACTTGTCTCCCATCCTGTCACCTCTAGGATAACCTAGCACACAGCCAGTATTCCCTTCATGTTGTCACCTTTGCTCTATAACTTGTCTCTCATCCTGTCACCTCTAGGATAACCCAGCACACAGCCAGTATTCCCTTCATGTTGTCACCTTTGCTCTATAACTTGTCTCTCATCCTGTCACCTCTAGGATAACCCAGCACACAGCCAGTATTCCCTTCATGTTGTCACCTTTGTTCTACAACTTGCCTCTCATCCTGTCACCTCTAGGATAACCCAGCACACAGCCAGTATTTCCTTCATGTTGTCACCATTGTTTTATAACTTGTCTCCCATCCTGTCACCTCTAGGATAACCTAGCACACAGCCAGTATTCCCTTCATGTTGTCACCTTTGCTCTATAACTTGTCTCTCATCCTGTCACCTCTAGGATAACCCAGCACACAGCCAGTATTCCCTTCATGTTGTCACCTTTGCTCTATAACTTGTCTCTCATCCTGTCACCTCTAGGATAACCCAGCACACAGCCAGTATTCCCTTCATGTTGTCACCTTTGCTCTATAACTTGTCTCCCATCCTGTCACCTCTAGGATAACCCAGCACACAGCCAGTATTCCCTTCATGTTGTCACCTTTGCTCTATAACTTGTCTCTCATCCTGTCACCTCTAGGATAACCCAGCACACAGCCAATATTCCCTTCATGTTGTCACCTTTGCTCTATAACTTGTCTCCCATCCTGTCACCTCTAGGATAACCCAGCACACAGCCAGTATTCCCTTCATGTTGTCACCTTTGCTCTATAACTTGTCTCTCATCCTGTCACCTCTAGGATAACCCAGCACACAGCCAATATTCCCTTCATGTTGTCACCTTTGCTCTATAACTTGTCTCCCATCCTGTCACCTCTAGGATAACCCAGCACACAGCCAGTATTCCCTTCATGTTGTCACCTTTGTTCTATAACTTGTCTCTCATCCTGTCACCTCTAGGATAACCCAGCACACAGCCAGTATTCCCTTCATGTTGTCACCTTTGTTTTATAACTTGCCTCTCATCCTGTCACCTCTAGGATAACCCAGCACACAGCCAGTATTTCCTTCATGTTGTCACCTTTGTTTTATAACTTGCCTCTCATCCTGTCACCTCTAGGATAACCCAGCACACAGCCAGTATTTCCTTCATGTTGTCCCCTTTGTTCTATAACTTGTCTCCCATCCTGTCACCTCTAGGATAACCCAGCACACAGCCAGTATTCCCTTCATGTTGTCACCTTTGTTCTATAACTTGTCTCTCATCCTGTCACCTCTAGGATAACCCAGCACACAGCCAGTATTCCCTTCATGTTGTCACCTTTGTTTTATAACTTGCCTCTCATCCTGTCACCTCTAGGATAACCCAGCACACAGCCAGTATTTCCTTCATGTTGTCACCTTTGTTTTATAACTTGCCTCTCATCCTGTCACCTCTAGGATAACCCAGCACACAGCCAGTATTTCCTTCATGTTGTCCCCTTTGTTTTATAACTTGCCTCTCATCCTGTCACCTCTAGGATAACCCAGCACACAGCCAGTATTTCCTTCATGTTGTCACCATTGTTTTATAACTTGTCTCCCATCCTGTCACCTCTAGGATAACCTAGCACACAGCCAGTATTCCCTTCATGTTGTCACCTTTGCTCTATAACTTGTCTCTCATCCTGTCACCTCTAGGATAACCCAGCACACAGCCAGTATTCCCTTCATGTTGTCACCTTTGCTCTATAACTTGTCTCTCATCCTGTCACCTCTAGGATAACCCAGCACACAGCCAGTATTCCCTTCATGTTGTCACCTTTGTTCTACAACTTGCCTCTCATCCTGTCACCTCTAGGATAACCCAGCACACAGCCAGTATTTCCTTCATGTTGTCACCATTGTTTTATAACTTGTCTCCCATCCTGTCACCTCTAGGATAACCTAGCACACAGCCAGTATTCCCTTCATGTTGTCACCTTTGCTCTATAACTTGTCTCTCATCCTGTCACCTCTAGGATAACCCAGCACACAGCCAGTATTCCCTTCATGTTGTCACCTTTGCTCTATAACTTGTCTCTCATCCTGTCACCTCTAGGATAACCCAGCACACAGCCAGTATTCCCTTCATGTTGTCACCTTTGCTCTATAACTTGTCTCCCATCCTGTCACCTCTAGGATAACCCAGCACACAGCCAGTATTCCCTTCATGTTGTCACCTTTGCTCTATAACTTGTCTCTCATCCTGTCACCTCTAGGATAACCCAGCACACAGCCAATATTCCCTTCATGTTGTCACCTTTGCTCTATAACTTGTCTCCCATCCTGTCACCTCTAGGATAACCCAGCACACAGCCAGTATTCCCTTCATGTTGTCACCTTTGCTCTATAACTTGTCTCTCATCCTGTCACCTCTAGGATAACCCAGCACACAGCCAATATTCCCTTCATGTTGTCACCTTTGCTCTATAACTTGTCTCCCATCCTGTCACCTCTAGGATAACCCAGCACACAGCCAGTATTCCCTTCATGTTGTCACCTTTGCTCTATAACTTGTCTCTCATCCTGTCACCTCTAGGATAACCCAGCACACAGCCAGTATTCCCTTCATGTTGTCACCTTTGCTCTATAACTTGTCTCTCATCCTGTCACCTCTAGGATAACCCAGCACACAGCCAGTATTCCCTTCATGTTGTCACCTTTGCTCTATAACTTGTCTCTCATCCTGTCACCTCTAGGATAACCCAGCACACAGCCAGTATTCCCTTCTTGTTGTCACCTTTGTTCTATAACGTGTCTCTCATCCTGTCACCTCTAGGATAACCCAGCACACAGCCAGTATTCCCTTCTTGTTGTCACCTTTGTTCTATAACGTGTCTCCCATCCTGTCACCTCTAGGATAACCCAGCACACAACCAGTATTCCCTTCTTGTTGTCACCTTTGTTCTATAACGTGTCTCCCATCCTGTCACCTCTAGTATAACCCAGCACACAGCCAGTATTTCCTTCATGTTGTCACCATTGTTTTATAACTTGTCTCCCATCCTGTCACCTCTAGGATAACCTAGCACACAGCCAGTATTCCCTTCATGTTGTCACCTTTGCTCTATAACTTGTCTCTCATCCTGTCACCTCTAGGATAACCCAGCACACAGCCAGTATTCCCTTCATGTTGTCACCTTTGCTCTATAACTTGTCTCCCATCCTGTCACCTCTAGGATAACCTAGCACACAGCCAGTATTCCCTTCATGTTGTCACCTTTGCTCTATAACTTGTCTCTCATCCTGTCACCTCTAGGATAACCCAGCACACAGCCAGTATTCCCTTCATGTTGTCACCTTTGCTCTATAACTTGTCTCTCATCCTGTCACCTCTAGGATAACCCAGCACACAGCCAGTATTCCCTTCATGTTGTCACCTTTGTTCTACAACTTGCCTCTCATCCTGTCACCTCTAGGATAACCCAGCACACAGCCAGTATTTCCTTCATGTTGTCACCATTGTTTTATAACTTGTCTCCCATCCTGTCACCTCTAGGATAACCTAGCACACAGCCAGTATTCCCTTCATGTTGTCACCTTTGCTCTATAACTTGTCTCTCATCCTGTCACCTCTAGGATAACCCAGCACACAGCCAGTATTCCCTTCATGTTGTCACCTTTGCTCTATAACTTGTCTCTCATCCTGTCACCTCTAGGATAACCCAGCACACAGCCAGTATTCCCTTCATGTTGTCACCTTTGCTCTATAACTTGTCTCCCATCCTGTCACCTCTAGGATAACCCAGCACACAGCCAGTATTCCCTTCATGTTGTCACCTTTGCTCTATAACTTGTCTCTCATCCTGTCACCTCTAGGATAACCCAGCACACAGCCAATATTCCCTTCATGTTGTCACCTTTGCTCTATAACTTGTCTCCCATCCTGTCACCTCTAGGATAACCCAGCACACAGCCAGTATTCCCTTCATGTTGTCACCTTTGCTCTATAACTTGTCTCTCATCCTGTCACCTCTAGGATAACCCAGCACACAGCCAATATTCCCTTCATGTTGTCACCTTTGCTCTATAACTTGTCTCCCATCCTGTCACCTCTAGGATAACCCAGCACACAGCCAGTATTCCCTTCATGTTGTCACCTTTGCTCTATAACTTGTCTCTCATCCTGTCACCTCTAGGATAACCCAGCACACAGCCAGTATTCCCTTCATGTTGTCACCTTTGCTCTATAACTTGTCTCTCATCCTGTCACCTCTAGGATAACCCAGCACACAGCCAGTATTCCCTTCATGTTGTCACCTTTGCTCTATAACTTGTCTCTCATCCTGTCACCTCTAGGATAACCCAGCACACAGCCAGTATTCCCTTCTTGTTGTCACCTTTGTTCTATAACGTGTCTCTCATCCTGTCACCTCTAGGATAACCCAGCACACAGCCAGTATTCCCTTCTTGTTGTCACCTTTGTTCTATAACGTGTCTCCCATCCTGTCACCTCTAGGATAACCCAGCACACAACCAGTATTCCCTTCTTGTTGTCACCTTTGTTCTATAACGTGTCTCCCATCCTGTCACCTCTAGTATAACCCAGCACACAGCCAGTATTCCCTTCATGTTGTCACCTTTGCTCTATATCTTGTCTCTCATCCTGTCACCTCTAGGATAACCCAGCACACAGCCAGTATTCCCTTCATGTTGTCACCTTTGCTCTATATCTTGTCTCTCATCCTGTCACCTCTAGGATAACCCACCAGTATTCCCTTCATGTTGTCACCTTTGCTCTATAACTTGTCTCTCATCCTGTCTCCTCTAAGATAACCCAGCACACAGCCAGTATTCCCTTCATGTTGTCACCTTTGCTCTATAACTTGTCTCTCATCCTGTCACATCTAGGATAACCCAGCACACAGCCAGTATTCCATTCTTGTTGTCACCTTTGTTCTACAACTTGTCTCCCATCCTGTCACCTCTAGGATAACCCAGCACACAGCCAGTATTCCCTTCATGTTGTCACCTTTGTTCTATAACTTGTCTCTCATCCTGTCACCACTAGGATAACCCAGCACACAGCCAGTATTCCCTTCATGTTGTCACCTTTGCTCTATATCTTGTCTCTCATCCTGTCACCTCTAGGATAACCCACCAGTATTCCCTTCATGTTGTCACCTTTGCTCTATAACTTGTCTCTCATCCTGTCCCCTCTAGGATAACCCAGCACACAGCCAGTATTCCCTTCATGTTGTCACCTTTGCTCTATAACTTGTCTCTCATCCTGTCACCTCTAGGATAACCCAGCACACAGCCAGTATTCCATTCTTGTTGTCACCTTTGTTCTACAACTTGTCTCCCATCCTGTCACCTCTAGGATAACCCAGCACACAGCCAGTATTTCCTTCATGTTGTCACCATTGTTTTATAACTTGTCTCCCATCCTGTCACCTCTAGGATAACCTAGCACACAGCCAGTATTCCCTTCATGTTGTCACCTTTGCTCTATAACTTGTCTCTCATCCTGTCACCTCTAGGATAACCCAGCACACAGCCAGTATTCCCTTCATGTTGTCACCTTTGCTCTATAACTTGTCTCTCATCCTGTCACCTCTAGGATAACCCAGCACACAGCCAGTATTCCCTTCATGTTGTCACCTTTGCTCTATAACTTGTCTCCCATCCTGTCACCTCTAGGATAACCCAGCACACAGCCAGTATTCCCTTCATGTTGTCACCTTTGCTCTATAACTTGTCTCTCATCCTGTCACCTCTAGGATAACCCAGCACACAGCCAATATTCCCTTCATGTTGTCACCTTTGCTCTATAACTTGTCTCCCATCCTGTCACCTCTAGGATAACCCAGCACACAGCCAGTATTCCCTTCATGTTGTCACCTTTGCTCTATAACTTGTCTCTCATCCTGTCACCTCTAGGATAACCCAGCACACAGCCAATATTCCCTTCATGTTGTCACCTTTGCTCTATAACTTGTCTCCCATCCTGTCACCTCTAGGATAACCCAGCACACAGCCAGTATTCCCTTCATGTTGTCACCTTTGCTCTATAACTTGTCTCTCATCCTGTCACCTCTAGGATAACCCAGCACACAGCCAGTATTCCCTTCATGTTGTCACCTTTGCTCTATAACTTGTCTCTCATCCTGTCACCTCTAGGATAACCCAGCACACAGCCAGTATTCCCTTCATGTTGTCACCTTTGCTCTATAACTTGTCTCTCATCCTGTCACCTCTAGGATAACCCAGCACACAGCCAGTATTCCCTTCTTGTTGTCACCTTTGTTCTATAACGTGTCTCTCATCCTGTCACCTCTAGGATAACCCAGCACACAGCCAGTATTCCCTTCTTGTTGTCACCTTTGTTCTATAACGTGTCTCCCATCCTGTCACCTCTAGGATAACCCAGCACACAACCAGTATTCCCTTCTTGTTGTCACCTTTGTTCTATAACGTGTCTCCCATCCTGTCACCTCTAGTATAACCCAGCACACAGCCAGTATTCCCTTCATGTTGTCACCTTTGCTCTATATCTTGTCTCTCATCCTGTCACCTCTAGGATAACCCAGCACACAGCCAGTATTCCCTTCATGTTGTCACCTTTGCTCTATATCTTGTCTCTCATCCTGTCACCTCTAGGATAACCCACCAGTATTCCCTTCATGTTGTCACCTTTGCTCTATAACTTGTCTCTCATCCTGTCTCCTCTAAGATAACCCAGCACACAGCCAGTATTCCCTTCATGTTGTCACCTTTGCTCTATAACTTGTCTCTCATCCTGTCACATCTAGGATAACCCAGCACACAGCCAGTATTCCATTCTTGTTGTCACCTTTGTTCTACAACTTGTCTCCCATCCTGTCACCTCTAGGATAACCCAGCACACAGCCAGTATTCCCTTCATGTTGTCACCTTTGTTCTATAACTTGTCTCTCATCCTGTCACCACTAGGATAACCCAGCACACAGCCAGTATTCCCTTCATGTTGTCACCTTTGCTCTATATCTTGTCTCTCATCCTGTCACCTCTAGGATAACCCACCAGTATTCCCTTCATGTTGTCACCTTTGCTCTATAACTTGTCTCTCATCCTGTCCCCTCTAGGATAACCCAGCACACAGCCAGTATTCCCTTCATGTTGTCACCTTTGCTCTATAACTTGTCTCTCATCCTGTCACATCTAGGATAACCCAGCACACAGCCAGTATTCCATTCTTGTTGTCACCTTTGTTCTACAACTTGTCTCCCATCCTGTCACCTCTAGGATAACCCAGCACACAGCCAGTATTCCCTTCATGTTGTCACCTTTGTTCTATAACTTGTCTCTCATCCTGTCACCACTAGGATAACCCAGCACACAGCCAGTATTCCCTTCATGTTGTCACCTTTGCTCTATAACTTGTCTCTCATCCTGTCACCACTAGGATAACCCAGCACACAGCCAGTATTCCCTTCATGTTGTCACCTTTGCTCTATAACTTGTCTCTCATCCTGTCACCTCTAGGATAACCCAGCACACATGGACAAAGTGTTGACGAAACAGGCAGAAGTCTTCTTCAAAGACGGCCGGTGGGTGAACTTTGAAGCAGATAGAAACCGACGGATATAACCTAACAACTGGAGAAAGTTTCATGAAGTAAACTAAAGCTACAAGTTGTAACATAACTAATTAACGTATCTCCTCACAATAACCAGATAACAGTTTAAATGTCTTTTAAAATATCCACGTTCTGGTATTAATTCAATTTTGTTTGTTTCATTGGAGTAAATAATGCAAACCATGACCAAGAATAATACATGTTTGTTATTACAGAAATATTTTATTAGATTAGCCTTATATAGCAGAGATAAAGTAACATAATAATGCATCTGAGTGACCAAGCTGCTGTCTGTTCATCTAGATATGAGAAAAGTGCCGAGACTTATGCGTTGACTCAACACTCTTTTGAGGAGGTCACACTCAAGTTTATTCATCTGGAGCAGAAAGAAGCTCTCAAGAAGTTTCTCATCAACAAACTGGCTGGATTCAAGACATCAGTGAGTACTGGATGAGTACTGGACAATTCTCACCCTTCCCCGTTGTATTCACATTCAGCTAGAATTTCCATGATCCTACATCCCTTGATGTTTATATCAATTTAATATTCTTAGTTACCCTACCCTCTTGATGTTTATATTAATTTAACATTTCCACTCTCTCCTTCCTCATTTTGTTCCCACTGTCACCTTTTCTTGGTGTTTTTATTAATATAACATTTCCACTCTTATTTTTTCTCTTGACATTTTTGCAGGAGCGCACTCAGATTACGATGATAGTGAGCTGGCTGACCGAAATCTTCCTCAACCAGATGGGCAGACTGAAGGAGCAGGACGTCCTTGAGCTGTACAGCCAGCTGCAGGACCAGTTCCGTGCATTCCTCTCAACCCCTAGGGTCAAGGTATGGGACTGAAGGCATACAGTGTCACATGGTTTCCCTTTTCCCGGCCCTTTAATGGTTGCAATGTTTTCTAGCCAACATAGCATCTTATAATGTCACCTTTCAATGTCTAGTTTATCTTCCTGGACAAATAATCCAAAGCTAATCAAATACATTCATTTACAAACCCATAGATTATAAAACAACAGCCAATGTGAGTGAAAATGACATTGTTTCTCAAAACATCACTTTTATGATTAGCTTCAATTTTTGTAATACATCAAAAACTACTGAAGAGGTATCAACAAATGAGGTATCATTTAAACCTTGTGCTATGTGGAATCCAAAGAGGGACAACTTTCCATTTCACAATTTTGCAAGTTAATACCCACTTTTCATGTATTACTGCACTGATGAGTGAGATGACTGCACTTGGTGATGTGATACCCGTGTTGCTCCTTGCAGGAGTGTGTCAGTGATAACCGCAGTCTCGTGTACGAGTTGATTGCGAGTCACGGTGATGTGGAGGACATGGTGTTCTTTGCCGAGTTGATGCGTGACTTTGAGCGAGTCATCACTCATCACCTACAGCAGGACAACTACCAGAATGCACTCCAGGTGCTCTCCAAGCAGGTCAGTCACCCCCCAGCCAACCCTAACTACCAGAACGCACTCCAGATGCTCTCCAAGCAGGTCCGTCACCCCCCAGTCATCCCTAACTACCAGAACGCACTCCAGGTGCGCTCCAAGCAGGTCAGTCACCCCCCAGTCAACCCTAACTACCAGGACGCACTCCAGGTGCTCTCCAAGCAGGTCAGTCACCCCCCCAGTCAACCCTAACTACCAGAATGCACTCCAGGTGCTCTCCAAGCAGCTCAGTCACCCCCCAATCAACCCTAACTACCACAACGCACTCCAAGTGCTCTCCAAGCTGGTCAATCACCCCCCAGTCAACCCTAACTACCACAACGCACTCCAGATGCTCTCCAAGCAGGTCCGTCACCCCCCAGTCAACCCTAACTACCAGAACGCACTCCAGGTGCTCTCCAAACAGGTCAGTCACCCCCCAGTCAACCCTAACTACCAGGACGCACTCCAGGTGCTCTCCAAGCAGGTCAGTCACCCCCCCAGTCAACCCTAACTACCAGAATGCACTACAGGTGCTCTCCAAGCAGCTCAGTCACCCCCCAATCAACCCTAACTACCACAACGCACTCCAAGTGCTCTCCAAGCTGGTCAATCACCCCCCAGTCAACCCTAACTACCACAACGCACTCCAGATGCTCTCCAAGCAGGTCCGTCACCCCCCAGTCAACCCTAACTACCAGGATGCACTCCAGGTGCTCTCCAAGCAGGTCCGTCACCCCCCAGTCAACCCTAACTACCAGAACGCACTCCAGGTGCTCTCCAAGCAGGTCAGTCACCCCCCAATCAACCCTAACTACCAGAACGCACTGCAGGTGCTCTCCAAGCAGGTCAGTCACCCCCCAGTCAACCCTAACTACCAGGACGCACTCCAGGTGCTCTCCAAGCAGGTCAGTCACCCCCCCCCCAGTCAACCCTAACTACCAGAATGCACTCCAGGTGCTCTCCAAGCAGCTCAGTCACTCCCCAGTCAACCCTAACTACCACAACGCACTCCAAGTGCTCTCCAAGCTGGTCAATCACCCCCCAGTCAACCCTAACTACCACAACGCACTCCAGGTGCTCTCCAAGCAGGTCAGTCACCCCCCAGTCAACCCTAACTACCAGAACGCACTCCAGGTGCTCTCCAAGCAGGTCAGTCACCCCCCAGTCAACCCTAACTACCAGAACGCACTCCAGGTGCTCTCCAAGCAGGTCAGTCACCCCCCAGTCAACCCTAACTACCACGACGCACTCCAGGTGCTCTCCAAGCAGGTCAGTCACCCCCCAGTCAACCCTAACTACCAGAACGCACTCCAGGTGCTCTCCAAGCAGGTCAGTCACCCCCCAGTCAACCCTAACTAGTAACTACCACAACGCACTCCAGGTGCTCTCCAAGCAGGTCAGTCACCCCTCAGTCAACCCTAACTATCACAACGCATTCCAAGTGCTCTCCAAGCAGGTCAGTCACCCCCCCCAGTCAACCCTAACTACCAGAACGCACTCCAGGTGCTCTCCAAGCAGGTCAGTCACCCCCCCCAGTCAACCCTAACTACCAGAACGCACTCCAGGTGCTCTCCAAGCAGGTCAGTCACCCCCCCAGTCAACCCTAACTACCAGAACGCACTCCAGGTGCTCTCCAAGCAGGTCAGTCACCCCCCCAGTCAACCCTAACTACCAGAACGCACTCCAGGTGCTCTCCAAGCAGGTCAGTCATCACTCAGTAAATGTGCTCTTTCACTGATTTCTCTCATATACTTGTAAACTGGGAAACAGGAATGCCATGTTGGGTACTTACAGTACCTTAAGGCCAGACATGTCAGGTAGATAGGATTATTTTTTAATTTGTGAAAACTGCACATTTTTTTTCCCAAAGTATGGATATGGATAATACTGAGTGAAAAGATATATCAAACTTTTTTGGCCATACCCCTCGTTTCCACGGTAACAAACAAAATGGCTGCCATTTTGAGCAAATATTGGCAAATTTGGAAACACTGCCATTCTGTTTTGAGCATTATATATAATTATAATTCTTTTAGATCCATGATCTGTAAACATTCTATTGTGAAATGATCAGAGCTTGTATCTTTGAAACTATTGATGATTTTAAAAAGTATCTGATCATTTCACACAGCTGTGTCTGGTGAATGCAACACTGAAAACCTTATTACCGTCAAAGATTGCATAATGGATTTGATTACTTGATATCGGCATGCTTCATCCATGACTATAACTCACTTAGAGGTACGTAATTGTCATAGAAGTGAACTTTATTGATAGTTTGTATACAAAGGTATCATAATCTGGCAGAAAACCATTTTTAGTATTTTTGTCAAAAAACAATTTCACCTGGGGTGTCTGGCCTTAATCTAAGTAGTTATTGTTGCACCAACATATACAGCATACGTTTATGTAATTCTTGATGCAAGCACAATATTCCACACCAGTAAGTCCTGCCAACGCCCACAAAGAATAGAACAACAGCAGGACAACATCAACCAGTTCATTAGTTCATTTAGAAAAGCATAGACACATTTTGCTTCTTGGATTTCGTACTCATAAATTCCAAACTGTATTGATGTACTTTTAGGAGCACAAAGGATATGGTCTTGTAAGATATATATATATAGTAGTGGGGTATTTGAATAGCAAGAATTAAACTTACATCAGTGCATGATCAATGTAGATGGATTGAAACGTTGCAAGTTTCAAACACGGCCCCACTGTAAGTTTAATTCTTGCTATTAAAATTTAATCTTGGAGCCATGAACAATATATTTCATTTTAGGGATATTATCTTATTGTTGGAAGTTAACTTAACGAAGTTAGCACAGACGTCTGGTGCACGTAGCCATTGTCTGGTTGCTGTGGATGTGCTGCTGTCTTAATGACAAGGCTGCCATGCATTATGTGGTGTTTCTATAATCTGTGTAAAGTAACTGCAGTTTTATCCACTGTAGAACTAGTCGGACAGTTGTTCCCATGCAGATCAGAATACAATTGATTTCTTAAGGAAGAATTAGGCCACAAGTCCTCACCAACACTACAGAAGTACCCAGTAGTGAACTCGTTTGTGTGTGTTCACAGGACAACATAGAACTGTTCTACAAGTTTTCTCCACTGCTCATGCAAAACATTCCAAAGGAGACTGTGGATGTTTGGATTGCTAAACGAGGAAAACTGGACTCGCGCAAACTCATTCCTGCTCTAGTGCAATATGACCACCTGAAGTACAGGGCCCAGGTATGTACAGGACTCATGTAGTAAGCTCCCAAAATCTGATGTCAAAGATATATGGTGTAGTTTGATCACTTGTTGATCTTTAATCTGAGTAAGTAAAATAGAATAAATATACAGAACACATTCTTGGGTAATACTTGCACGATTTAATTCAGTTTTCATGTAATAAAAAAACAATACACAACAACACATGTTCAACAATAAATGGTCAAGTTTTCCAACCAGTAACTGGAAGCATGTTATCATATAACAGTAGCTGTTAATAATAAACACTTACATAAATACATGAGTGCATATTGTAAGAGTTAGCATAACAACTGTACGTATTGTAAGAGTTAACGTAACAACTGCACATATTGTAAGAGTTAATGTAACAAATGTACATTTTGTAAGAGTTAGCGTAACAACTGTACACATTGTAAGAGTTAGTGTAACAACTGTATGTATTGTAAGAGTTAGCGTAACAACTGCAATATTGTATAAGAGTTAATGTAAGAACTGTACATATTGTGAGAGTTAGCATAACAACTGTACTTATTGTAAAGATTAGTGTAACAACTGTATGTATTGTAAGAGTTAGCATAACAACTGCCCATATTGTAAGAGTTAATGTAACAACTGTATGTATTGTAAGAGTTAGCGTAACAACTGCAATATTGTACAAGAGTTAATGTAACAACTGTACATATTGTGAGAGTTAGCATAACAACTGTACATATTGTAAAAGTTAGCATAACAACTGTATGTATTGTAAACGTTAATGTAACAACTGTATGTATTTGGATACTAAAACAACTAAATTATCAGTCGTCCAAAAATATATAGTAGAAACAAACTCTGAGTACACACCTTGGTCGCTCCTCCAGACTCTTTGGTAAGGCACAGTCTTTGACTCAGGACACACTTTAGTTGTATCTCCACACTTTTTATATGCCACAATCACTGAATCTCTCACAGTTGACCAAGGTATCTGAACATATACAGTACAGAAAATAATTATTTTAGTAGATTTATAGGGTGTCTAAAAACATACAGTGTCCAACTACATTACAGTATTTCACCTGGACAGCAAGAATTAAACTTCCTTTGGAGCCATTGTTGAAACATGTGATGTTTCGACTCGTCTACAACGGATCTTGCTCATGCACTGATATCCAAAGTAAGTTTAAGTCTTGCTGTCTGATGGAATCTTGGAGCCATGAACATTGTCTTTCATATAGTATTTCACCTGGTTGTTGACAGGGGAACGAGGCGATCCGCTACCTGGAGTTCTGTGTGCAGGCCCTGGGAGTGAGGGACCAGGCCATTCACAACTACCTGCTGTCTCTCTATGCCAAACTACAGCCAGACAAACTCATGAAGTACCTCAACTTCCAGGGACAGGTGACAATGAAACACACTCATTTCAAGGGATTGTGGAACAAACTAGATATCTGTGGTTTCCCAGTCACATATCTTTTGTATTGTACATTACAGTCAAACATCACCTCACAGTTACCTTGGTAATACAGCCACCTTGTTAATACAGCAACCTTGGTAATACAGCCACCTTGGTAATACAGCCACTTCGCAATGAAGTTCACCCTCACATTGTCCCAAAATATATCTGTAGCAGTAAGGTATAGGAAATTAGTCCCACTAATATGGTCACCTTGCTATTGAGGTCACTTTTGTCCAGTCCCAAGGGTGACAGAAATAGTGGGGTTCCACGGTATTTGTTTGTGTTATGTATGAGCCAGGTGATCTTGAGATGTTTGCGAGTTTCTAAAAAACAGTTGTAACTTAGAGGCAACCGTACTTTGCCAGTCATGCTGCTGGGTGTAAGGGCTTGTGATGTTAGTGAATTCAGTTTGAACAGATTATTAAATTACCAGTGGCAAATGACTGACGAATGTTTTTCATTATTGTTACTCTGTAATATGGACATTTGTCTAGAATTATGGTTATTTATAAATTTACTTGTTGTTATATTATTATAGCAGTCTTAATCACAGCGTGCAGGTACCTTGGAAGCCTCTGATCTAATATATTTATTTCATCCAGTATAAATGCCCAGTATTGTTTTTCATTAGAATATGATGCAAGAAAAGGTCCAATACTGTGATTGCTATGAGTTGGTCACTGGAGAAGGCTGTGTTTGTAGGATCCAGACGTAGTGAGTTATGGCCTGAAGTATGCACTTCGATTGTGTCTGGAACATGATCACAAGGAAGAGTGTGTGTGTTTGTAGGATCCAGATCTAGTGAGCTATGACCTGAAGTATGCACTTCGGTTGTGTCTGGAACATGATCACAAGGAAGAGTGTGTGTGTTTGTAGGATCCAGATCTAGTGAGTTATGACCTGAAGTATGCACTTCGGTTGTGTCTGGAACATGATCACAAGGAAGAGTGTGTGTGTTTGTAGGATCCAGATCTAGTGAGTTATGACCTGAAGTATGCACTTCGGTTGTGTCTGGAACATGATCACAAGGAAGCGTGTGTGTGTTTGTAGGATCCAGACCTAGTGAATTATGACCTGAAGTATGCACTTTGGTTGTGTCTGGAACATGATCACAAGGAAGCATGTGTGTGTTTGTAGGATCCAGACCTAGTGAGTTATGACCTGAAGTATGCACTTCGGTTGTGTCTGGAACATGATCACAAGGAAGCATGTGTGTGTTTGTAGGATCCAGACCTAATGAGTTATGACCTGAAGTATGTACTTCGGTTGTGTCTGGAACATGATCACAAGGAAGCATGTGTGTGTTTGTAGGATCCAGACCTAGTGTGTTATGACCTGAAATATGCCCTTCGGTTGTGTCTGGAACATGATCACAAGGAAGCATGTGTGTGTTTGTAGGATCCAGACGTAGTGTGTTATGACCTGAAGTATGCACTTCGGTTGTGTCTGGAACATGATCACAAGGAAGAATGTGTGTGTTTGTAGGATCCAGACCTAGTGTGTTATGACCTGAAGTATGCTCTTCGGTTGTGTCTGGAACATGATCACAAGGAAGCATGTGTGTGTTTGTGGGATCCAGATGTAGTGTGTTATGACCTGAAGTATGTACTTCGGTTGTGTCTGGAACATGATCACAAGGAAGCATGTGTGTGTTTGTAGGATCCAGATGTAGTGTGTTATGACCTGAAGTATGCACTTCGGTTGTGTCTGGAACATGATCACAAGGAAGAATGTGTGTGTTTGTAGGATCCAGACCTAGTGTGTTATGACCTGAAGTATGCACTTCGGTTGTGTCTGGAACATGATCTCAAGGAAGCATGTGTGTGTTTGTAGGATCCAGACTTAGTGTGTTATGACCTGAAATATGCTCTTCGGTTGTGTCTGGAACATGATCACAAGGAAGCATGTGTGTGTTTGTAGGATCCAGACCTAGTGTGTTATGACCTGAAATATGCCCTTCGGTTGTGTCTGGAACATGATCACAAGGAAGCTTGTGTGTGTTTGTAGGATCCAGACCTAGTGTGTTATGACCTGAAATATGCCCTTCGGTTGTGTCTGGAACATGATCACAAGGAAGCGTGTGTCCACATCTACTCCACGATGGGTCTCTATGAGGAAGCTGTGCACCTTGCACTACAGGTAATAACAATATGCGGCCTTAGATAGCACCTGTTTCTGCCTAGACAAAGTGCTTACTCCATTGTAAGGGCAGGTGTTTGACTATGGTGAAAGTAATGCCTGTAATGTTTTTTGTAGATTGAAATCATTGGCTTTGTGAATCCATGAATGGTATTTTTACATTTTCCTGTGTGGATCTTGTACTTCCCACGGCACCAGGTAGAATGGACTAACAGAATATTTTAAATATCTATTCTCATTTTTAATGTGGATGAATGAAATTGCCCAAGTTTGTAAACGGCACTAGTTGACGCGAACCCTGGTCCACCTGTAGCACAATATTAGAGCCAGAGTAGGTAAAATTTTGTTAAACAAAGATGACAGACGATGTTTAGTTTGACAAAGTAGAGATTCTCTCACCAGGTGGACGTGGATCTTGCCAAGATGAACGCTGACAAACCGGAGGAGGACGAAGAACTGCGAAAGAAACTCTGGCTTGAGATAGGTAGGCTCTATTTGGTGAGATATAGGTAGGCTCTCTATGGCAAGAGATAGGTAGCTCTCTACAGTGATGAGATTCATTAGACTGGATAGTTTAAATTCACAGCCGCCAAAACATCATGGGGAAAAAGGTAAACTGACTGTGAAAAAAGTAAAAATATCAATCATTAGGTAGGCTCTCTAAAGTGAGATATAGATACGCTCTCTGTTGCGAGAGATTGGTAGGCTCTCCATTGTGAGAGATAGGTAGGCTAAGTTGTTATAATTGTTACAGGGTGTCAACAGTTGTTACAGTGTGTGTCAGCAGTTAAAATGTATCAACAGTAGTTACAGTGTGTTGACAGTTGTACACACTGTGTTGGCAGTTGTACACAGTGTGTCAGCAGTTGTTACAGTTTGTGAGCAGTTATTACAATGTGTCAGCATTTGTTACAGTGCATATCAGCAGTAGTTACCATATGTACGCAGCTGTTACATTGTGTGCATCAGCAGCTGTTACAGTGTCAGCAGTTGTTACAGTGTCAGCAGTTGTTACAGTGTGTCAGCATGTGGGGTGTGTTTGCAGCGAGGCATGTGGTGGAGAAGGAGAAGGACATCAAGCGGGCGATGGAGTTCCAACGCGAGTGTGACTTGTTGAAAATCGAAGACATTCTTCCTTTCTTCCCAGACTTTGTCACCATCGACCATTTCAAGGTCACTGCACCAATTTGGCACATCTTGAACATTGTTGCTAACTAATGTTGTTTGTTAAGTTATGAGAAGGCCACTTTGTTCAGTTTTGGTATTAGCAAGACGCTATCTCTTTTTCACGGCATCTATGTGGACAATAGAGAAACTGGATGGCAGGCTTGTGCTCCACAACATTCATATTTTGGGTAGTACATATGAAAACATCTAGTGATTATTGTCTAAATGATGACAATGTGACATATTAAAGCAGTTCTTGCAGTGTGTTTCATGGTGCCATAATATAATTTATGCCATCGTCACATATTGCGACAGTGTAATACTTGGACAAAGACTGTATGTTTTGTTTAGTATTGCCTGATCAAATGTGACCTGCTACCCCGAACCAGGAATTAAGTGGCTCAGGCCTATTTTGCAAACGAGGCAGAATTAGCTGTCTAGATCATGTTCCATAAATGGTGTGATTTTGGCAAAAATGTTTTCCTGTCTTGCAATCTCACCTTTCAATGTCCAGTTTGTTTTCTTGATTAGTAATCCAAACTAATCAAATACATGAATTGCTTTTCTAAAGTTTGCCCCAATATTAGCAACAAATCAAAAGCTACTGAAGATATTTCAACAAATGAGGTATTATTTTAAAGCTTATGATCTGTGAAATCCAAAAAGGGACAACATTGTCAACATTTTGCAACTTAATACCCACTTTATAACCACTGTATCAGCTCACATACGTGTCATATAACCACTGTATCAGCTCACATACGTGTCATATAACCACTGTATCAGCTCACATACGTGTCATATAACCACTGTATCAGCTCACATACGTGTCATATGACCACTGTATCAGCTCACATACGTGTCATATGACCACTGTATCAGCTCACATACGTGTCATATGACCACTGTATCAGCTCACATACGTGTCATATGACCACTGTATCAGCTCACATACGTGTCATATGACCACTGTATCAGCTCACATACGTGTCATATGACCACTGTATCAGCTCACATACGTGTCATATAACCACTGTATCAGCTCACATACGTGTCATATAACCACTGTATCAGCTCACATACGTGTCATATAACCACTGTATCAGCTCACATACGTGTCATATAACCACTGTATCAGCTCACATACGTGTCATATAACCACTGTATCAGCTCACATACGTGTCATATAACCACTGTATCAGCTCACATACGTGTCATATAACCACTGTATCAGCTCACATACGTGTCATATAACCACTGTATCAGCTCACATACGTGTCATATAACCACTGCATCAGCTCACATACGTGTCATATAACCACTGCATCAGCTCACATACGTGTCATATAACCCCTGCATCAGGTCACATACGTGTCATATAACCACTGCATCAGCTCACATACGTGTCATATAACCACTGCATCAGCTCACATACGTGTCATATAACCACTGTATCAGCTCACATACGTGTCATATAACCACTGTATCAGCTCACATACGTGTCATATAACCACTGTATCAGCTCACATACGTGTCATATAACCACTGTATCAGCTCACATACGTGTCATATAACCACTGCATCAGCTCACATACGTGTCATATAACCACTGCATCAGCTCACATACGTGTCATATAACCACTGCATCAGCTCACATACGTGTCATATAACCACTGCATCAGCTCACATACGTGTCATATAACCACTGCATCAGCTCACATACGTGTCATATAACCACTGCATCAGCTCACATACGTGTCATATAACCACTGCATCAGCTCACATACGTGTCATATAACCACTGCATCAGCTCACATAAGTGTCGTATAACCACTGCATCAGCTCACATACGTGTCGTATAACCACTGCATCAGCTCACATACGTGTCGTATAACCACTGCATCAGCTCACATACGTGTCGTATAACCACTGCATCAGCTCACATACGTGTCGTATAACCACTGCATCAGCTCACATACGTGTCGTATAACCACTGTATCAGCTCACATACGTGTCGTATAACCACTGTATCAGCTCACATACGTGTCATATAACCACTGCATCAGCTCACATACGTGTCATAACCACTGCATCAGCTCACATACGTGTCATAACAACTGCATCAGCTCACATACGTGTCATATAACCACTGTATCAGCTCACATACGTGTCATATAACCACTGTATCAGCTCACATACATGTCATATAACCACTGTATCAGCTCACATACGTGTCATATAACCACTGTATCAGCTCACATACGTGTCATATAACCACTGTATCAGCTCACATACATGTCATATAACCACTGTATCAGCTCACATACGTGTCATATAACCACTGTACACGTGTATCAGTAGTCACATGACCACAGATCATTGAGAATTGTTGACATTGGTGAACTTAGACTGGTGCGTTGCAGGATGCGATCTGTACGTCTCTGGAAGAGTACAATGAACACATTGAGACCCTGAAGGATGAGATGGAAGAAGCCACCAAGAGTGCACAGGAGATACGCACCGAGATACAGAGCTTCAGGAACAAGTCCGTTTATGTTTTAACATTATTAATCTAGTTTCTTGACTTAGTATAATTTATCATGTGTATGATGATAACTTTGTATTCGTCGTTCATATTTAAATATAATAGAGTAATCACATGTATATGTTATACCTTCTTATTGATCTAATTTATTATATGTTTAGAACCACATTCTTGTGGCACTTAACGAAGTTCTGACACTGCAAAGTATATATTACAGAACAAGCATATTTTCAAATGTAGGGGTATGTTACAGATTAGAGTTTTGTATGTTACTGAACAGGTATGTCGTGCACTGCATCTAGACAGAAATATTTTTCCAAATAGCAAAGGTTCGAGTCAGTATTTATGCTAGTTGGTTCATGGGTCAATAGACATGCGAGTTGATTTGTGTATATATACATATACACATCAGTTAGTTTCTGTGTAGTCAGTCAGTATAAACAACTGATATAGTTGGAATGGAAGTTGATGAGACGGTGTTACGAGAGACCAGTGTGAACACATTTGATACCAGTGTTACCTAAGTGTGATGCTGCTGAACTTTCATTGCAATCACCATGGAAGCATTACTTATTATACACATTAATCTCTCTTACACATTGAAGTATGCTCTTGATGTTTTTATTCATCAAATTTCTTTCAGATTTTTGTGATCAATTAATATGCCACAAATGTAAACTGTTATCTATAACTGGTCACAAAACTGTAAAATGAAGGTACGTTCTTCTACTGTGTTCTATCCAGACATAAGGACTGCTCAATGTGCTTTAGTTTATTCCCTGGCACACACTCTTCAATTGAACACCATCTCGACTTCTGTGGGAAGCATTCAATTTCTGCATAAACATATTATATCCACCACTATTTGTAGCTTACAGTTGAGTGAACTGGAGCAATGTAGTGTGAACAAATGTGCTCAAGATTCAAAACAGCAGGAAGAGGAATTCAATGTGGAATCGCTTGATTGAGAGTTCTACCCTCTAACCACTAAGCCGTCCTGTTCCACAGCCATGACATTTGACGATAGAAAATATGCTGGCCTGATTAAGAACTCCCTTGAGTGTACTCTAGTTCAGTTTCTCCAGTATGTACCATTTTACCTCCAGTCCACTGTAGTGTTGGTTCTTTACAATGATGGTAAATCTGTTTGCCAGGTACACATTCATCAAGGCCCAAGACAAGTGTGCATGTTGTGCCTTCCCTCTGATGACACAGGCCTTCTACGCCTTCCCCTGCTCCCACAAGTTCCACAGCAAGTGTCTCATGGAGGAGGTATGGTCGATCACTTCCTCAGTTCACTGCTCATATATGTAGAACTGTCTTGCTGTTTTCACTACTGTTCAGAACTGTCTTACTGTTTTCACTACTGTCCAGAACTGTCTTGCTGTTTTCACTACTGTTCAGAACTGTCTTACTGTTTTCACTACTGTTCAGAACTGTCTTGCTGTTTTCACTACTGTTCAGAACTGTCTTACTGTTTTCACTACTGTTCAGAACTGTCTTACTGTTTTCACTACTGTTCAGAACTGTCTTGCTGTTTTCACTACTGTTCAGAACTGTCTTACTGTTTTCACTGCTGTTCAGAACTGTCTTGCTGTTTTCACTACTGTTCAGAACTGTCTTGCTGTTTTCACTACTGTTCAGAACTGTCTTACTGTTTTCACTACTGTTCAGAACTGTCTTGCTGTTTTCACTACTGTTCAGAACTGTCTTGCTGTTTTCATTACTGTTCAGAACTGTCTTACTGTTTTCACTACTGTTCAGAACTGTCTTGCTGTTTTCACTACTGTTCAGAACTGTCTTACTGTTTTCACTACTGTTCAGAATTGTCTTACTGTTTTCACTACTGTTCAGAACTGTCTTGCTGTTTTCACTACTGTTTAGAACTGTGTTACTGTTTTCACTGCTGTTCAGAACTGTCTTGCTGTTTTCACTACTGTTCAGAACTGTCTTGCTGTTTTCACTACTGTTCAGAACTGTCTTACTGTTTTCACTATTGTTCAGAACTGTCTTACTGTTTTTACTATTGTTTTCACTGTACACAGTGTTGTCACTACAGTGAGTTTTGTCAGCTGTTTTCACTGTACACAGTGTTGTTCGCTGTTGTCACTACAGTGAGTGTTGTCAGCTGTTTTCACTGTACACAATGTTGTCAGCTGTTGTCACTACAGTGAGTGTTGTCAGCTGTTTTCACTGTACACAGTGTTGTTCGCTGTTGTCACTACAGTGAGTGTTGTCAGCTGTATTCACTGTACACAGTGTTGTCAGCTGTTGTCACTACAGTGAGTGTTGTCAGCTGTTTTCACTGTACACAGTGTAGTCAGCTGTTGTCACTACAATGAGTGTTGTCAGCTGTTTTAACTGTACACAGTGTTGTCAGCTGTTGTCACTACAGTGAGTGTTGTCAGCTGTTTTCACTGTACATAGTGTTGTTCGCTGTTGTCACTACAGTGAGTGTTGTCAGCTGTATTCACTGTACACAGTGTTGCCAGCAGTTGTCACTACAGTGAGTGTTGTCAGCCGTTTTCACAGAACAGTTTTCACAGCTAATGTCACTACAGCGAGTGTGGTCAGCGTTGTTTTCAATACCATTTAGGAAAATATCTTCAGTGTTTGTCTGTTATTTACTATTTGTAGAACAAATGTTTATTCATTTGTCCATATTTGCATAATTTTGTACTCAACATTTTATTTATATGTTTCAAGAAGACTAATATTATTGCTGGTAACTCTTTCATAGATACTCTTTAAAACACCATGCTTTGAAAAGTAATTAATGACACTTTTCATTTTAATAAACAAGCCCTTTGCACGTGCATTTGCAAAGAGCACATCTATGAAAACTAAACAGTGTAACAATTACAAAGAAATTAAGGCAGCAGAATTTAAACTACCAGAGTCATTCTTAGAATAATACATTTTATGTTGCATCATGTCAACCACAATATGTGACAGGTCCGGCCACACTTGAGCACAGGCAAGCGACATCGCATTGATGAGCTACAGAGGAAACTCTCAGCCAAGAGCTCCACACCGCTCCACTCCGCAGGCACGGAGCTCGCCAAACAGAGTCAGATGGATAAGGTGGGCTGGCGTTAGGTTCTACACTCATTTCATTGGGTACTGGGTCTTCCGTTTGGTTTTCTGGTCCTGGACTGGTACTTGCTATGGGAGATGTCATTTCCGAGGTTAAGTTTTGGAAGAGCAACATAGCAACAGTTGTTGGTAGAAAATGTATATACACAGGGGATGATACTGTAATGTCCTTGCTGTGTTAGTGTACAGCTTGTGTGTCTATCATTTATCTTCCATTTATGCTCATCCCTGTTCTGACTAAATGAATTACATATCTCAGTAGAATTACTCATATATCATGGACCTGCGTCAATACCAGCCTCACCCTGGAAATATTGACACAGACAGCAACACCATATGTGTAAAACTTTATCATATATAATAAATAAATTACCTGTATATGTATCTATGTGCATGCACGTGTTTGTGCGCATGTTCTGATTTGTTAAACAGTTGGGATATCTGTAACCTTGCCAGTCTATCTTGTTTCAGGAAGAACTGGATGACTTGGTCGCCGGCGATTGTCTGTACTGTGGTGACATCATGATTAGGTAGGTTGTCGCTGATGAATGTCTAAGAGCTGTTGTGAATTATCATCAAGTTGGCTGTTTGATTGCTGGAGAATATGTATTCAGATTATTAAAATTACAAATTCACTTGTTTTATTATATTTTTTGGTTTGTGTACATGTTGAAAATTATTCTCTTTTAACATCCCCATTGCCAGGTTTGGGATGCTTTGTGGATTTTATTGTTCTATCTGATCACATTATGATTGCATAATTACTTATTTATAGATAATCCAAAACACAGTAACTTCTAAAACCAGCTTCACCATAAAATGACTACATTATATGTTATGGTTGAGCCAGTTTCCTCTCTTAATGTATTCATGTTGTCATGTGTTAATGTAAGACATAAAACAGTAAGTGTTGTCAGTAGAAACAGAACGTGTTGTAGCTGGACAAGACTGATAGGACTTGTACTACACATAAACCGTGTCTGTGTGTAGATGTGTTAACTAAACATGACCCGTGTTTACTTGTAGATGTGTTGCCTAAACTTAACCTGTGTGACTATTTGTAGATGCGTTGACAAGCCATTTATTGACACTGATGAGTATGATGCTGTCATCGAGAGCTGGCTGTAGACAGTGTCCACAGAACCACTGACCGCTGGTCAACAACAGATGTCCGGCTGGAAATCAACGTGTCAACTTTGAAACCTGGGCCAGCTACTTACTTCACTGTGCCACTCTGGTACAGTGTCAGTGACACTGTCTGGTCTTGTTGGCATGGTGATAGTCCTGATGTTGGTGACACTGCTATGTCTTGTTGTCATTGTGATAGTTCTGTCACTCTGTCAGTTGTATTGTCATGCCAATTTGTGTTGGCATCCTATAGCATTGAGGGGGTTCTTTATTTGCTGCTCACAAATCATTGCCATTACTTCTTTCACTACTAGCATCTTGACTGATGAGACATGTATGAAATCACTGGCCTACACTTTGTTTGTCTCACTGTAAGACTCATTTCATAATGGATACTCGGTTAAAATCAGTTTCTATGCATGAAATCACGAGTACTAAATTCAAATTAACTAGAATCCGAAACAGGACAAGTGATTCCAGATTCATTGGAAGACAGCCTTTTAATAAAATGTTACACATTGATTAATATGTGGCATATCAAGCTGAACCTTGTAAGTTGTACGAAACTCTTGTGATTAATCTAACCTCATAACATGGCCATTGCTGAATATTTAACAAGATTGCCACCAGGAGAATTAACTCTAGGTGGCAGGTGGACAAGGAAGCCCTTTGGCTTATCGAGAGTCTGACCCTTTTATCTATGTGTATCCCGCCCTTCTGAGGTATGTGTCGATTTTATTTTTAAACATATTCACACTACTAGCACCCACACAATCAGCAGATAATCTGTTCCATTCAATTACAGACCTTTGTGAAAATGAGAACTTTCTTATATCTAATCTACACTGCTCCTTTGCTAATGTAACTTCATGTCCTCTAGTCCTTCTATCTTTCTTAACTGAGAAAAACATATTTCTATCAATATTTTCATAACCATTCATTATTTTAAACACTTCTATCTGATCTCCTCTCAATCTCCTGGTCTCTAGTGTTATTAAGCAGCATTTTTTAAGGCATATTTTGTAACTAAGATCCCTCAGTTTTGGTATCATTTAGTTGCTCTCCTCTGCACTCTTTCTAGCATATCTATGTCCTTCCTGCGATATGTTCTCCATGCTTGAATACAATATTCTAAATGAGGCCTAACTATTGTTTTGTACAGCGGTATTATTAGCTCTTTTTCCTTATACATTATGTTTCGCCTAATTATCCAAGGATTTGATTTCCCTTTGAAGCTGCAATTCCGCACTGCTCTGAAACCTTCACATCAGCACTAATGGTTAACCCTAAGTCCTTTTCTCTTACAGTAGTACTTGGTACAGTACCCCCCATTGTATATCTACCTCTTCATTCCCATGTCCTGCATGGAGGCATTTACATTTTCAAAAATTGAACAGCATTTGCCACTTTTAAGACCATTTGATCAACTTGTCAAGATCATTTTGTAAATGTTGTCTATCTCCATCACTTTTAATCCTCCTAAACACTTTTGTATCATGCGCATATTTCAACACCTTGCTTGTTATTTTATCATCCAAATTGTTGATATATATTAAGAATAATATAGGTCCTAGTACTGATCCCTGTGGTACCCCACTCAATACCGATTTCCAGTTTGAAGCCTCCCCATCAACTACTATACTTTGTCTTCTGTCAATCAGCCATTTTTCTATCCAGTTTATTATACCATTTCCTATGCCATGGGCCTTTAGTTTAAGCAGTAATCTTTGATGTGGTACTTTGTTGAAAGCTTTTTTGAAAATCTAAGTAGACGATATCTACTGGTGATCCCTCATCTACCCACTTAGTGATGTCTTCCAAAAACATAACATATTTGTTAAGCATGACCTCGCTTTAAAAAAACCATGTTGAGATGGGTTTATTAATTTATGTTTAACAAGAAAATCCACCATGTGATCTTTATGTAGTAGTATATAAATTATACACATTAGTTTTATGCTACACCAATAATGACAAACTGCTAATGAACATGTGTTCCAATCTAGTGGCAGATCTGTTATATTTGGCATGGTGTGAAATACACTATTATTACATCAGTTTGGTAAAATCAATGTATATTTAAAAATAATACATTTAATGTAAATACATAATTATTACCATAGCTGGTGAAACCTAGATGTATGAATGGTGGACATGAGGAAGAATGTTATATCGTTGACAGTAACTTAGATACTACCTAGACCTTCATGCGTTTTATGCAGATTTTTTTTAATCTTGATTACCGGTATTCTCACTTTTCATCAACTACTTATTTATGTGTAATTTTTTAAGGGTTATAATATTATGATGTACTTATCTCTTATTGAAGAATCAATTGTTATCTGGTGAACGAATCATCATTCAGGTAAAACTAATTATAACAACCACCCCATGAGCAAACCCATTCATCAGAGGGCCTCATCATATTTCACAGATACATTTTGTGATTAATTTATTATGTGCAGAAAATGTGCTTACTTGTGCAGATTGCAATCACGTGTCCAATTACCTGAACAGTTGAGTTCAAGGATCTTTCGTGGCTAGTTTGTGTTGTTTTCACACAACATTACAACTAGGAATTTATAGTGCTTCATATATTGTATTGTGTAAATAAATGTGTGTTGTTACATTAGCACGTTTCTGTTCAAAGTTGTTTCAAAATATTTTAAATGAAACTGATATAGTTTATCTTGTTTGTTACCGGTAGGTGTCGCCACAGTCACGATAAACTTCTCTTCAGTAACGAAGACAGTTTTCCGTCATTTTAGCTCATACTCGGCATAAAAATTTGATTTTTGTATTCAAACTAACATTACTGGTGTTAATGGATCAGTTTCTAGGAAAAATAGTTTTAGTCTGAATTAATAAAGTATCAAATTTTAAGATGGTCGTCAATACTTAATTACACTATGAATCTGAATAGGCTTTTACCACCGTTATTACACACGCCTGGTGACATGTGCAATACGCGCCGCGAAATACGAGTTCACAATGTACCTGACAATTAAAGTATGACAAGACTTATGTTATACGTTACGACACCGCGATCGCGTTCATAAACCTGCATGTCAGCCGACTGCGGCAGTAAAAAACACAGTCCTTAAGGCTAAAAAAACGCCTGGATATATTGGCATTTTACTCCAGACAAATCCACGTCAGAGCAACACCGACTAGTGGACATTTTTCAAGTTTACGTGCATGATTTTGAAATTACGCCGGCCTCCAAGATAGCGCAGTCGATGTAGTGGATACGCTGCAATCGGAGGAGACGGGTGTGATAGGATTAAGTGAACAGTGTCCCGGCCTTAATGTTGCATTGGCTAAATTCCATCATTAGGAGTGAGAAATGAATACTACATGGTAGTACATGGAAACTTTGCAATATACATTCCGCTGTAAGTGTATTCGACGGTGGCGTAGTGACACAAGTAATCGGACGCGATCAGTGGCCTGGCCAAACAACTTCTTCATTGCCTCATCTCACTCACATTTCGTCAACGTCTGCTGGTCGTATTGATAGCGCAACGAAGGCACATATTACAGACACACCCCTAGAATAGTATGTAAGACCTACATCTTTTCAAAATACCTAATTGATGTCAAGATTCTAACCTTTTTATGGATAAATCAGTTGTTCGGAACGTAAAACATAATGTGCGTGCAATCTGTAAAACGTAACCTAACAATCGCAGGAACCACGCACGCGCGGCAAATACTTCGGGAAAACAGCATCTACGTCATAGACGTGACAACATGGAGTAGATGCTGACACGATGATGCGTGTTTTCTTTTTCGACTCATCTACCAAGGCATGCCGTCAGGTGACCGGTCATTTTTGCTAGTTCCAATAACGTCTTTTTAGAGGAACTGTTTGTACTCTCGGTATAGTCTGGCCAACTCAGTCAGCCTCATGCGGCAGACTAATGTTAATCTAACGTCTAGGAAAGGACACGTGAAATTACAATGTCGGTTACGATCATATCACACTCAAAGTCCAAGACACCTGAACGTCAATTAATTCAAAGAGCATTCTTGATAATGCATATACCTAATGTTTTCATCTCATTTTGCATAGATTAGGTCTACTTAATGACAGCTATTTTAAAATGCATCCCCAAATCAACAAAATATGAAGAGAACAATCAAATTGTAAACATTAATAAAACTAAGTTGTCATTTGCACGAATGTCGCACAGGCCGATAAGTTTTGATGGTTAACGTAGGCTACTGTGAAATATTATTGCATGGAACCCTTATCGAAGTCACCTTCCTGTAATGATCAGCAATGTTCCAAGTAGTGCGTAGTTTGCACTCCATTGTTACTCTTCCACCACCGCCAGCAGCAGCACCAGTCACACGAGTGGAATGGAAGAAGCAACCATGATGATTACGTTCGCTGAATTTTGTGATAAAATCTGACTTGAACGTCGTTCTTTCAACTTGCCATTTATTGTCTGCATAAGACAACGGCATGTTCGGCTCATGTTCATTATGCCAACACGTGCCACAACGAACACATATTATTAGAAAACGTGTTACACCTTACCACACTTAAACACACTAGACGAGGACAATACTAAGTAAAGTCTTGCAGCTTCGTCGCGCAACTTCCGACGAACGCTGCTTCCGGTAGATGGCGCAACCAGTCGTCGATTCCCGGGCGGATGTGGACCCAAAACTATACACGGTTTTGAGTCCTAGAGGCTGTCTGTTTGATCATGAACTGTTTTTTAACCATTTGTTTCCTTCAGACGAATATTTGGTTCACGGCGCACGTCAGCCGTCTAATTCACAGTGTAGAAGACTCCGAACCTTTGGTTGCCTCTCCACACGTATTTCTTGTATTCGCATTGCTGTTTCCGCAGACGATTGCGATTCTCTTGCAAATGTCGACGAAAATATCAGTAGGCCTAATAGGAGTATGTCGGGTAGGTCTCTGATAGAGGAAGGTCGATTTCAGCGATATTTATTCCGGATTAACCGCGGATAATGTTCATATAGTTGTGTACGGGTACGCTCACAACAATCGACAATGGTCGATCAACAACAGTCCACCGATATCTGTTTCGATTTAATGTGAAACACCTAGAACAAACGACTTCCGACAGATTTCGGTTTCGACCGAGTAGGGTCATATTGGACGATGGCAATCAGCGCCCCGAGCGGGCTTTCGCGGGACTAATCCGCATATTATTTTCGCTCTACAACGAAGCACGATCCACCGCTGGGACTGCATGCCACAGACGCCAGGTGGCGTAAGTTAATGACCAGAAAAGCGCATGCGTGGGCCACTTATACGGGACTGATTCTTCGTCCGAGTGATGACACACCGATGGACGCCAACTCACGTGACGTACCGTCGTTATCACTACGATGCAGGATCACGTGATGTGAAGATAGATCGTGCACGTCGAAGTAATTAATATTCAAGCGGAGCGCTAGTCGACGCCCGAGAGTCCGCAGCTTCGTGAGATTTGTCGTGTATCCCGTGATGCACAGCTCCTCCAGTTGGAAGCCGTTGACGATGAGACAGCAGTAGGTCTCGCCTCCCGTGCCGGTGCCTTTCACTCGCACATATATGTTCCGCAGCCGGCCGCGATACACCAACGCGTTGCCGATGTAAAACTCGTAGATGCCTCGGGACGCGTCGATGACGTACGTGCGCATCAGCCGGTGGCGCCACACAGCGGGCACGAGGCAGAGCAACACGAGTGCTGGAATAAGCATGTAGACGTTGATCGTCTTGATGTAGGCGTGCTTGTCCTGCGGCGGCAGCGAGTACGTAAACCAGAAAGACACCAAGTCGACGATTAAGAAAATTAGAAGCGGCCGGAAGCTGGGAGAACGAAACCGCCGCACGTACACCTCGTGTTGTACCTGGGTGCACGAACAATGTTAATTAATAACTATGGCGATATTTTTACATGTTAATTAAGCGAAACAGAAAACAGAACAAAATTGTATGAAACTACTCATAAAAACGAAAGAAGTCGGAAACACAATGAGATGGGCAGGACATGTGCAATGAATAAGCGAAGACACACCGTCAAAAATAGCATGGAGAGCAGGAAAGGGTGGTAAACGATGAAGATGCATTTGGATCAAGGTTGAGATGGAATGGCAGCATGAAACGGAACCTTAGGAGGGCATGTTTAAACAGCAAAGAATTATAAATCAACGCGGACGGCAGAGACATATGGAGAGAATAGACAAGAAAAGCGGAAGAAGCTACGAATAGAGTGGTGCGCCCTGTTCATTGCCGATCATGTACAAATCCAGTGGCTGCTATGAAAAGGACGGTACTGCGACATTTGTGGTGGGTTTCCTGTCGTTTTGACACTTCGAACAGTGCTCACCTCTCAAGTGTTACCTGCTGCCCATGACCGTGCATCCTTTGTACCCGTGAACTGGTCTAGCTATACCGTGCGTAGCACGTGTGACATGACTCGATTTTCAACGTGATTACATTCGCATACAATATGCTTTATCCACAACTGTTTATTTGTCGCGTTTCTTTTGTTGTTCAGTTGAGTTTAGCAGCAACCGCTAAAATCAGCTTTGCATTTGATTCAGAAGGATATGTGAGAAAAGCAGGAAGTATTATTTTGAAATCTACGATGGCGGCCACATAGCAATTTTATTTGTTATAATAACCATGTCCACAAATATGTGGGATTAGTCAAGAAAATCAGCGTTCTATGTGGTATAGAAAACATATATATGACAAAAAGCAGGAAGTTCTACGGCGGCCATCTCGAAATCTAAGATGGCGGCGGCAAATTTAAACAAGTTAATTTGTAAAAATCAAATACCATGTCCTAAATATGTGGATTTAGCCATCAAAATCACTATTCTACATGACTTTGTCCAACACAGTATGATTTTGGCACGTATTCTAAAATTAAAGATGGCTTCCAAGATAGCGTGATGAAAAAACTTCACAGAATGATTTATATTACAGGACAAAATTATCTTATCTTCTGTGACACAGAAGCTGAGAAATCGCATAATATGTTTAATGGACGGCCATGCTTGTGTACATAAAACATTGTATATATATATATATATACATTGATCCACGAATTCAATATTGCCGCCATTAATCCAATGTGGCTACCACAAATTGCAATAATGATTGTTGTATTACTTGAACCAAAATCATTCAAAAAGTACATTTGCAAAATCCTATGACATTTTCACGAAATGACACAACGGCAACTATGCGTCGCACATATAATTATGGACTATCGCTTTTGTTTTTCTATTTCTCAATAAATATAATGGTGGCATTAAGTGCCTTATATATAAAAAATGTAAGCATATATGTTAATTATGTTTGTGTATTATTTTGTTGCGAAGAACAAGTTGTCTTTCACGATTCTAAAGCTGCCATATTTTATTTCTACAACTTTTAAATGTCCACAAGGATAACACTTCAACCCACGTGGATTTCATTGTATATATGCTAGATATGAATAATAAAACTAATATAATTAAATATAAAAAATTAAACATTATCACGCGAAAAAGGGTTAGGTAAAAATTGTTGCACATTGGCTGCCCAACTTGTATTGTATTTTTGCAAATAAACAAAATAAATATTTCATAAGTAAAACAATGGTGCTTCCGTTACCTCGATGAATGGATGTGTGGGACAATTCTCTAGCTGCTTTCTGAAGATCCATTCGGGTCGGTGCACTAGGGTTGCGAAGAAATCGATAGAGCGTAACCGTGCTAGAAACATGATCTGCCCGGACGCTGCGACAGAGAAATAAAACAAAAATACAGTATTTAAGTACAGCTACGTTGATACGTCAAGTGAGATGCGTGTGTGCGTGTGTGCGTGTGTGCGCGCGTGCGCGTGTGCGCGTGCAGAAGAGTGTAATCTGTCATAATAGCGATGTCAACAATATTATATGTTAAAATGTCCAGAGAAGACATGCGTTAACGTTAGGTTTATTAGTAGCTGACCGAGAGAACCAGCTCCACTGGACACTGCTTGTCCACAGCAGCTGACATTTAATTGCAATCACACATTGTCATTAGCAGCATTTACGCTTCGGCCACATTTAATATCTTCTAAGCTCAATGCTAGCAGTCGCACAAACAAAGATGGAAAGAAGTATGTTAAACATCACTTATCGCGAGAGAAAAACAAACATATGGGTAAGAGAGAAGACAAAGGTCATGGATGTGATAGAAAAATCAACATGGAGACCTACACAAAGGGAAACGATCTAGAGAAAGACCAGCGAGACGGTGGAGAGACGAATTAGACGAGTACTGGAAGGGTACCATCTGGCAGAGGATAGCGCAAGACAGGCACATTTGGAAACGACATGCTGAGGCCTTCGCCAAACCACGGAACACTACGGCTGCACAATGATGATGATGGTGATGGTGATGATGGTGATGAAGCCCAGTGACATACACAATTAAATAGCTAAAGTGGTGATTACAATAATACGTAGGTACGATTATGCTGATTTCAAGTTTGATTTCAATCAGCAGGTCAACTGTTGCGAAGCCTTGATACTGAATCCAACAATGAATATCGAACCCAAATAGTTTCTCTAGACTGTTAATTCCGATGTACTCCGATCTCGTACGGCAACCTTTTTTGTAATGGAGGGCCATATAAGTGACTTGGATTGTGTCAGCGGGCCACACATTCAGTACCATGGCATGTGTGGTGTCATGGGTGCATACGTATCCCCGCCCCCCGCTGAGACAAAGGTGCTCCGTTGGAGGATAGCTGCATAGCTAACGGCGCATCGCCGATTTTCATCTGTACCGGGCTGGAAATAAGGGTAATTCCCCACTGCGAGACCTGATATCGCAAAAAAACACTGGTAGATCCCATTTCATCACTCAGAACACTATGTGTGTGTCTGGTCTTTCAAACTTTTCTTGGGGTTTTGAGACGTTGTTGGTATTCCGCAGTTGTGTCTCCCACGGTCGTTTCGCGATCTCGAAAGTGGAGACCAACTGGAAAAACGTATTGATGAGATGTTCTCATCCATGAAGTTGAACATTCAGTAAGTTGCCGTGATGTTGATAAACATGCAAAATCACACATCAATGTGGGGGTCAACGAATCCGGTAAATTTGCATCCTCTGATCAACGAACGAGCTAATCTCGTGTCTCGTACACGCAGCGCACCGTGGCACCTCTACTCAGAGGCGCACTTCGCAGAATACTGCGCCATTTATATTGACAAGAAGATGCTGGAACTGCCGGTCGATTGGGCAACGACGATGAGTATTGTCTTCACGATGACGCTATTTACGTGTGGTCTTTTTCATCCAATGGCCACACATATTTTCTTAAGAGATCATACAATGGATGACGCAGTAGATTCAGCATTGTATTGCATTTTGTGTATATGCTGCGAGCGATAGAGAAGCTAGAGCGTACTAGTGAGCAACAATGGATACTTCTTGGCGGCTCACTTAGCACATTTGTATCTTAATAATGAAACGTTAATAATAATACATTTTATTTATGTAACATTAAACGTCGACACATCCTATTTGCCTTGTGAACGTAACAATACAGGGATAATTATCATGTAACATTACGATCATACGCTTGCCACGATACTGTACTCAATACGTTAAGGGGATAACAATGTCAAGCGGGTATCAATACTACAATTAATTAGCATTATCCATTTTGAGCTAGCTCCAATTTATTTTCGTTTTGGCGGCTACATAAATAATATAAATAATTAGGCCTATCATTCAAAATGTTACTTAAAATCGTAAATCCGCTCGAAGTCAACGCTCCCCTGTTCTCATTGTAACCGATTAGTGCCTTGGCCCTGATCACTGCTGCATTCTGTTTTACCTGAAGCATAAGACGGACCACACAGACAATTGCTTTGAGTCATTTTGGGGAAAAAAGAGAGTGTCTACAGGCATCGCGATCTCGACTCTTCCGGATCCCTATCGCGTCTCGCGCGCGGTTTGGTTGACCAAAAATCAAAACGAGCGCGTGACGCGATAGTGACCGGGAAGGAATTCGAGAGCGGGGCGCTTGCAGACACTCTGTGAAATCACTCTACGTCATCCGGTCCGGCCACGGACCCTACAGCATACTTCCAGCTCCAAGGACCTTGACGTGATCACAGGATTTACGCTACTACGTGAACACAGCGACTCGGTAGACTGTATTGGCTGGCTGCGCCTGTCGCTATACCGACCTTAAATTAGTTGTGAGCATGCCGTCCTAGCGATGACGTCTTGACAAGTTCTCGGCGCGTAGAGAACACTGGTAGGTCTCGGGCAACTTCCGCCACTACTCATTTTGTGATGACGTCACAAACGTTGTTTTACGATGCGTGTTACGTACGTCGACGAATCTTGTCGAATGATTCCGTAAGTCATCGATGTCATTACTCTCGTTGTAGCATTTCCGGTTTCACGACACGCCACACAGCAGGAATTTGTTTTCGAAAAAAACAATGTTCAATTCGTCAATTTATTTACTAAAATAGGTAAGAACACACAGCGGAGCAGTTTAAGAATAAAGATGCATCCATTATTCCACGAGGTCGCCGGCTTTTTCCTGCAGGCCTCGCGGTTACGCCAGCGCCATGATCGGCGTGTTAATTCCAGCTACGAGTCAAGTTTCTTAGGTTTCGGTCCTCTTGCCGAACATTCCGCAATACATCGTCTGCCGAAGTGATGGCTCTCACTCTCGGATCTTCCGTGACACACACACGCACGCGCGTACGCACACACGCACGCACGCACGCACACACGCACGCACGCACGCACACACATTATGGAGGGTGCGTTTTACTAATAAACTAATGTAGTGTCATACAGAAAACACAAACACTGGAAGCACCTTATCTTGTCACCACGTTAAATGGAGGACATAAGTAAGCATTATATATATACAGTATATATATACATGAAAACATACATACATACATACAAACGTACATACGTACATACGTACATACATACATACATACATGCAAACATACAAACATACATACATACATGAATACATACCTACATTCGTGTACAAATAATTACCACTGTCTATAGTCAGGTATTCATTCATACAGCTAAGTGAACAACGTAAAGTGAACGAACTTGCCCAAAGTTCGAAACGGCAGCACAGGATTCGAGTGTGTGTGTGTGTGTGTGTGTGTGTGTGTGTGTGTGTGTGTGTGTGTGTGTGTGTGTGTGTGTGTGTGTGTGTGTGTGTGTGTGTGTGTGTGTGTGTGTGTGTGTGTGTGTGTGTGTGTGTGTGTGTGTGTGTGTGTGTGTGTGTGTGTGTGTGTACACAACTGCTGATAAATCGAGAAAAAGAGAAAAGAACAACATTCAACAGACATGCCATTTCATCCCTTATTATGCGTTCGCATTAGGGGCCTATGAGCCAGTAGATCACAGACTTGGAGAAAAGAAAAAAAAAACATTGCCGTATTGGACAGGTCGGGGAAACAGCTTACTCCCGTTGTTTCTCACAGAGAAGAACACTTCGATGTATCGACTCTAGTAAGTCTGTTACCCAACTCTTATGACAACCGGAAGTGGTCCTAAGCAATGCTACCAAATATACGACGGCCTCCGAATCAATCAAATACTCAAAGTAGGCTTTTTGGTGTACTGCATCTCTCCGTCTGAAGGACAATAATAGAAAACGTTTGTTCTTCAGCATTGAAGCAATGGTAGCTATATTACATTAAATTGATGCCAAGAAACACCCCAAACTTAGGAATCGTCATGCCAACATGAAGCTATTTCCTAACTTTCTACAAAGAATATTATGCAAACACCGATACCGCCACTAAAGCTTAGTAGCGTTTGTATGTTTTATTGATACAACTGGAGAGTGTTGACTGCCTCATGCGTCGGACGACGCGGGAGCTTCTAAGTCTAAGTAAGTCTACTTCCGTGAGGTTGGATTTTTCTTCAGTAAATTAAACTCAGCGACTGCCGTGTTCTTGCTGAATCATCATATCATACTACGAATTGAAGTTTCATTAAATAAATAAATTTTCCTGTTGCATTATGAGAAAAGTGTGCATGCGAAATAGCGCTTATACGTACTCTTTTTGAGTTGAATTGAAGTGTCGAAATGAGACCCACACAAGCTCACACGGAAGAGTGACGAACTAGTGTCACACGAAGGTCGCCTTCCTCAGAGTCATTTCCACAATACTCAATCTTAGTGTCAATCTTCCCCTTGTCGTCATCCATAGTATTATCCCTCGTCTCATCATCATCTTCAGAATTATTCTTCATCTCAGTCATCCTCAGCATTATTCTTCGTATCACCGTTATCATCATAATCATTATTCGTATCATCATCCGCAAAACCATTCTACATCTCAGTGTCATCCTCAGAACCATTCTTCGTCTCATCATCATCCTCATAACCATAATTCGTTTAATCGTCATCCTCGTAACCATTCTTCGCATCATCGTCATTCCCATAACCATTTTGAATCTCAACGTCATCCACAGAACTATTCTTCGTCTCATCGCCATCCTCAGAACCATTCTTCGCCTCACCGTCATCTCCAAAACCATTCTTCATCCCTTCGTCATCTTCATAATCATTCTACGTATCATCGTCATGCCCAGAACCACTCGTTGTCTCATCGTCATCCTCAGAACTATTTGTCGTCACATCGTCATCCTCAGAACTATTCTTCGTCTCATCGTCATCCTCAGAACTATTTGTCGTCTCATCGTCATCCTCAGAACTATTTGTCGTCTCATCGTCATCCTCAGAACTCTTTGTCGTCTCATCGTCATCCTCAGAACTACTCATCACCTTATCTTCATCCTTTTCCTGATTATTGAAGTCATACGTCTCCTTGTCCTTATGCTTCCCCTTGTCCTTGAAGTCATGCTTCTCTCTATCCTTGAAGTCATGCTTCCCCTTGTCCTTGAAGTCATGCTTCCCTTTATCCTTGAAGTCATGGTTCCCCTTATCCTTGAAGTCATGCTTCCCTTTATCCTTGAAGTCATGGTTCCCCTTATCCTTGAAGTCATGGTTCCCCTTATCCTTGAAGTCATGCTTCTCTCTATCCTTGAAGCCATGGTTCCCCTTATCCTTGAAGTCATGGTTCCCCTTATCCTTGAAGTCATGCTTCCCTTTATCCTTGAAGTCATGGTTCCCCTTATCCTTGAAGTCATGTTTCTCTCTATCCTTGAAGTCATGGTTCCCCTTATCCTTGAAGTCATGCTTATCTCTATCCTTGAAGTCATGGTTTCCCTTATCCTTGAAGTCATGCTTCCATTTATCTTTGAAGTCATGGTTCCCCTTATCCTTGAAGTCATGCTTCCCTTTATCCTTGAAGTCATGGTTCCCCATATCCTTGAAGTCATGCTTCCCTTTATCCTTGAAGTCATGGTTCCCCTTATCCTTTAAGTCATGCTTCCTTTTATCCTTGATGGCATGATTCCCCTTATCCTTGAAGTCATGCTTTTCTCTATCCTTGAAGTCATGGTTGCCCTTATCCTTGAAGTCATGCTTCCCCTTATCCTCGTGTTTGAAGTCTTTCTTTCCTTTATCGCCATCCTTAATCACAGTCTTCGCCTCAACGCCATCTTTCAAGTCAATTGTCCCAAGTTGCTCTTTCTTCTCCAGTGTCTCTCTGTGATGTTCTTTCTCATACATTTGCGTCATGTTGCCATCACCTTTCTCCATTTTCTTTTTTTCGTTGTAATTTATCTTGCTCTTCTTTGCAAACTTGACTTTTTTCCCTCTCAGTTTTGCTTGATTTGTTGTCCTTTTAACTGTCGTGCTTTGCACCTTTCTCATCTCTTCGTCCTTCGACGACTTCTTGCAAGGCTTGACCGAAGCAATGGTTTCTTTTACGGGTGGAGTTCTCACTCCCTTATACGGCTTTTTGGGCGTCAGCTTCGCTCCAATTAAACTGTCAGCAGTCATTATCATCTTACTGCGTGCAGTACACGCCTTTTGCTCTTCCTTGTGTACATCAACCTCCTTCGCTCGTGCAGTAATTGCGTCACTGCGTTCTTCTTTTGACATCAAGGTATATGCAGTCTTTGGCCTGAGTTTCTCCCGAATAAAGTTGCTCAAAATAGTTAGTTCGCTTTCCTTTGCCCGGGACGGCTGACGCGTCTTCGTTATGTATGTAGGCCTCTCGTAAGCCGCTGGTCGGAATGCCTTTCTGTAGCGTTTGTCCGGTATTTTGGCCGGCGTGTGCTCCGGCTCTGCCATCGGCCCGAATGTGACGGGATACTGGGAGAGATGTTTCATGGTTTGCATGTTTTGCTGATGGAACAGACAAAACAACGTAATAGAATTTGGCGAGTCCACTTTTGGAGTCAAGTGTGCTATGATATTTCAACTTACCAATTATATTGTTTGAATTTATTTAATGAACGACAGATGATTGGATAACAAGTGTATAAAGTTACCATTTTACAGGTATCATGCTATATTGTTAATATTAGATCCCATATTATATTACACCTACCCGCCACTGCAGCAGGAATCTCTTGTTGCTGTAGTTAGTCTTCGCCGCAAGAAGACGCTGGAACAACCACTGGTTCTCTCCGGCCTGCTTGATGAAGGCACGTTGGTTCCTCTTCCGGCCAATACTGAAAGAAACATAACGAAATGCTCCTATACAGGCACGAGCTAACACCTGACTGAGTAGTAGTACACTAGAGGTAGTGGTAGTTGGGGTGGTGGTGGTGATGGTGGTGGTGGTGGTTGGGGTGGTGTTGGTGGTAGTGGTGATGGAGGTGGTGATTAATATTTTGACAAAGATTAATAATTTTGGAAACATCCGAGAACGGACAGGTCTACACCCAAGGGAGTTATGCGATGCAGCCCTCAACAGTCCAAGGGGGAAGAAGATCGCTGTTGAAGCCTTTAAACGCGCACCCTATGATAGGCCCGGTCAAGGGATAAGTGAGTGTGTGAAACGAGTAGACTGACCTCCTGACGACTGACAGTAGGTATTTGTTGTACTCGGAAACGAGGTTGTCGAGAGACGGAGGCGTGCGGTAGGCGTACGACATCTTCTCCAACATAACGGCGTTCTCCTGCTCGATCTCCACCATCCGAATCTCTTCTTGCTGCATCCACAACACAACCTAATCGACATCGGACTTCTTACTACAGGCCGTGGTATTGTTTATAATATGTGTTCGATGCCTCTAATGGTTCAGTCGTACAGGAGCACAACAAATCGTTCGAGTAATAACAATGATCCATCTTCTGTAGTCCGTGACGTCATTTGTTTCATGCAGATTTAAAGTTCAATGGTAATTAGTTTGCTTGGTGCAAAATTGGCACTAGTTTATATATATGCAAATGAGATCAAATTATAATCACATCAGATGTTATCTAAATCGTTTTCTCCTGCCCAAAGACGCAAGTCTAACATTTTAAACAATTCAAAAGGTTAATTAGAGGTGCTTGCTTGGCGGAGTGGTCGCTGACGATCAACGCGTCGAAAACAGAACGAACAAGTATCAGCCGACACGCTGACCGCATTCAGGAAGAGTGGCGTATGACACGCAAGCTTGGATCGCTCCTCGGTGAAGCCGAAGACGTCGCTCGCCGAAAGCAGCTGGCCAACGTCGCCTTCCGCAAGCTGTGGACACTGTGGTCTTGGCGATCACAGATCTCTCTACAGCTGCGGCTACGGCTATACGCATCCTTCGTCGTGCCCGTGCTGGCGTACAACATGGGTACATGGGGACTCACGAAATCAGAACTAGATCATCTGGATGCGTACCACAGTCGTCATCTACGCCAGATCATCGGCATTTGTTGGCCACATCGCATTTCCAACGAGGCACTGTACCACCGTTGCCGATGCCGTTCCATCAGCGAAGCTGTCATAATTGCAAGATGGAGTCTATTCGGGCACGTGCTCCGTATGCCACCCGATGCACCCGCTCAGCGAGCGATCGACAACTATTTCGCCGTGGACACAGGTGTCACGACATACATGGGTCGACCGCGAACGACACTGCCGACAGCGTTGAGCGCGGACCTGCGACGCATAGGCCGTACGCTACGTTGCCGTGCCGATGTCGACGCTCTGCGCGCACTCGACCGTGAACAGTGGCGACAATTGGGGCTAGCCATTTCAAAATAAGAAAGCACCATATGAATCCATGGAATTGACCATTTTAAATTATTTATTTACATTTTTATTACTTTTTAGTGCAATTTCTACTGACTTTTTAACGATTATTTTATATATGTTTATATCATATGGACATTTTAATTATTCATGTATCTATTCATTTAAATATTTTTATTTATTTATTTATATATGTATTTATTCCACTTCTACAAAGAACTGTGATGGTATATTTCGTGCGGAAGGGCACAAGCGAAACAGACGCGAACTACATCACGTCTGCCACGCGAAAGTGCACATAATAATAATTAGAGGTGGGTCGAGAAATGGATGTAGATATTGCATGGCTGCCATTTTGAAAGTATGTTGTCAGTCCTATTAAAATGCCAATTTTGTTGGGGGTCCACGTCTCATTTGTTTTACAACCTGTAATAAAACATGTATGCTTGTACCACAATCTGAACAATCCAAGTGCTAGGTATCTTGTTTATCAAGGCAAGTGTGGAGCGTATCCCGTCAACTCGGTCTGTTCATGACAGGAGTAGTCCGTGTTAAAAAGTAAAGGTAAGTTCTTATACAGCGCAGTATCCAGTCCTCAGGACTGCTCAAAGCGCTTTACACGTTACTCCCTGGCAGACCTGTTCAATCGAACACCATCTCGACTTAATGTGCGAAGACTATTCGTACACAAATATCCACCACTGGCTATAGCCAGGTACTCATTCATACAGCTGAGCGAACTGAAACAATGTAGAGTAAACGAACTTGCCCAAGGTTCGACACCACAGCACGTGGGATCGCAAAAGGTTTTAGATCTCGTTTTAGTTCTCGATTAAGAACATCTTTAAAAATATTAAAAACAGGGGAACAGTGACATGTGAGTGCTCCCTATCTCGCCTTCTAAGTGTATGTAAGAAGTTTGGTAATTTCCCATGCAGCTTCTACCATTAACTGTTTAGTTTGGCGTATGCTTAAACTACCAAATAGGCGAGAAATACATGTCCTACTGTGACATATACATTACTGTTGTGTTATATAAGAGGAATGTAGCATGATTAAGTATTTAGGCCGACTACGCTGGAAGTGGAATATGTGGAAATAATATATAATGATAGAGGGTGTAATTGAGAAAGAACGTCTGCGGTAAAGGAGGTTCTCACCTGTAGTTTCTTGTAGTTGATGTGGAGATGAACGAACGTCAGCGGAGGCTTGTCGTCCAAGTTGCTCTTTACTGCGGACAGAGAAACGCCGAATGACGGGTTTCGCCTCACGAAACTCTGGATGAATATTCGCCACATTTGACGTTAAATTGCGAGATGTCTTCCGGATGTCCATTGAGCAAGACACACGTACCCGGTATACACGTACCCAGTACACACGTACCCGGTACGCATGAACATATCACTCCATAAACTGTCCAAATATCGGATGTGTTTCGCGTATCGATCGACTTACCCAGTTAACGCTCGTATACACACACACATGCGCCAAATGCAATCTGTGTTCTGCCATTGTATCAATGAGCCTTGGATTCATCAGCTTTATATTGTTCAACAACCTTTCAATTCGATCATCGTTGGCTTATGTGCATTTTTAAATTCATTCAACGATTTGTACAGGTATGTTTAGGCGATGTGTGAATGAATTCGTTAAGGTTGATATAGACACAGCGTGTCAACTGCTCCGGACTAGGCAGGATGTAACGTCATGGACGAGTTTCTGCTCCTAGTTTGACTGTTGTGCCTTAAGGTGCACAACGAGGATAGTCGAACGATCTAATGGTAAAATGGGTATTTAAGTGGGAATTTATTTATTTTCTCGTGAAACGCCGGGTAACTCGTCTAGTTAACAATATTACTAATTTTGTATATATATTTAGCAACTTGATTAACTAACAATGGTGAATTCATATTAGGACATTACTAGTTGGGAGTCGCTCGCGGTGTTTGATGTAGGCAACATCCTCAAAGAACCAAGGTGTCAGCTTCCCAGCTTTAGCGAGTTCCGCGAAGCTCTTTAATATCTGCTTCGACGGTATGCAGAAGCGGTTCTCCTGGTGACGGTTGAATGCTATCGAGGTGAAGTCTTTTGCGTGCGCGCAAGAACAAGTCGGCATCTTGGCAAGTTGTCAATACCGACTTCACAAATCTGGCAAGATGCAAAGATGAAGAGATTCAGCAAGACAACACAACAACTGTTGTGATGACAGTGAAATGCGTCGAATTGTGCAATATTGATATTGTAATGTACAGTACTTGACGGATGCCTACACGAATATTATAAAGATTCCAACCATGCGTGAGTGCGAGCGGCTCGGAGCGTGCGTGCGTGCGTGCGTGCGTGCATGCCTGCGTGCGTGCTTGCTTGCCTGAATTAGTGTGATGTATGAAAGCATCAACATTAGCAATATTTAAGAAAGTCGATAAACTTTGTTAGAAATCATTTAATGTCAATTAACTTAATTATGATCGCTTTACGTAGTATAAACACAATGGCGCTCCATATCACTAGGTATTTGTATTTGTGTTCCCTACACATTATAATGTTGACGACGGAACACATCAGCATAAATCAGATTCCCACTAACATGAAGCTTCCGAAATATATGCATGATTACAGCAGACGAATAATAATAATAATAATAACAATAACAATAGCCATAATAAAACTTAAATAACTTGTAGAAATTGCGTTATTTCCGGTATCTATCGTTCATCCGTACCATCGTCCCGCCCGGCACCCCTTCAATAGACCTACCTCGTCGATGTCGCCCAAAGTCTCCCACCCTCGCTCACCGCAAGGCTGCTATTGCCCTATGCCCCTCGAATATCGCCCAACACATGTTTGACACACTTAATATCGCCCGATAGCCCGCCAATTTCGTCAGCTGTATAGTTTCAGATTACTTTAATAATGCTACAAACATTTCTAGAGCGCTGAAATCTTCAGGGATCCGAGCTCAGATGAGTAACAAAACAACACGTGTGTAAGTATGATGGACACAGATGCACAAAAGGCGACATAATCACACAATCAATGTACAGCTGGTTTTTTGAGATGGAAATGTAATTTCGAAAAATACGCCATGAGAATCATTGCGAAAAATAACTAAAATTTCACTTAATAATAATAATAATAAAAATAATAATAAAAATACTTATATTAAGCCTAAATTCTCAGGCGCACAAATTCATTGGCGCAACAAACCAGAATCGTCATATGCATTATCATGAACAGGGGCGCGCAAAAGTCACAGTTGGAACAAGGGTCCGCCGATGATTTTGTGTGGAATGTAGCTATTACCGACACATCGGGCAACACGAAGATCTCCGATCAGCAGTCAGACGGCGCAAGCTGATATTGTATGGCCACGTCACGAGGTCTAACGGCCATAAAACAAATCCTCCGAGGGACAGCGAGTGGCAATAAAAACAAAGGCCTGCAAAGAAAGTTTTGAACGGAGAACATAAGGTGTCGGAAAGCTCGTTCGAGGTTTTGAACGCTGGTACAGAGAAAACGTACTTTTCTATAACTCTAGTGGTTTGTAAACTGCTTTAAATGATTGACCCAATCCACATCATACACGTGTAGCATGTCCTCGTCTATGCTCGTCCTATGTTCCAAGACATCCCTGGACAAATCTTGAAAAGTGCATAGCTTGTTCCTGATTCTTGGGATATACGTTAACCTTCAACATTTGCAATACTCACAAAAAATAGCGACACTTGACGACGTCGTAAAGTTTGGAGACCAGAAGTGAATGTGGTCTGTGACGATCGGCGCACAGACAGAATGTTGCTACTCTCGGTTTACATGTGGCGCACCTGTTTTTGCTCGTTTACCATTTTTTTTCCATGTGACGTCATATCCAGCTTATGACGTAGCCTTTTTGTGTGACCACCGCCGGAATAGAAGACGCAGCAGTTGACGGCAGCGCGCTAGTTTGCTGGTTTGCCTACATACGATATACTCTGGCCATACCTTATCATAACGTGGCGGTTGTTTTGCTAATGTACACTGACTAGTCTATGCTATACAGTCGTTCTATATGAGCTGACCCAGTTACACAACCTCGGGCGTACATGGTACGGAAAAGTGTTGCTGGTCGTACAGTAGCACGACTCGCAACAAAAAGTGTGCAATGCTCGCTTAGAGCTTCTTTAATATGCTTTGCAGGCCCGTAGACTGGGGGTGCGATTTGTGCGTAGGCCTACGCACCTTACCCCGCACAGGCAACACTTCCGCTCGAGGTCTCAAGGGGTGCGCAGTTGGATGTCTTGGGCAGCTTCATTGGGGCAGTTGGAGGTCTCAGGGGGTGCAGTTGGTGGGTTTTCAAAAAACGCAACCCTCAGAATGCAGCTACACTGCGGGCCTGCATTGGCATAATGCTATCTATAATCGAACTATAATGGAGCGAGGAAGCCCTGGAGAAAATAACGGCTCTACTTTTTTGAAATTCCTAAAGGGGTAAGGCTTTTTGACAGGTTTTAGGGTTCGTACCGGACGTTCTAAAGACGGGTGTAAATTCATAACGTTGATAACGTTTTCGTAACTTGCAGAAATCGTTGCGAAAACCTAGTCAAATAACACTGATGTCATAGCAAACGTCCTGTACGAATACGTGTGTGTGTGTGTGTGTGTGTGTGTGTGTGTGTGTGTGTGTGTGTGTGTGTGTGTGTGTTTGTGTGTGTGTGTGTGTGTGTGTGTGTGTGTGTGTGTGTGTGTGTGTGTGTGTGTGTGTGTGTGTGTGTGTGTGTGTGTGTGTACGTGCGTGCGGGCATGTATGCGTGCGTGCATGCGTGCGTGTCACACCAGATAACAGAAAAGGAGCATTGGAAATATATATCACTTTAATGTTTATCGCGCCACAATGTCACACACTTGTTTGTCAAACCGTGAAATTGCCCATGGTTTCGTTTATTTTATTTTGATATAATCTTTCCTGAAATAATTGATAGTAACAACGAATACAAATTTGCGCACAAACAAGTTGCAGTAAATACTAGAACAACGCGATATAAAATATTAATACATACAGTTATTTGAATATTATAACAAACTATTACACATGCAAACTGGCCATCTATGACAGAAGAATTGTGTTTTCACGCCACATACACCAAGTCGCTGAGTAAATGTTGTCGCACCGGACATAATGACTCTATCATTGACATGTGTATCATTGCGAACGACGATGTTAACAACACACAGTAATAAAGACGACGACAGTGATAAAGACGACGGACGACGCGTCCATATTGAGCATTAAAGTGACTGTGTCTTTCTTCGCTTAACATTTACAAGAACAAGTGTCAAAACTCAAAACGATGTTTCTTTAGACGACTCGCTTACCATAACAAACATGTGCAAAACTGGATGCATCCAATTACAATATACATCATATACCAATACAACGCATGTTACAGTTCTGTGAAAAACAACACAAGTCAAATAAATCACGACTGATTAAACACAAACGAGAGGCGTACATTACTGTCCTGTATTCCTATATGGTGTGACGATTATTTTAAAGGTAAATCCATGACAAAAGATAACACGCAGAAATGCAAGGTGACACTATTACGTAACGAACTGGTGTTATCATCCTCGCATATTAGTGGTGCTAAGGTAAAGTAAAATGTATCACGCAGTATCCAATCCAAGGACTGCCCAGAGCACTTTACACTTCACTCCCTGGCAGACTTGTTCAATCGAACACCATCTCGACTTCTCAGGAAAGCATTCAGCCACGCAGCAATTAATGCGCGAAGACTATTCATGTCCAAATATCCACCACTGCCTGTAGCCAGGTACCCATGCATAGTTCTGAGTGAACTGGAGCAATGTAGATTTTACCAACATGCCCAAGGTTCGAGCCGGCTAGTGCTATATTTTATGAAACAATTTGGAAAATAACTAATACTGTACCTGGTACACAACTTAATTAACCAATTAGATAGAATGTGCCGGCTGATAATCTAAACATACGCTTCGTATAACAAGTCAATACTTTTGTTACCTGTAGTTGCACATATTTGGGTGTTACCTCATAGCTTTGCATATCTTATTATCGGATCGTCTCACACCAACTAACCTGGCTACCTGCACGGCGTACTTCAATAGCAGTGTATTAAAGATAATATCATTCAACTGCCAAGGGATCTGTCATAGGCCGATTAAAAAAGAAAGCAGACACAAGACTATCAATAGGTTGGCATACAATTACGCCTTGGTACGCTCTGTTACGTTACCAAATTGGCACTTATTGTGCCCACGTCGATAGCAACTTGTCAACACCACAGCGCAGTCATTGTCTACAGTAGAGCCATACATTGTCAGTTCGCGCGTCGTTTAATAACGCATGCACAATTTATTATGCGTCACACACTTTGCAGTACAATTGTTGACGCGCAATTTTTGTTATAGATTTATCATTAGTGATGGTATTTATAGTATCACCGAGAGTATTTGTGATGTATTCATTGACTGAAAAGGAGATAGACCGATTCCATACTAGCAGTCGTAGTAGCATATCCATCAAAGGTTAAGTTGCTGTTATAATCAACCTTGGTTTAATCAATACCATAAATACCATAAATAAACATAATACTTTAAGCACAATCTTAACAACATTTTCATTTGTATTTAAGAAAACAGTAACCTAAATATATATGTGTAAAGCCATACGAGATGCAAGAATTTATGTTGCTGAAGCAAATTATTATATAGGAATAACTGCTCTCAGTTGTGTTGAAGAATCATATAGACCAGTATAGGTTCTCTGATTAAAATATAAAACTATTATTTACTATTTACATGGCATGAACGTAATAGAAGAACAGACTGAATTGTTGAAAAGTTATGTCATTGTACATCATTACTCCATACGTTCGCGGTGGTTTCTGATTACGAGACGTTTACGTTGCTTAGCGACGTCACGACTGGATGAAAACGTGCTGCCAACAGGAAAATGTCTCTAGGTAATGAGCAACTGTTAAAACTCATGTAGGCCATTAATCCAGCGCGACCGAATCTCTGCAGGCTCACATATCATGAGTTACAGACTTCTCGCAAGCCTACTGTATATGTTCAATTGAATCTAGTCCACAGTATCGTGGTGGGTGGTACGAAGTGGCAATTAGATGCCTACTCACACTCATTGTTACTGCTGCTTTATACACTCGAAGAGAGCCTACAACAACTAGTGTCATCGGGCACTGTGTGTAGTCACTGTCGGCAAGTGGCGGCGTCTGGAGAAGTTTTTCCTCATTTGGATTTCCTCTTGAACCTGCTCGTACTGGGGGTTGTTGAGTTTGTACGACAGTTTCCACAGGTATGGCTGCGGCTTGTTCGGCAACATCCGGTTCCACATGACCTGCATGTGGACGTCTCTCTCCGAGCTGCTGTCGCCCTCTGGTGTCGGTGGAGGTACAAATCGATTTGTATATTTCTTGAAATTTGTCGGTGGTAGAATGTTACCTGTAAATTAAGCGGGATTATTATTTTTTTCACTCTACTAACTCCATCTTCGTCTCGCTCTCATTCTCTCTCAATCCCCCGTTCTCTCTCTCTCTCTCTCTCTCTCTCTCTCTCTCTCTCTCTCTCTCTCTCTCTCTCTCTCTCTCTCTCTCTCTCTCTCCCCCCCTCTTTCGCAGTGTGCGCATGCGCATATGTGTATGCGCGCGTACGTACGTGCGTGCGTGCGTGCGTGCGTGCGTGCGTGCGTGCGTGCGTGCGTGCGTGCGTGCGTGCGTGCGTGCGTGCGTGCGTGCGTGCGTGTATGGATGCGTACGTGCGGATATGCTTGGTGCTTGCCTCAGGGCGTGAGGGTGAAGGTGAGCGAGTTTGTGCATTCGTGCATACTGGGTGGCCCTCGATTCAATATGTCATACCGTACTACACCTACTCCCATGCTGGGGCAACATGTAACTGGTCACTGTTGCAACAGATTGTTGGGGAATTGGCGAAACTTGCCCAGTACATTAGTCAACTAATAAGGATGAGATCTCGTGGTTGTTTTAACTTTCCGTGATTCGATTGTTTTGAATTCCCATATATTTTGGTTACTGATGTGCATTGTAAGCATACATGCCAACTCTTACGGATCACCCGTAAGTCTTACGGATTTTCTAAGATTTGACGGTCTTACGGGCGTAGGACAAATTCCTTACGGGTAACGCGTTTTCATGTACTTAGTTGTTTTATTATTATTTGGTTATACGACTCGTTATCATCAAACTAAATTATCCTTCCTGAATCGAGAAACGACCATTTGTCCAGATCATTTTAGTGGAGTTCAGTGCGCTAATCGAAGTCTCTATATCCCAGATTGCAGTGCAGATACCTTTTTAGCATGCGCGGCAACCCATCTAGCGAAAATTCGTACCGCATGTAAATTTCGAAGAAGATGGAGATTCCGGCGAGGAAGCGAAAACAGAAGCAGTATGCCGGGACGTATCAGTCCAGTTGGAATGGCTTGTTTAAAGGCATCATTAGTGAAAGTAAGTTAGGGAGCAACTACGCATGGTGTACTGTCTGTTGTCGAGACATTAAAGTGGCCGCCTCCGGCGTGTACGATGTGCGCGAGCACGTTAAATCGAAGACGCACGAACGACAATCGACTCGACCACAAAAGCGGAGGTATTGTTTTCGTTCTTTGTGGCCGAGCACAACCTGCCCGCACTTTTGGCAGACCATTTTACCGACCTGGCCCGCCAAATGTTCCCAGATAGTGAGATCGCTAAGCGATTCAAGTGTAAGAGGACGAAAACAACCCAGATCGTGAAACGGTGCTTGGCGCCGGCAGCTACGACGCCCGTCATGGACCGCTGTCGAGGCGGACCTTTCTCTTAACTTTGACAGCTGCTGTCATCAGTTAAAGGTGTCGCCGGCGATGCTCCGCGACGCAAAGCATGCGTGCTATGAGGATAAGCTCGAGCACCTGTCTGACAAGTGAAGGTCAATAAAGAGAGTTGTGTGAACAGGTGTTGATGTTAATGCCGGTATATTAGATATCAGCTGTATTGTCCTGTCGCTACACTTGCAGCTTGCTTATGGCTGTCTTATGGATTTTTGCCCATAGTCTTACAGGTGTGGATCACTGAAGGTTGGCATGTATGATTGTAAGTGTAACTGTCATGTATCAGGATCGTTATAACTGGTACGTTATACAGCTACTTACAACAGTGAGCTCTTACACCGTTGATGGTAATAAAGTTGTTGTCTTCCGGTCAAATTCGAGTTGCACATGTCTAGTGTTTCCAGTTCCAATTAAACAAGCCGTATGCTGCTTTATAAAGCATAACATGGTGTCAGAAGACAAACTACACAAACTATTAAGGTAGGATGTGTTGGTCGAAAAAACTGTGTTGGTGAAGTTTGAAGTGACGACTAAAAAATTGAACTGAACTGTGTGTCAAAACGTCGAGTCACTGTCAACGACTGAAAAATTGAATTTTTCAAGCCACCAAGTAGTATTGCGTTCGATGCCAGCAACTTAGATGAGGCATGGAGAAGTTGGGAGCAGCAGTTTAGGACACTTTACACAGCGTGTTAATTGAACAAGAAGCCTAACGCTGTCCAAGTGGCCATACTACTACATACTGCTGGACCGGAAGCCCAGGAAGTATTCAACCAGTTTGAGTTCAAACCAGCAGGACCTGCTAACGTCCCACCAGCAGAAGATAAAGACAACTGGGAAACGGTGCTAGACAAATTCCATCACTACTGCAAACCACGTAAAAATACAGTTTACGAACGATATTGTTTCTGGTCTCGTAATCAAGGCAATGGTGAACAAGTGGATCAGTGGATCAAGGACTTGAGAATGAAAGCTAAAATGTGTGAATTTGGTGACCAGGAGGATCTGATGATCCGTGACAAAATAGTGTTCAGCGTCAATGACGAGCGTGTTAAAGAGAGACTTTTGAGAGAGTCAGATCTGTCGCTAGCTAAGGCATTAGATGTGTGCCATGCAGCTGAGACGACAAGAGCGCAACTGAAGGTCATGGCGTATGAAGGAAAGCCAGAAGCTAAAGTGAATGTAGTGAAACAGAGATCTCGTTCAAGCACGTTTAGCAAGGGCTCCCATGCAATTGGCAGGGGTATCAAGGGAACTAACAATGACACTGTGGGTGGTTATAATAGTACACCGAGACCACGGGCTACACAGGGAAGCATTCGCTGCAAATTCTGTAGCAGGTCACACCCACCAAAGTCATGCCCTGCGTACGGTAAACAGTGTAACCGTTGCAAGGGGTGGAACCACTTCGCAGTAATGTGCGAACACCACCGCACTGCTACAGTCGATAGGAAGGTGCGGATGGTGAACAATGAACAATGTGAGAGTAATGAATGTCTGTATCTGGATTCGTTATTCTTGGACGTGCATGCACACACTACTCATGGTGATGACTGGATGACGAAGATGATGATTGGCAGCCAGCAGATAAGCTTCAAGTTGGACACTGGCGCACAGGCGAATGTGTTGCCTATGACGATCTACGAGACACTAAAGCCGAATGCAGCCTTGCAGCCTACAAAGACAATACTGTCGGCATTCGTGAATGACGTCAAAGTGAAGCCAGCCGGCACGGTCAAGCTTCTGTGCATACCAGAGAACGCGGACAAACCGACACTGATCGAGTTCTTTGTCACTACGCACACCAATGTGCCACTACTTGGATGTCGAGCGTGCGAGTCATTGGGACTTGTCAAACGAGTGGGTGAGATGTCGCGTGAGAAGCCACTAACGAGTGACACTCTGATGAAAGAATATGAAGACGTGTTCACTGGAGTTGGAGAACTGGAGCATCCGTATCATATCGAGCTGAAAGAGGACGTACAGCCGGTAGTCCAGGCAACCAGGAAACTTCCATACACGAGAGTGGAAAATTTTAAGAAGGCTCTAGACAAGTTAGAGAGGGATGGAATCGTCGCAGAGGTAGAACAACCTACACCATGGGTGAATAACTTGGTCATAACGGAGAAGCGGAATGGATCGTTAAGATTATGTCTTGACCCGAAACCACTCAATAGAGCGATTAAGCGTGAACATTTCGAGATCCCGACTCCTGAGAATGTGCAGTCGCGTCTAGCTGGAAAGAAAGTGTTTTCAGTGATAGATATGTCGATGGCGTACTGGCACGTCAGACTGTCGGATGAGTCCAGTTACCTATGCACGGTCGACACGCCATGGGGCAGAAAAAGGTTTCTGCGCATGCCGTTTGGCATCAGTTCAGCCAGTGAAGTACTGCAGAAACGCATGCTACTAACGTTTGGTGACATCAAAGGAGCGCACGTGATAGCCGATGACATCATTGTCGCGGGGGATGATGAACAACATCACGATGCCATCATGCGTGCTGTTTTCCAGAGGGCAAGAGAACGAAACGTGAAGTTCAACTCGTCAAAAGTGCAGTTGAAGGTCAATGAGGTGCTGTACATGGGACATATAGTATCGGAAGCAGGCCTCAGCCCAGACCCTAGCAAAATGAGAGCCATCGCCGATATGCCACTGCCTGAGGACAAGCGCGCAGTCCTGGGGTTTCTGAACGTTGTGAAGTATCAGGCAAAGTTCATCCCGCGAGAGTCGCACATCACTGGTCCTCTACGTGCGCTGCTGAAAGAGGACGCGGCGTGATGTTGGACACAAGAGCATACAGATGCAGTGAACGAGTTGAAGACAATTCTAAGCAGTTTGCCAGTGCTGAGGTTCTACGACGTGAACAAACCAGTAACGTTGCAGTCGGACGCGTCAAAGAGTGGACTAGGGGCGTGTCTTCTACAAGAAGGGCAGGTTGTTGCTTATGCGTCAAGGGCACTAGTCGGTGCAGAGCTATACTATGCACAGTTGGAGAAAGAACTGTTAGCGGTCGTTTTCGCGACTTCCAGGTTTCATCAGTACATTTATGGCAAGGAAATCGAAGCGCAGACTGATCATAAGCCGCTAGAGATTGAAGAAACCAATCGGAAACGCAACGGCACGCGTACAACGAATGATGTTGAAGCTACAGCGATACGAGATAAACCTGTCATATGTACCAGGGAAGCTGCTGTATGTAGCCGACGCTCTCTCACGTGCTTACGTAGAGGGTGAGCCAGACAATGAGCTCATTGACGATATTGAGATTATGGTCCACAGCGTTACAAAGAACTTCCCAGCAAGTACAGGGCGACTCGAGCAAATCCGAAGTGCTACAGCCAATGACGAGACTCTTCAGCGACTACTTCAGGTCGTGATGAACGGCTGGCCAGAGTCGAGGGCAGCTGTACCAGAGGACGTGAGACCGTACTGGAACATGAGAGATGAGATGAGTGCAGACGACGGACTCGTGTTTGCAGGCGAACGAATTGTCATTCCAGAGTCGATGAGGTCGGACATGCTGGAAGTGCTGCACGAACCACACATGGGGATGGAGAAGACGAAATCTCGAGCTAGATCAGCTATCTTCTGACCGGGAATGTCCAGAGCAATCAAGGACACTGTCTCGAGGTGCAAAACATGCCTACAGTTCGCCCGGAGTAATCAGAAGGAGCCGATGATAGCACATGAAATCCCAGACGGCCCGTTCCGGAAAGTCGCAATGGACATTATGTCGTTCAAAGGTCGAGACTACCTTGTAGTAGTTGACTATTATTCGAAGTATCCCGAGTTGGCACTGCTCGAGAACAAGACAAGCGAATCTGTCATCTCGCATGTTAAGAGCATCAGTGCACGTCATGGAATACCCGAAGAGATCGTAGCAGACAACCAACCGTTTGGTAGCTATAGTTTTCGGCAATTCGCGAAGAGTTGGGGTATCACAGTGACTACATCGAGCCCAACATATGCTCAATCGAATGGGCAGGCAGAGCGAGTCGTGCAAACGTTGAAATCGCTCCTCAAGAAGGCAGACGAAGAGGGTCGTGATCCCTACATAGCGATGCTAGAATACAGGAACACGCCGATCAGTGGACTCCGCTATGCACCGGCACAACTGGCAATGAGCAGACTACTGAGGTCAAAGTTGCCGACAACCAAAGCCGTTCTTGAGCCGCGAGTCGTAAACGCGAAACAGGACTTGACAGACAGACAGACAGACACGGTTCAAACAAGACTATGACCACGGTGCTACATCATTGAAGCCGTTGAAACCTGGTGATGTAGTACGAGTACAGAGAAAGTGGGGCTGGGATCCCGCTATCGTTCAGCGGACACACGAGAATCCGAGGTCATACGTGATCCAGCATGAGGGAGGAGAACTCCGTCGCAATCGTCGTCATCTACGGAGGACACGCGAGCAGCCGCCGCTGATTCTTCCTCAGATGGACGATCCCGACGTACGAGGAGAAGGTAACGCTCTTCAGACGCCGGTACCGCCAGACGTGCCATCGCCACGAAGACTCGTCGCTGTGCCGCCACGAAGAGTCGTCGCTGAGCCACCTCCGCAAGAAGAGAATCCACAAAATGAACGATTCTCTAGATATGGTCGTGCAATCAGAAAGCCTATGCGATTTGACATTTAATTGTTTTTTTTTAATACTATTTGATATTGGTAGTATTATTGATCTGTTTCGCAAGTAACCATTATGTGACATTCTATGTGATTTTTGATAGTCGATATAGTGTGACTTTTAGCCTAGTTTGCTACTCGCTTGATATCGATTTATCCACAGCGAACATTCGTTAAAGCTGATGAATGTGTTTTTGAGTCTTAAAGGAGGGATGTCATGTATCAGGATCGTTATAACTGGTACGTTATACAGCCACTTACAACAGTGAGCTCTTACACCGTTGATGGTAATAAAGTTGTTGTTGTCTTCCGGTCAAATTCGAGTTGCACATGTCTAGTGTTTCCAGTTCCAATTAAACAAGCCGTATGCTGCTTTATAAAGCATAACAGTAACCAATGCACCTTACCTTTCGTGTCAAGTGGCGGGTTCCTCAGATCAGATCTCAATCGCAACCACTTGAATTCGTGCACGTCATTCCTTGTAGTCTCGAGGATTCTCCTCTTGAGTGCGAGATCTCGCACGATGTCCGTCTCCCGCAGGAAGTTGGCATAGGTGTACTTGCCCTGTCTTGACGGCGCTGGGATGTTTAGTGGATACATCGCCGCGATCAATTCACTGACGTTTTGACCTTCCGTGTCCAACTAAATTAGAAAACAACAATGCGCACATGGTAATCACTTCTCCCATGTGTAGCTTATTGACGCAATGAGATATAAAGACCAACCCTTTATAAACCCTAAACAAAATGGAAGTGCAGCGAATATGTTTTTAAGTAACATGGTCATCAGCGTACACGTGAATTTGAAGATGTTACGGGAAAACAGTATAGAGAACTATTCGTGTGTTGCAGGAAGGGACACGGTTAAACGTATTATATTGCTGCAGACACCACTATTTCACAGAGTAGACCATAGCACGCAGTTAAACGACGAACATAGTTATGACCTGCTAATCCGTGTTAAGTTTCGTTGAAAATTGGCTGCAGAATATTTGTGTAATGTCACGCTTTGCTGAACATTTTAGATTGCGCAGTAGGACACCGTTGCTTTCCTACTGAATATCGTAATGCGCCTGGCGACTTACGACTTTACAGTCAGCTGCATACATATTACGTACATAGGCCTACCATTAACTGGTTTAGAGGACCAGTGCGCAAAAGACGGCGCGCTCACATGAGTGGTGATTTGAACCTAGCCAAAATGTTGCGTAATAAGGTTAACCACCTGTGTCGATTGAAAAGGACAATATACCAATATTACCAACTCCAATAGCTGCTAAGGTGTTTGAGTCAATCGTAATGAAATGGGTGGATGACAAAAATTAAGGAAAATAGATTCTAGGCAACTGATAAACTGGATTCTTACAATCCACACATTGTAAGATGGATGGCAACACTTTACTACACAGATCTCAACAAGTAAAAATAGGAAATGTATAAAATTATTCGCATTCTGGTCACCCAAATGGGGGAGTACCACAGGGAACCATATCTGAACCTAAATGTTTCCTAGTCTACATAAACGATTTAGAAACGCCTGTTCCGTTATATAAGTATGTAGACGACAGTACCTTATTCGAAGTATGCGATAGAAAAGGTGCATCTGCTATGCGAGAATCGGTTGATATTGCCGCCAGGTGGACAGAACAGAATGACATGAACATTAATTCAGGAAAATCAAAAGAGATGATTTTGGACAAGAGGGTAATTTTCGAAATACCATACCAAAATAAAGATCAATGGATGTAGATCAAGTAGACCATGCTAAACTTCTAAGTGTTACAATTTCATAAACCTTACATGGAATAAACATGTGGAGAATATTGTGAAAAAGGCTGGGAAACGATTATACAAGTTGTATCAATTAAAACGGGCTGTAATTAGCCAGAATGACCTCGCGACTGTATATGTACTTGAATATGGATATCCCGTATGGTATACTAATTTACATCAATAGTTGTCAAACAATATTGAAATGACACACAAAAGAGCACTAAATGCATTTTCCATGGAACAAGTTATGCTGAAGTACTTAGTTATGTTCGCCTACAGACTTTGAAAGAAAGACGAGACAGTGTGTGTGAAAAAATATGTCAACAATATGAAAATTAGCGCACACCAATTAAATCATCTGCTACCAATTCTGATATGAGAGGGACTAATATGCACCAATGCCAAGAACCCGAACAAACAGATATCGTAACTATTTAATAGCATGAAGATTGTATTACTAATGTGTAACGTTTCAGTGTATTAATTGCATTCTTTTATAGAATGTATAATGTGAATCCAACTAAGCTGAGTTGCTAATAAAACATGTTTTATCTTATCTTATTTTAACATTTGCACAATTTAATTTATTCATGTCACAGTTGTCCTTATTATACATATGCTATTTAACCCCCTGAATTTATGGGTTTCATTAAAGCAAATTGTTACCAAATAACTATAGTGATGCCATATTTAGCTTTACATGTATTGGACGCATAGAACCACTTGCACCGTTCATGAACGTCTACTGGTAACATAATCCAACTTGGAACAATGATTGTTAAACTTGTCATTGCGGCAGTGGGAAGCCGTTCTTTGTACAATACCATGTAATGCAGTGCTGTTAACAATGGACCTTCTTCGCCACTATTTAAACATTACATCGTGGTCGCACGAAACGAACGTGTTGGAAGCATGCCTCGTACTACCAGCCTGTATGGAAGGGTTGGAAACACTGACACAGACAGAGAGACAGGGGGTGAAGCTACATGTAACAAAGAACAATTGAGTCAGAAGAATATGTAGAGTGATCCGAGAAGACACAAGGAAGACGAACGAACTGAGAAATGAGATTGGCATAAAAAACACCAAAAATGAAAGTGGTCGGAAACAGAAGGCGATGACCGGGACATGTACAAAGAATGAGCGAAGACAGATTTCGAAAAAGAGCGTGGACAGCAAAAAAGGTGGCAAACGACGAAGAGGAATATCAAAGCTGAGATGGAATGAAGTGGGATCTTGGGAGGGCAGTTGTGAAGAGCCAACAATGATAGATCATTGCGGACAACAACGAGAGATGGAAAGAAAGGCGGAAGAAGCTACTAATTGAGTGACGTGGATCACACCCCGCAAGGGAGCAAGTGAAGAAGAAGATCGTGGTCGCTTGTGATGCTACGTTTCGGAGTATGCAACGACACGAGTCCCTGTGTAGAGCCTCACCCGAATGCCGTACTCCTCGCGGAAGTTGCGCCACACGTTGCTGTTGTAGTTGGGGTCTGGGCGTTCGGGGAGCGGCGGTCTGTATTTGCCTGCCTCCAGCCACATCTGGTAGCCGATCGGCGGCAGACCATGGACGTTTTCGTCGGCCGACGACCGCAGGTAGTGGTTGCATTCGATGTTGACAATAGAGCGAGGCGGACGGCGAGTCGCCAACTGCTGCATGCGGCGAGGAGTGAAGCCGGTCAGATCCGGCACGTACTCTGGCACGACGTTCTCCCGCTGGCTGATCGTGCCCCGCGGGCTGACGACTGCTGCCATGACGGCGCCTCGGGGAGTACCTCGCCGGGCGGCCGGGCTACCGCGGACTAACACCTGTTGTCAGGAAAACGCAGCAAGAAGACAGTAGCGAGAAGGATGCATTAACAGATCAACAATGTATTCACAAGAAACATAGCCTTGGTCAAAAATAGAATTCACTACAAATCAATATAATAATAACTGTATATTTATTATACAGCTATATATAATACTGGACCGTGACAATAACGACACAGTGCATGATATAACTGCAGCGTAACAATAACGACACAGTGCATGATAGAACTGGAGCGTGACAATAACGACACAGTGCATTATAGAACTGCAGCGTGACAAATACGACACAGTGCATGATAGAACTGCCGCGTGACAATAACGAAACAGTGCATGATAGAACTGCAGCGTGACAATAACGACACAGTGCATGATAGAACTGCAACGTGACAGTAACGACACAGTGCATGATAGAACTGGAGTGTGACAATAACGACAGAGTGCATGATAGAACTGCAGCGTGACAATAACGACACAGTGCATGATAGAACTGCAGCGGGACAATAACGACACAGTACATGATAGAACTGGAGCGTGACTATAACGACACAGTGCATGATAGAACTGGAGCGTGACAATAACGACACAGTGCATGATATAACTGCAGCGTAACAATAACGACACAGTGCATGATAGAACTGGAGCGTGACAATAACGACACAGTGCATTATAGAACTGCAGCGTGACAATAACGACACAGTGCATGATAGAACTGCCGCGTGACAATAACGAAACAGTGCATGATAGAACTGCAGCGTGACAATAACGACACAGTGCATGATAGAACTGCAACGTGACAGTAACGACACAGTGCATGATAGAACTGGAGTGTGACAATAACGACAGAGTGCATGATAGAACTGCAGCGTGACAATAACGACACAGTGCATGATAGAACTGCAGCGTGACAATAACGACACAGTGCATGATAGAACTGGACCGTGACAGTAACGACACAGTGCATGATAGAACTGGAGCGTGACAAAAACGACACAGTGCATGATAGAACTGCAGCGTGACAATAACGACACAGTGCATGATAGAACTGGAGCGTGACAATAACGACACAGTTCATGATAGAACTGCAGCGTGACAATAACGATACAGTGCATGATAGAACTGCAACGTGACAATAACGACACAGTGCATGATAGAACTGCAGCGTGACAGTAACGACACAGTGCATGATAGAACTGGAGCGTGACAATAACGACAGAGTGCATGATAGAACTGGAGCGTGACAACAACGACACAGTGCATGACAGAACTGGAGCGTGACAATAACGACACAGTGCATGACAGAACTGTACCGTGACAATAACGACACAGTGCATGACAGAACTGGAGCGTGACAACAACGACACAGTGCATGACAGAACTGCAGCGTGACAATAACGACACAGTGCATGACAGAACTGGACCGTGACAATAACAACACAGTGCATGACAGAACTGGACCGTGACAATAACGACACTGTGCATGAGAGAACTGCAGCGTGACAATAACGACACAGTGCATGACAGAACTGGAGCGTGACAATAACGACACAGTGCATGATAGAAATGCAGCGTGACAATAACGACACAGTGCATGATAGAACTGCAGCGTGACAATAACGACACAGTGCATGATAGAACTGCAGCGTGACAATAACGACACAGTGCATGATAGAACTGCAGCGTGACAATAACGACACAGTGCATGATAGAACTGCAGCGTGACAGTAACGACACAGTGCATGATAGAACTGGAGCGTGACATTAACGACAGAGTGCATGATAGAACTGCAGCGTGACAATAACGACACAGTGCATGATAGAACTGCAGCGTGACAATAACGACACAGTGCATGATAGAACTGGACCGTGACAATAACGACACAGTGTATGATATAACTGGAGCGTGACAGTAACGACACAGTGCATGATAGAACTGGAGCGTGACAAAAACGACACAGTGCATGATAGAACTGGAGCGTGACAATAACGACACAGTGCATGATAGAACTGGAGCGTGACAATAACGACACAGTGCATGATAGAACTGCAGCGTGACAATAACGACACAGTGCATGATAGAACTGCAGCGTGACAATAACGACACAGTGCATGATAGAACTGCAGCGTGACAATAACGACACAGTGCATGATAGAACTGCAGCGTGACAATAACGACACAGTGCATGATAGAACTGCAGCGGGACAATAACGAAACAGTACATGATACAACTGGAGCGTGACTATAACGACACAGTGCATGATAGAACTGGAGCATGACAATAACGACACAGTGCATGATAGAACTGCAGCGTGACAATAACGACACAGTGCATGATAGAACTGGAGCGTGACAATAACGACACAGTGCATGATAGAACTGCAGCGTGACAATAATGACACAGTGCATGATAGAACTGCAGCGTGAAAATAACGACAGAGTGCATGATATAACTGCAGCGTGACAATAACGACACAGTGCATGATAGAACTGCCGCGTGACAATAACGACACAGTGCATGATAGAAATGCAGCGTAACAATAACGACACAGTGCATGATAGAACTGCAGCGTGACAGTAACGACACAGTGCATGATAGAACTGGAGCGTGACAATAACGACAGAGTGCATGATAGAACTGCAGCGTGACAATAACGACACAGTGCATGATAGAACTGGACCGTGACAATAACGACACAGTGCATGATAGAACTGGAGCGTGACAGTAACGACACAGTGCATGATAGAACTGGAGCGTGACAAAAACGACACAGTGCATGATAGAACTGCAGCGTGACAATAACGACACAGTGCATGATAGAACTGGAGCGTGACAATAACGACACAGTGCATGATAGAACTGGAGCGTGACAATAACGACACAGTGCATGATAGAACTGCAGCGTGACAATAACGACACAGTGCATGATAGAACTGGAGCGTGACAATAACGACACAGTGCATGATAGAACTGCAGCGTGACAATAACGACACAGTGCATGATAGAACTGGAGCGTGACAATAACGACAGAGTGCATGATAGAACTGCAGCGTGACAATAACGACACAGTGCATGATAGAACTGCAGCGTGACAATAACGACACAGTGCATGATAGAACTGCAGCGTGACAATAACGACACAGTGCATGATAGAACTGCAGCGTGACAATAACGACACAGTGCATGATAGAACTGCAGCGTGACAATAACGACACAGTGCATGATAGAACTGCAGCGTGACAATAACGACACAGTGCATGATAGAACTGCAGCGTGACAATAACGACACAGTGCATGATAGAACTGCAGCGTGACAGTAACGACACAGTGCATGATAGAACTGGAGCGTGACAATAACGACAGAGTGCATGATAGAACTGCAGCGTGACAATAACGACAGAGTGCATGATAGAACTGCAGCGTGACAATAACGACACAGTGCATGATAGAACTGCAGCGTGACAATAACGACACAGTGCATGATAGAACTGCAGCGTGACAGTAACGACACAGTGCATGATAGAACTGGAGCGTGACAATAACGACAGAGTGCATGATAGAACTGCAGCGTGACAATAACGACACAGTGCATGATAGAACTGCAGCGTGACAATAACGACACAGTGCATGATAGAACTGGACCGTGACAATAACGACACAGTGCATGATAGAACTGCAGCGTGACAGTAACGACACAGTGCATGATAGAACTGGACCGTGACAATAACGACACAGTGCATGATATAACTGCAGCGTGACAGTAACGACACAGTGCATGATAGAACTTGAGCATGACAAAAACGACACAGTGCATGATAGAACTGCAGCGTGACAATAACGACACAGTACATGATAGAACTGGAGCGTGACAATAACGACACAGTGCATGATAGAACTGCAGCGTGACAATAACGACACAGTGCATGATAGAACTGCAGCATGACAATAACGACACAGTGCATGATAGAACTGCAGCGTGACAATAATGACACAGTGCATGATAGAACTGCAGCGTGACAATAACGACACAGTGCATGATAGAACTGCAGCGTGACAATAACGACACAGTGCATGATAGAACTGCAGTGTGACAATAACGACACAGTGCATGATAGAACTGCAGCGTGACAATAACGACACAGTGCATGATAGAACTGCAGCGGGACAATAATGACACAGTACATGATAGAACTGGAGCGTGACAATAATGACACAGTACATGATAGAACTGGAGCGGGACAATAATGACACAGTACATGATAGAACTGGAGCGTGACAATAATGACACAGTACATGATAGAACTGGAGCATGTCAACAACTACAAAGTACACGATAACAATATAGCGAGCAAACAACGACACAGTATACAATAACACTGGAACGTGGCAACAACGACAAAATTCACGATAACAATATAGCGAGCCAACAACGACACAGTACACAATAACACTGGGGCGTGGCAACAACGACAAAATTCACGATAACAATGTAGCGTGCCAACAACGACACAGTACACAATAACACTGGAGCGTGGCAACAACGACAAAATTCACGATAACAGTGTAGCGTGCCAACAACGACACAGTACACAATAACACTGGAGCGTGGCAACAACGACAAAATTCACGATAACAGTGTAGCGTGCCAACAACGACACAGGAGCGTAGCAATAGTAACAAAATACCAACACTTTTAGCATTAGGCCTACAATAATACTATATCAAAAAAAGTCATGGTCTTTATCAAAGGGTTTGTGTTTGCTTTCATACTTCGTACACACGTACATGCCTTAATGGAAGGCATAGGCCCTGACGAATGGTTTCGTAACAACATAATGATATAGATGTATATCCGTACAGATTAGGAACTCATAAAGCGGGGTAAAATGCTTTTCTTTAAGTAAGACAAACATTACTAGAAAACAATAAAAGATCGATTTGGTTCGTTTATACTCTTTTCGATAACTAGCCGAGAAGGCTTTCTCCGATTGACTCAGTCATAGACTGACCTGTAATAAATCCTACGATGTCTAATGTAATGCATATGTGGGTAGGCCCCTATCTGTATTGTCAGTAGAACAGCGAGAAATATTCGTAGAGCACTGTTAGTACATACTTGTGAGTCGACCGGCTTTGTCCGAGGTAATTAGCCGATCGATTCAACTGCTTCTGGCCTTGTCAATCACAAACAGGGGCCTATGCCTTAATAGTGTGTCGGAGGCCGTCTGTGTAACAGCAATAAAAGTGCGTAAAATTCTAGAAAGAGTACATGCTGTATCAACCTACCATACACACAACTGCGCGGTTGGCAGGAATACCGTAACAGATGTTTACGCTGCGACTGGTAAAACATTAAAACTCATCATAGTGACCACCGCCGCATCGTCGCCATGTTCAAGCTTTACTTGGTTACTATGCCGCCTGCGAAGAGTGAACCGCGTACGACTTGGAATGGCTCGTCCGACAATTACTCGCACGCCCGCGGTTAGCTGCTGTCTGTAGTTCTCATCTGACTCGCTGTAACACAGGGCGTTTTACAACGTATGCAGTGGAGAGGTATTGCTCACAGCTCTTTCATTCGCACCCCAAGTCAGGCTAATTTGCTCCGAATCCTGCCTTTTTTGTGTGAGGAAGTTTTAAAAACGTTTGATGTGCAACGTTGTCCATAAAGAACAATGATAAAAAGTAAATATTCCTTAAAATTGCAATTTACTGAAAGGAAAATCCCAATTTTTTTTCTCATAAAAAGGCAACTTGTTTGGATCAAAATTAGCATGTAAATGACACAAATGCACCGTAAAAAGACAATATACTAGTGAATGTCGTGTGCCAACGAGGAAAGTCCTAAAATGGAAAAGGTATTTTTTTGTTACATGACAACTATATACAGTGTATCTGGGAGCAACTACGCGATAATATTTTTCGTTGCAGACAAGGTAACGTTCCCCATAAAATGGCACTTCCTGCTGCAAACAGGGCAACATTCTCCATATAAGGGCGCATTGATGGGGTAAAGTCCCACAAGGTCTCATAACAGGGAGGAAATATTGGAAGCAAATTAATTACAGCTTTATCAACAATTGCAAATTATTCTACGATATCACATTCTTTGGGAAAGGTCCCAAACCAAAAAGAGCCCTTTTTAATTGGTAACAATAGAAACGTTTTTGTATGGCACAATTTCCTCATAAAAGGGTAAGCCCAAAAGTTACATTCTGCTGTCAAAAGAACAAATCATGACATAAATCATTATATAAAAGGACATACTAATGGGAGCAAAGTCACAAAGGGGCACATTTACGGTTAAAAAGGATGACTACTTAAGGCTAAAAACAGCACATATATGTGTGTGTGTGTGTGTGTGTGTGTGTGTGTGTGTGTGTGTGTGTGTGTGTGTGTGTGTGTGTGTGTGTGTGTGTGTGTGTGTGTGTGAGTACGTGCATGCGCGCGCTTCTCTGTGCGTGCGTGTGTGTGAGTGTGTGTGTGCATGCGTGGATGCGTGCTAGCGTGTGTATGCGTGCATGCGTGCGCGCGGGCGTGTATGTATTAGTCTTCTTGAAGCCAGCCATCCATCCATCCAGCCAGCCAGCCAGCCAGCCAGCCAGCCAGCCAGCCAGCCAGCCAGCCAGCCAGCCAGCCAGCCAGCCAGCCAGGCAGCCAGCCAGCCAGCCAGCCATCCAGCCAGCCAGCCAGGCAGCCAGCCAGCCAGCCAGCCAGCCAGGCAGCCAGCGAGCCAGCGAGCCAGCGAGCCAGCGAGCCAGCCAGCCAGGCAGCCAGCCAGCCAGCCAGCCAGCCAGCCAGCCAGCCAGCCAGCCAGCCAGCCATCCATCCATCCAGCCAGGCAGCCAGCCAGGCAGCCAGGCAGCCAGGCAGCCAGGCAGCCAGGCAGCCAGGCAGCCAGCCAGCCAGGCAGCCAGCGAGCCAGCGAGCCAGCCAGCCAGCTATGGCAAACTCGGCAATAGTGTCTGCATATTTATAGTCCAAAGTGACTTCTTCATTCCATATATTCTGGAAGCCAGTGTTTCAGTGGGGAGTTCCATAGTTGGAACTGTTGTCTCCTCTCGGCGTATCCGGTACTTGATAGAGTGATTCTCATCCTGCCCGTCTGCTGCTTCTATTGCCTCCATTGCGATATGTTCCCAGTACGTATTTTTCCGACTTAACAAACGTTTTAACTTTCTTCTTTCTTTCCTTTCTTTCTTCTGATATCAAGCGCTAAATCTATTGGTCGATTACGTTCGCTGCACAGTTTGTTATACGGCCTATATACCGGTGCCTCAGCTGATCAGAAAGAGGCCCACATTTCAGGTCCATCGACAGCCCTTTCAATCTGACAATCTCGGAGATAGTGACAACAGTACGGTGTTCTGATATTGAGGGTGCCTATTTTGATACGGAATAGCATACTAAAGGTCTTTTATATGTCTATCACCCACAGAGTTATCACCGCCGATGCGTCCGCGGGATGCTGATGTGTGCATCTAATATGAAGATGTGTCAAATGCTGTTCGTTCGCAGCGTTCATGTGTGTGTGTATGCACGCGCGCGCGCGCGCGTGCGTGCGTACGTGTGCATGTGCGCATTCATGTGCGCGTGCGTGCATGCATGTGTGCTTACATGCGTGAGTGCGTGCATAAGTGTGCGCGTGCGTTCGTTCGTTCGTGCGTGCGTGCGTGCGTGCGTGCGTGCGTGCGTGCGTGCGTGCGTGCGTGCGTGCGTGCAATGTCTATTTTATGGAATGTGTTATCGCGCAAATAACAATTTTCTACAATTAGGCACCTTCCCACGATAATTATGTATGGGTACGAAAAGGGCATATGCGAATAGGTCCTATTCCCTGGGGGTATGCCGCACACCTAATGTTGATCAATACATTTTGCTAAATATAATAGGCCTACTTACTTTTTCGTTTGAGTTTATCTGATAACTGTGGGGCGGACATATATGTTCCGCTTTCTCCTACAATTGGCACAAGTACGTGATTTCTTTAGAAAGCCAGGTGTGAGAAGTCACAATAGGATCGCCTACCGGAGAGGCAGAATTTTAGGTGAAATGACGAGTTCACAATCGGAGGGGTGAGCGAATGTAATGTAACAGCAAGTGTTGCCATCGCGCCGCCGACATCAACAATGTGTCAATAACACAGTGGTCTATGTCGGGCTCTGCCTGTTCGTTCAGTCGATCATGGACAGATAATCCACGGCGCCTGTGAAACTGTCCAAGGCTGTCGCATCGACACATCGCAGCCCCAACAGGATATGGAATGACATATACCAAGATTCCGACGACGTTTAAAGACGGTATCTGAGCCTACTAATCGAGTTGACGCCGGTAGCATGTCCGATTATCGCTCGTATGCGTTGATGGCTACTGTGTAAACAGTCGACGTTTGTTGGATGGCTGTTTGTGCTGCTACCAGGGACAAGACGGTGGTTGACGATCTAGTCAGCAGTCTATACGGGTGAGTTGTATTTTACAATGGGCACTCATTTGTTGTCCACGCGCAGGTAATTTTAAAGGATCATAATCACATAATGTTGTCTTTAAGTTATAGAACGCTAATATAGAGGCGTAGCCATGGCCTAGGCCTAGGTATACGCATTCGTTTGTAAATAATTATCAACCATTGTGCATGTTACAAAACACGAGTTGACGTAAGGTATTTATTATTACAGCCATTCTTCGTATTCGAACAGACTATAGTCTATAAATACATCGCAGTCACATGGAGCCTGCACTGCGCAATATACATCAACACAGGCCTATCTCAGCGGAGAACCACATACAAACTGGTTCCTTAAAAAGAACATGACCTATGGAGACGGGCTGAACTATCTTAACCTACCGATTCTGGCACACAGAAGGAAAAGAGGAGACATGATCCAGGTATAGACGTATAGAGAATTCCCACTAGCATCAATGACATCAATAACGAGGAGTTGTTCGACACGATCACCACAAACTGCACACGGTGCCACAAAAAGAAATGATACAAGACACCCAGCAGACGTGACATCAGAAAACACCCCTTTTCACAACCATCTTCCAAGACAGAAATAACCTTCTGAAGCAAGTAGTTAATGCAGAAAACTTCCTCGCCTTAAACAAAACTAGACGTGGACTGGAAGATGGACAGATTTAAATTATAAAAGGCTTTTAAAGCCCACATAAATCACAAGACAAGCCACTTTCTCAAAACTCCAACGCCCAAAAGATGGTTAACACAAGGCTGAAAAGCCTGATTTTAGAGCCCGAAATCCAGGCACGGTACATAGACAAGTGATCAGTGATATGTTATCATGGCATTAATGCCTCATTCGACTAGTCAGTCACCAGCAGAATATCACACCATTCCGCGTTCTTCTGTTCTGGCAGTGAGGTTGGTCATAGCCACAGGCATGGGCTACAGTGTCTACTTGGTGATTTTATGTCCCCAGGCAATGAGATTGGCCCGACTTTTCATTCGTATCACGAGAAATATAAGCCTTACAGTACCTACACTGTTCCAAATCGAAAGCTAGGTTAGTACACCAAACATAACGTATCTAAGCCGGATCATGAACCCACAATTGACACGTTTATTGGATATGCATACAAACTACGTTATGGCATCTCTCTAACTGTCAATCCTCCCATAAAAGCCACCGGCTACCCAACCTCAATACATTGTCACTTCAAAGAAACGGCTAATATCCAATGCAGTATTGATCGGTGTTGCTGATTAATTGGGTCTAATGAGCAATTTCTTTGAAATCTGTTCATTCAGTGCAGCAAGCGCACCTCGTTTATACGGTGCACAGTTACGTTTAGTTGTATAGACGGGTGTCACTGCTCATGTCTACCCTATAATATAAAGCAATTTGATATGTAACGCTGTGGCGTCATATTCGAAATTCTAAGAAAATACCATGCCTCGCATCATTCAGCAAATGGCCTGTTGAAATACATAAAAGTCCATCCGCAATTAAATGTTCGCGCGTCACACTACATACTCATTTCACACAAAAACTGAACCTCTAGTACTGGCTGTGACATGCAGCTAATTTCACACAAAAATTAACCTCTCTAGTACTGGCTGTGACATGCAGCTCATTTCACGAAAAAATGAACCTCTCTAGTACTGGCTGTGACATGCAGCTCATTTCACGAAAAAATTAACCTCTCTAGTACTGGCTGTGACATGCAGCTCATTTCACGAAAAAATGAACCTCTCTAGTACTGGCTGTGACATGCAGCTCATTTCACGAAAAAATGAACCTCTCTAGTACTGGCTGTGACATGCAGCTCATTTGTGTAACGAAGTTATTTCGTTTTGATGAAACCATCGATCATATTAATAATTTATTTACGAATGGGCCATGTCGAAAAGAATATATTATCATCTGCAGAACGCACTCATTAGCAAGCAGATGCAACTAAGTAGCAATTACCCAACTACGCATTCAGTCCTGACCGTTTGACTCCGTATGAATGTTGGCCAGTATCAGCTACAAGACAAGAAGACAAGACAAACAAAGCAGTAAACTCCACTGATGCATTCAAAAACAACAGCGAGTTTACGAATACAGAGCAATGCAATTAAGACGAGGGCATGACCACGGCGGCCTGAATCTATTAGTATCAATATCTGTAGCTTGGGGCTGATGTTAAGTATGTTCATTAAACGTTCATTAACTAGGAATGCACGGGCCCTACGTGTTTAATTACTGTCCTTCGACCTTATATTTGTTACCACGCATTGAACTAGCCGATGGTGTTGTTACCGCCGTCGTGACGTCATATGATGTTATTACCAGTACGTAATCGACACGTTCGCTGCCATCAACTCAATTTACCTATCCATTAAGTAACCTGTTGCCTAGCAAACCTCCGTCAAGCCATAACAAATGGATGCCAAATACGTGGTGCGTTCGTGCAGTCCGTCGTGTATTTTGTTGCAATTCTAGCCACAAACGTGTTTCTTTATAACAGAAACATAAGGCAAAGTTTCCAAAGTGACAACTGTATGCGGGAATGTTTGATTTATGAGATGTCATGCTGCAATAACGATTTAATTCACATACATAACCTTTATCAACATTGTTAGCAAAGAAAAAGCTTGACGGTGGTCACGCGCAAATTTTTTATTGTGACGTACGCAAACCGCGACGTACTCGATACATCCATTTTGTCCGTGGTGAATTCGAAGTTCAGCTAATGTGTTCAGCTCTACCATGTCTGGAAGAACCGTGCTTGTCGTTTGCAATTTCTCAAACGATGGCATGCATGTTCAGATCAGCCATGGCGTGCTACTTGTCTTCCCGAGACACTACGTCACGCATGACGTCATCCATGCCACTATATGTGATACTAGAACGATAACGTGTGTTTCTTGAGCAAGTCTATGCATGAAGTTAGCTATACAAAGACTGCTCTCCGTTGCGATGTTGGCAGATCGCCGCCTCCACAACGACACACACGGCACGGTCAACGCACACTGTGCACAGGATTAACTTGTCATAATGCCAACAATGCAGTTCGTGTTGACGCGATCGGAAAGGCTATAACGCCAATATGACGTTCTTTCACAAACTGTCACCGTATAACATCAATCATGTTCCAGAAAAATACGGCGCTGCTGTTTATTGGATCGCGTAGTTACGTGTAAAGACTTCTGTTTTCAGGCGGAAACATGGCCCGCTCTGATAGATCGGGCGGGAAAGAATTGCACTTACTCAAGTCAATCCTCAACAGCTCGTCGCAGTGTAGCCTTAGCGAGGACCCTAAACCCAAAGAGACGGTGGGCGACGATAGCTGCGAATACGACAGCAACCAGAAAACAGACACGGACGACAGTCCATTGACGTCCGCTCGCGGAGGCCAAGGAGACGGACACCGCGTGGCAAGACCGAAGACAAGCCACGGCGGTCGCATGTTGGAGTCTCGGCGGCGGAATCCGCGCACCATACGCAACAGACGTGCCTCTGTGGAGGACGCTGGCAGCGACGTGACAGAACGGCGGCAGAGGATGTACCGACGGGTGTGCGTTGATGAAGAACGAGCAGAACCAAAAGTCGCTCGTAAAAATTGCCCAAAGAGCCGAGGTCGGTCTGCGTCATCACGGAGGGCCGACTATGTCGCCGTGCATACCAACAGTCTCGAACAGAAGTATCAGGTTTGTTAAACATGTTCTGGTTGGTTGTTGTTTGATTCAGTTGAAGTGGATGTATGTTGATACACGTGATTGTCTGTAATGTGGCCAGACGGTTTATGTGTAATTAATAATTATCGGTGACGGTCTGTATTAAATATTTAAAAGCCGTTGTGCGACAGTGCGCTGTATGCAAGTACTACAAACGCGTGTTGTGGTTACTCATTCCGGAAAGGTGCTTACGGTGAAACCGCCTTCTTGGTAATAGCTACGTTTAAAACTACACTAAGTTACCCAAGGGTACCCGAGAATGGTTCTATGAGGGGATACAGGGGGTATTTTCGTGATCCGTGATTAACAAAATGATTTCCTCTTGAAACGTGAAAGCTCTTTTTTATCCCTGTGATTCGTGATCAGGTGCAACAGCGTGAAGCATGATTTAAAATATAGTTTCCTTGTGAACCGTGATTGAGGTATCACTTTCTTTGTGAAATTGACGACAGGTGACTAAACATGTCGATCTCTTCGCCGATTTCTGCTCACAAAATATATATATATCACCAAACCACAAAAGAAGATACTTTAATATGATATGATATGAGATGCCCCCTTAACAGTTTTGTCTCATCTCCATAGTTCCCCCCACAAGTCTTCCACGTCATCAACGTCGGTCACAGGGTCACATGTTGTTTGCATGTATCTACAAGAAGCAGCACTGTTCATTGTGAAATTTCCCTGTAAAATGTGAAACACCTTTTTTTTCACTGTTAATTGTGATCCAGGACCCCCTGTACCCCCTCTTGTATAGAGTGGTGCAATTTTGTTCTGGAATTCATCAAACATTTTATTTGAAGTATGTTTGTTTAAAGTCGCATTTTATATTTCCATGATTTCTGTGACCTTGCCATTTCATCTAGTGAACATGTGTTTCGGATACACATCAACAGTATTATAGTGGACACTGAGTCAACTGCAACCCAAATGTTTACTAACGGCTCGAAACAGTTCGTGCGCAAGCTCAACCAACAATGTTATATATATCTTGGTTAGTGAAACTGTTTTCACGTTAGGATTACAGCAAGTGTGCAGTGTTTCGACTTTCCAGTTAATATACACGGATTATTAACGCGTGTCTTCTCAGCTGTTGTCATTTACATCTTACGTTAACAACATACTGTTGCATGTTGCCGACGGTCGCTTCCTGCATCCAGGAGCTTCGAGACCTCCTCGAGAACCAATTCCTGCAGGAGCGAGAGGAGCTAAACAGATCCCTGCTGAAGAAGACCCGGCAGGTGATGCACACGTACCGACTGGCACAGTCCGGATATGTCGCTCCTAGGCCAACGACTGCCCCGGCCGGCAGACGGAGGTGTTCCCGGGCGGCCAAAGAGAGCGACACGCAGTCGACACAGACGAACGAGTTGGCTCAGTTGAGGAACACGGAAGACGATATACGACTTGGAGAAGCCAGATATAACGGTCAGTAGTTTTTCGGCGCTGTCAAACGTTAGAGTTGTGTTTAATGTAAACAGGGATTCTCGCTTGTTAGTGATGCAGGTATTGTATGAATCTTCAAATGGGTTATGATATATGACCAAGCATTAATTAAACAGAAAAAAAGACGACGATAAAATGTAACATAACTACCTCGGGAATATTCTTGGTCAAAATGGACGTCAATTCGGTGCCAAAGCAACTACTGGGTATAATCATCAGATGCGTTTTAATATGAATTTAACAAAACATGACTCCCCAAAACAAGGTTGTATAATAAAATGTAACGTTTTATGTCTTAATGAACGTGTACGACTTTTTATAAAACAGTATACTAAAGCACACGCATGACGATAAACTGTGTTCTTGGAGCTGTGTTGAAATTGAAGTTCTTTTATAATTTTTGTATTATTTAACTTAACTCGGCTAGTTTGTTCCAAATGAGTAACGTTTGTATCTGTAATATGATCATTAACAATAATTGAGATGCAGATGACAACGATGACATGTCGTTTTCCACAGGAGACACATTCATTCTCATCGATGGGACAAAGGAGAACGGAGTGAGCGTGACGAAGCACGTGACGTTCGTGAGCGGCGACGAGGGCAGCGTGTACCGCGCGCTGGCAGACGGCGACGTCGTCGACTCCGAGCAGCAGAACGTCAAACGACCGGGACGTCTGCAGCGAGGCCGAGAGAAGACGCGGGACAACGGAGCAACTCGCCATCGGCGAAAGCTGAAAACAGGAGATTCGACGGCGGACAGCGTCCAACGGAGACGCCCCAGTGACGACACCTCGGCACATGACTCGGACAGTTCTTTAGGGTCGACCGGATATAGGGGGCGTCGCAAGTTATCGGACGTGAGCAATTCACCGACAACGACAGCGTCGACCTCGCCGAGTAGAGGCAGCTCGAGCATCGGTCCGTTGTGTGATCATCATCTCAAGTACAGCTCCAACGGCAAGTTGATCGAATGGCTTCGGCGTAAGAACCGGGTCTACCGGCAGCAGATGGCGGAGGAACGCAAGGCGGCCAGGAAGAAGCGACGGGAAGAAGAGGAGGAACAACGCGAAAAAGAGATGAAGAGAGAGGAAGCGAAACACGCAATGGAATTGTGGCTGAAGAAGAAAAAGTCGGAGGAAAGACTTCTGCGAAAACGACAACGAACTGAAGCTGCGTTTAACTTACAACAGCACTTGAATGCGAATATCGACAACGAGGTGACTCTAGGCACAACGGTCTTCTTGAGGTCTCGCGACTCGCGAGATGGGTCGACCAGTGCTAGAGGCAAACAGTATGCGTCGTCGGTGTCTCATAGCCACTCTAAAACAACCAAACCAAAACGCACTATAATTGTGAGGAACAAATCGACGAATGACAATTCACGTGTCGACGACACTAACGACCTAACGATGCCATCTGCAGGCAACGACCATGAATGTATGTGCGGTTTCAGCGGTGATCCCAACGTTTCCCCATTCATAACACATAAACAGGAATCAACAACCGAACGAGCCAAGTGCGCAGACACGGAACAGACACGACCTGACTCGGTAAACAAACAATTGCCCAGTCACGACCACCGATCTATGCAGAAAACTTCATCTAAGGTTCGACTCGGGTCGTGCGGCAAGGCACCAGAGAGACGACAGAGTGCAGACTCTAAACGGAGAAGCATCACAAGTAACAATCGGCTGCACAAAGTTCGAAACCAGGAGACGAGCGGAGAAGTTAAACAAGCAGATGACGAGGACACTGACGTCACTGATGCTACTCCTGTCACTGATAATGGTGAGGACGTTTCTACAAACACTGGACGAAGGAAGTCGTCGGTAAGCCGTCCTGCTAGCACTGTTTGCAAGGGACGACGTAGACGTATCCGGGCATCCGAAGGACAGCTCATCGACAAAGTCCGCGCAGAAAACGTCACTAGTATTAACACGGCAAAAGTTGACGACGACGCTGCACACCCTCAAGGTGGGGAGCCGGGAGAGAATGGACAAGAGACGCCACAGTCGAAGGAGTTGGGGCGGGTGCCGAGAAGACCTAGTTCGGGCCGACCGCGTTCAGCGAGACGTGGACGGCGGCTGTCGTTCGGTGCTCCGTCACCGCCGAAACCTTCTGCCGCTTCGCCCACGATTGGCCAGCCAGACCCGAACGCGCCCAAAAGCGGACGCGTACCTCGTAAAGGTCGACCACACAACGCAAGTCCAGCATCAGCAACGAGTTCGCTCAGCGCGTCACAATCGGCTGGCGAGAAACGTCCGACAACCCCGAAGCCAGAGCTAGCGCACACTCGCCCAGGGTACGAGAAGGTGCAGTACCAACAGAAGTCGTGGGACTCGTTCTCCGAGCACGTGTGGAAGCAGGTGAACGAAGACGAGTCGGACCACGTGGAGAGACCCGAACCTCAGGGTTCGGATAAGCCCGATGACAACCCGTCGACGGTGTCAGAACCTCGTGATGTCACTTCCATCGACCGAGAAACTACGTCATCAATTTCTCCTGCGGCTGATGCAGAGGTCAGCGGGAAAGACAGAGGTGAGTCGGAGAAGTCCAACGAAGACGAGAACGGCGACAACGTGCGCAACGGCTGCGGAGACAGCTCAAGGCAAGCCAAGATGGTGTCCGGGCAGTCGATGGAGGAAACAACCGATAGGGCGAGGTCTAGTCCGACGGCGGGCACCGGCGGCGAAACGAGCGAAGATGTACGGACATTGTCCTTGGACACAGACTGTACCTCGTCAGACGACTCGGTTCAGGAGGACGTCGAAGTAGAATCGGATTCAAGTTCGTCGACGCAGCCAAACATACAAGAAACCGGTCGAGAGAATGACACAGGCAGTGTGTTTGTTAAAAATGACAATGCGGCTACTGAGGCCGTCACTAAGACAAACGCTCTGAGTCCGGTTGATGTTAATGGAAAGCGAGACGAAAATGATAACACTGACAAAGATGTGACATTCTTGACGAATGCCGAAGAAGCTTGATTTAGTGTGTCGTATATATTCTGCATAATGAATATCTCTTAATTTTTTTTCTCACGAATACTGTATACATGTGATTTCAAAACGATGCCAAACATTGTAACAGTGGCATTACATAACTTTTAAACAGAGCGTGGCTCCATAAAAAGGCGTTTTGCAAAAAAGCTCGTAGTTTGTCAAAATGATATATAAGGTAGTGCCACCTACCGGCGTTCGTAAAGGCAAATTTGTATTATAACGTCCACAAATAACAATCAAATTGTGTCAATATTTAGATATGTATAATTAGGAGCAGGCTTGTTAACAAATGCATCTGTGTGCAAATGTTTAAATTCATGCAAATGCCATTTTTAGGAACTCATGCACTTGGGTTCTATTTTGGGTTCAGAATAACACAACTATGCTCGGTAAGGTGACTTGGGTCTACACAAATCACAATTTGAAGACATCAGACAGCAATATAAAGCATGCATTGCAGCAGATCCTAACAATAATCATGCAAATATATTTGAAATGTATTTGATTGGGCATTAAAAAAATAAAAATGCATGGGAGTTGCATTCAAAAGTATATGCCCTACATTATAAAGGCATTTTAATTCGCATTCAAATGCAATTTGCATTTGTTAACAAGTCTGACTCAGAGTGAAGTTGATTCACTAGGTTCCGTTCAATGATTGCGTACTAAACAAGCACAGTTATTATTACATGATCTTTATTATCTAATGATGCTAAACGTTTGTATGGCAGGTCTTTTTGTGACATGATTTACTATGTTAAAAGACTTTGCATATGCTCAATGGTGTTTGCTTGTCCATATATCCGTATAAATTATATTTTGTGTATGTCGTGTGTGGAAGGTAGGAGGCCAACTAGGTGCCCCCCCGTAGAGTGGCCAGTCCTCTTGTATGGCCAAAGTACCTGTGTGGAAAGGTTGGTCACCCAAGGAGGACTACTGTAAATATAGTATACAATGATTTTCATTGGTTACCTCAACAACAGCTTGTTTACAGGATATTGCATTGCAGTAGTATTTGTGATGTGTTGGTTAAAAATAATATTTATACAAAATAAGGTAGTTTTGTTGTCGCATATTTTTTCTAAAATTAATGATTTCAAGGTTAATTTAAATATTATGCTGTTTTTTTATGTACAGATACTTTATTTCAGTTAACAATTTATTATCAAGTTATTTCATTTTCACTGACTGTCAAACTCCTGTTTTATAAACATTTCTGAAGGTAAATACACTGACTTAGTGTTGTTAATTAAGATGTACTTTGAGATTTAATAGTTCTGAGGATGTCCTAATTTTATGAAACTCCCAGCTAGGTGTATCAGTTAAAAGCAATACAAAATTATTCCCTTTAAATATTGCTGTGCGCCAGACAATATTGCTGGCTTACCAAGCATGTACTCGGTGTGAGAGTACATTTCATCAGATACTGAACCCATGCGAATAACTCCAAGCTGGATTTGTTCCATAATAATGTGACATCTGGAGAATGGACAAGTTTTGCCTAAGTTCAAACTGCTCCATGTTTTCACAATACTTCCAGTGCCACTCACGATAAATGGTCTGTAACTTGCATAAACGTTGCATTGGCTCACTACCAAATCAAGATGCAAATTCCTAAATGATAGAATCAATTTTCTGACATTCTGCAGCAAAGCCAGTCATACAACGAAAGGCATTTTTCACTACTGGTCATGTTATAATGACATGTAAACAGTTTTGTTAAATTTTCTGTCGACATGACTACAGGTTCAATAAGCTACCTGTGGTACCTGATGGTGGTGTGAACAAATGTCTATATATAATGGAAGATCACTGCATGTATTATTTAAGGTACTCTTAGGACCGAAATAATTTTAGACAGTCCTGCAGTGACCTTAGTTGTGAGGTGGCTGCATTACTGAGGTGATCGTAAAGCAAGGATGTACTCCTTTCTACATCGTGAATTGTTGGTATTTGATAAAGTAAACATAATTGTCATGGTGTTCCTCGTTTCATTCTTGTTTATCCATTACAGACATGTCAGATACTGTAACTTATGACCTTCACAATCTGCCACAAAGAATGTTGAACAAAAATAATATCAATAAAATCACAACACTTTATTAACATATATAATAATAAATATTGCCTATCCATTCCAGAAAATGATGCGATAGTGAAAATCAGTCATACACATATGAACCGATTGTATTCACAAGAGCTCAAGAGTGCTCACTAATGAAGATGTACCCGGTAATTCCTTGATTAAGACTGCTGTCAGACCACCCATTTCCACATACATTAAACTATTCAGATACTGGTATCTGTAACCTTACCAGTTTGCAGAATATCACACCTAAATGTAGAAGATGACAAGTGTCACACAATGCCAACCTGTGTGTTGACAGTATATTTAGTTTCTGGATTAAAATTCTCACCAATCTGAAACAGAACTGCAACAATTAAAAACAATAACAATTATTTCTGAAATAGACTAATAATAATAAAATGTAGCATGGATCTATTGCAATTAAGTACTATGTGTAGTAGTGTGCATTTCTTATAAAATGGGGAAGATTCCATATATTTAATAAATGTAATTGTAACTGAAATCAAGCATTACAATTGTTTAAATTGTTTCCAACTTTACCCAACTGTGTAGTTAGACCGTGCATACATGGAGTGGGGTCTAGGTTACTATGTACAACACGCAAGAATGCATACGTGCATGAAACTGCATACACGGGATGGGTTAGAACTGAGAAAGACATTTTTCCATGATTTTATGTGAACGTAAAATTGTGTAGACAATCCACGTACCAGATCCTAGGTTATTTTAAAGTACCCTGACACCTATTCTAACTGTAAACACTTGTCAACTGCAGTGTAGATAACAGATGCATTGAGAATATATTCACATTAATTATTAATGTGCCAACAGCTTCCCGTATTAAATAAAATAAAATCCTATATGACATCCCTGACCACTGTTATCATAACTCAAGACATTCAAAATGTCATAATTAGACCCAACGCTGGTATGAGAAAGTAATCACATTGATAACAATCTTGGGAAACACCTTGGCAGCCTGCCCAATGAATGGTGGGAAATGTATCGATTTCTAAATAAAATACATTAACATTACAGATAACCCTAGCTAAAATCACAGTACTCAGCAACTTTGACCTTGCATTTGCTTGCAAACGTGCACCATACACATGAGTCTATGTACATTATACTTGTATGCCAAAGCACACTCACAGCTGCATTACTACCACAGCTACAGGGCAGTTGACTAGAATCGTTCTGAGGTCATCTGAAGTAATCCACAAAGCGTGTCTGGTAGACAATGTCTCTGTGTGCCTGCGTTAGACAGAATCCGATCAATTCTTCCACCCCCTGGATTCGCCTTCCAAACCGCTGCCTGTCTCTTGCAATCTCTTCCCAGCACCCCCGGCGTGCCTCGGTGCAAGCTTCTGGCCACTCTGTCAACTCGTGCACTTCTGTCAAGTCTGTATCTCTGGCTGGGAAATGAACCTGTCAAACAAGGAATATTATTTAATACAATGAACAACTTCCACTTATGATAACTAATAACACACTATGTTTGAATGCTACCTATTTAGCATGGAAAAGCAATGTCAGTAAAGACATTTATGAGCAATCAAAGTCAAAGATAAGTTCTTATTTAATATATAGCACAGTATCTAATCCTCTCAATTTCTCTGGGATGCATTCAGCCACACTGCAATTACTGTGCGAAGACTATTCATACACAAATACCCACAACTGTCTATAGCCATACAGCTGAGTGAACCAGAACAATGTGTTGTGAATCAACTTTCCCAGTTAGAAACAACTAAACAACAGTTATGGAAAATGTATTTTCGGTCCAGGAATGAAACAAGTTGGCTTTGAAAAAAAAAATTATTTACCAAAATGGCTAAATAAAAATATCTTGTAAAGACTGAGCCCAGAATCCACAGAAATCTATAACACTAAACATTTCATTGCTAATTAGTGTATCCTGTAGTTATTACTTATTGGACCACTTGTCACCACAATGAATATTGTACTATGTATCACGCCCAGTTACTGAGTTAGTATCGTCAGATTTATAACTGTTCCACACTAGTACATACCTTCATGCTTTGAATATCTTCACCAGTGTTGTTAACAATGTCAATCTCTTGATATGTCTCATTCCATTTTCTGTTTGCATCATGAATCATTGAACTTATGTCAAAGTCTACATCAGAGAAAAGTGCAGTTGTACTTGTAGATATGGTGCAGGTAAACTGGAACGACAGTGGGTCAAGCTGAACACCATTGGTAAATGAGTCCCACAATGCAGCAGCGTCATCCATGTCAACAAATCCACCGTCTACGTCATCATTATCTGAATCTGATGTATCAGGTGACACAATAAAGTTGTTCAATGAGATGCCACTTATCACTACAAACTTGTCTTCCATGATACAGTCTGCACAATGATCTACTGTCATTGTGACATGTAAATTATCGTTACGTATTTTGTCACTTCTTTGACTTTCTGCAGTCAGCGTCTTGTTAATGCCACTGGGTGTATGGTTGTTTGGTTCACGTTTCTGTTTCAAACGGCGTCGTTTCTTTGCTGATGGTCGTGTTTTCTTTGTCTTCTTCCCTTTATTCTCATCTGATGTTTGGTCTTGGACAACATCTTGAGAGCAAGTAGTACTATGACACAAGATTCTTCGGCTGTCAGTTACTTGACAAGCGCTGCACAGTTTGCTCAAAGCAGAAAGATTGGCATCTACCATTTTATTGTGTCGGCTACTTCCCAGTTTGACTGGGGCACAGCTGTGTAGCTGCGTATTGCAGTTGTGTTCTACAAATTCTCCCATTGCACTGTTCATATCACATATGCAAGACCCACAACAAAATGATTCACTGTCCTGAATGCTCCGACTGTCGTACCTACGATCAAGCATGGCTGGAATGTGGTTTCCACTGCTCATTGCTAAGGTATGATTCATTTTCCCAGCACCGTCTAGGGAAACTTCATCTGCACTTGCAGGCGTACCTGCCACACTGCTGTTACTGTTGTTTGTGCAAAGCTCCCAACTGTTCTGGTGGTAGAGATCTTGGTATTTGTCCATGGCTGATGAATTACACTGAACACCACAGTACAGTAACACCTTACTTGATAAACTACTGGATAGATAGGTCTGTTTGGAGGCGCAGTAGTCCGACAACTGAGCAAACTGCAATGTCAGTGCAGGCCAATCAGAACAGAATAATGTTTTAGCAAGTGATATTGGCCAACTATGACAATACTGCTTGAGTCCCTGCAGTCTCTTTCTCAGTGTAAATCCAGCAGATGTACAGCTGTCAGATCCCACATGTGGGGCAGTGGTATCTGTTGCACCTTGTGGTTCAGCGTGATTGTCTTCTTTGAATATAACTGGTAATGGCTGCTTCTGATTTACACTATCATCAACACTTTGTGCACTATACACTACAGATGGCAGTGGTGACATCTTAAAACCAATTTCTTTGCCTATCAAGTTCACCAACCAATGAGAACCCTTCTTTCCATTGGCATTGACCATTAGATCGCTCCCACTCCCAGTTACACTCTTATTCCAATCATTATGGATATAACTACCGTAACCATCTACTTCACCCAACGGTTGAACAACTGCACAAGGTGACACATTGGCATTGCCATTGATAAGCAGTGAGGTTGAACAGAGATTGTGGGTTACGATCGGTTTCCACGTGAACCGCCATACATCACGTACTGTATCTCGGACGTATGTCCACATCGTAGAACCTTCGCGTGACCCCATATTGCGTATTACTTAATCACAAGTAACACACATCAAATCCAACACAATTGCTATATTCAGTCCATGTCATCCAATTGCCAGGATACGCATGTTTCAGTCTCGGCCATCTGTCATTTGGTGGACGATACGAGAGCAGCTGTTTGTTACGATGACAATTGTTGCGAGATGCTGGTTGGTCGTTCTCAAAATATTCCATAACATTGGTGCGCGATACATTGTACTTTTCGCATGTGTTCATCTTGTTCGCTGTAACTTCAATAACACACTTCTCGTAAAATTGTCATATTTATGCCGTTCTACTTTGGAATATTACTCAACTTTATTTCGAACAGTCCGGAAGTAGCTGGAATTTACGTTCCGGTTTATTTGCTGTATTCATTCGCGCATTACAAAATAGTCTTGCGAATTAGGTCATGATATATAAGTCTAAAAGCTAATCATCTTATAATTTTAATTATGTTTAATTAGCATTGCAATTTCTTTTAGAAAATATGGTGCGCAATGTATGATATTAATTGATTTGCTTGATACAACGCGGATGTATACAACCAAGTTACGTTTGTGCTAATAATAGTCCAAGGATTGCATCAGAAAATTCTCGACGGCGGGTGGGAATGACCCGCTTTCTGGTTATTAGGCTGCGTGTGTGTATGACGCACTAACGTTGAAGTACATGGACTCTTTGTACTAACGTGTATGTTTACATGCACTTTGCATGGCTTTATCTAATAAACACGAGATGTATCCTCAGCATGTTGAGGCTAGGCGTGTATTGGAAGAAGAAGAAGAAGATGTAAAAACTGATAAAAGCTAAAATACATTATTTTTTTCTGGGCTGTAGTCGAAACCAGTACTGTATGTTAATTCCCAGTTAACTTATAAAGACATGTTATCTGGGAAAGAATTTTTTTATATTTATCTTCTGCTTTTCTTCTTTTTCAGTCTTTCTTTACTTTAACAAGCTGCCGCTTTTAGCCACAGATAACGTCCTCAGTTTCTTCATTTCCTTGCTGATCATTAAATTGCTACACAATTTAAGGTGTATAATATTATAGCCTATAATGGCTATAAATAGGCAACGATAGGCCTACATTAAAATTTAATTTACCTAGTTATATGATATTATATTTATATATAAAGAAAGTCGGAATGCAGGTACATTTATTTTCCTGCCAGCATCTCATATCTAGTTATTTACATATTAAATTGGCTCCCCTGGGGCAATCAGAATTAAATTAGGGTGTCTATAGCTATATGTGGTTATGTACATGTGGTTTTGTGGGCTATACCTGGCAAAGCTAAGGAAATGGCACAGTGATTATAGTGGCTATAGTTGACTACTATATCGTGCAACCAATAGTCATCTGCCATTCCGCAACATGTATAATACAACATTTTTAAAAGTTATTTAAAAATAGATAAATACATAACATATCTAAATAATTAAAATGCCTGTATCGTTCAAATTATTTAAACATTAGATTATTTTATTAAGAACTATTTTTAAAAGGTGTTACTATAAGGAAATAAATCCATATGTAAATAAATAAAAAATCACATCTGTTTAATAGAGACTGTGGAATGCCAAATTCCAGCTAATGTTAAGTGAACATGCCTGCTAAGGAGACAGTTTTTTTATGTTTATATAAAGTCCTATACAAACTAGATATGCCATAACTTACATATTTAGACATTCTTCACAAGTTACTTATGATACTAATTATTAGTTTTAAGTATTGAAGATACTTATGCATGTTTATGCTATACTTAAAAAAGGTTAAAACATAGTTCACTTGTGGAATTAAGTTACATAATTGATTGTTTAAGTTTTCTGGGATTCCGTTTCAGATGGCTGGAGCATGACATTGCCCACAGTGGTCTCCCACCTGCCCTGTGTATGGCAAGGCCTGTTTAAAGCACTTTTTGTCGTGGATTGGCCACTGGCAGCCGCTGAGACTTGGCTGCGACAGAATCAAGACTCGGCCTATGGTGACACACTCTCATGGACTGCCTTGATTGAAGCACTGTGCAGGGAAGAACCTGTTAGCTGCAAAGAAACGCTAAAGTTGTAAGTTTTCTATTATATTTAAAAAAATATATATATTTAAGGTTATTTTCATGCATGCTTGTGTGGGAAAGATAGAGTAAAACCATTGACGCAATCAGTAACAAGTTGCATCTACTAAGCTCTGTTCTAGACTGTTGTTTAGTTGCTTTATCAATAAAACGACTGTCTCTCATTACCCAGAATCATCCTCTCAAGCCTGGGGCAGCAATTATTAGCGGGACATTTGCTGAATCAATTTCAATTCATCCCACTTGATTTTGATTGATTGATTCGCATCATTTTTTCCTGGGAAATTCCTGGAAGCTCCAGTTAGTCACCCACATATCTCTACAGATGCAGCTGTGTTTAATATTTGAATGTATTATATATCATTTTAACATTTCAAATTGCAACAATGTTTCAGGCTTATTACAATTTAACAGGTATTGTACCTTCTGCATATTTATTTTAATATTAAGAACCAATTTTAATAAATATTAATAAATAAAGAACAGTCGTGGTTACTTTAATTAAGTATGTGTTTGTTAATTAACCAGACTTTAATAGTAATCATAACTTCACATCAAGTTTATAACAATATCTCAATGAGATACTGAATAGTTAAATATAAACAGCCAGGTGGAGACATTGTCTCTCAAACGTAGCACTGAGTGGTCACATCCATGTGGTCTCAGGAAGTTACTATGTGAATTAAACACACTAATACATATTGATACAACATTATTCTAATTGACTCTGTTGCATAGGTGATTTCAGGTACACATGCTGCATTACAGTAAAAACACCCATGGCAGGCAATACTTGGTGATATTGTATTGGCCATACTTGAATATGGTTAAAACAAGATGACACCAGTAATCGTTGCCTGTTGTTTGCGTCTGTATAATGTTACCAGTGCCAGCTGTGTCTCCCACTGATTCGTTTCACATGTGATGTTGTGATTGTGACTGTTCCATGTCTTCATCCATCTGCCCGTGGTCCACAGCAAGCCAAGGCTGTTCCATTTGCCACCTTCACTCCAGCAACATCTTATGGCCATCATTCACAAACACCACCAAGAAATATGTGTCGACACACTTCAACATTTTGTGACTGTGCTACAGAGCGGTGGTGATGAAATGTCAACCGGCTGGTTGAGGACCTATATAGGTTGGTTGAAATGGAACTGTCAACGCAGGTGTGACGCCAACAGAGACCCTTGTGGCAGTGTGACCTTCAGCTTCTCAGCGGAAAATGAGGGGCACTTCAAAGCTTTGTGTAGCAAACTGTCAACGATAGAACGCAGTAGGCATAAGAGAATCTGGCAAGTGGCACCACGCCTGAATAGTGAGAGCTCTGACTCAAATGTATACGTAACAAGTTCACCAGGTATGTATTTAACAGTCACATCTACTACAACACGCAGACAGATAGGAAGGCACACATGCATGTATACACACACCACGTGTGCGTGAGTGCACACACACACACACACACACACACACACACACACACACACACTTAAAATGTTACATTATTTATACACGCTGTATAATGTGCATTATTTACTGCCACTCAAATTTTGTGGTTTTTCTTAACATTCTACATTGTAGGTCTTGTTAGTTTCAAGTAAGTAAGATGTCCACTGCTTCCTATATTCACTATGTCACAACACATGAGTAACTGTGTCTAAGTACTGTAATAATGTAATGCTCTAATACAGTATTACTGTGATACACTGTGAACTAAATGTCATTGCTGTTGTTTGTAAATTGCCACTTTGATTGACCAGCTCAATCTGGGAGTCCTCTGTCGTCCAGCCTGCCAGTAGTGAACGACGTTGAGACCCCCAGCAAAGCCAAGTCACCCACGCAGGCATCTCACAATGACCATGACAGTTGCTTGTCTACAGATAGCGACGATGTACATAAGAAAAGGAAACTACAAGAAGGTAAACAATAGTATGACATGTGGTTTGCTAATTTTGTGCTTATTTTTGTATGAGTCCTTTCCAAAGACATTTTGTGATATAGTTAATGAAGTGTTACGTGTTTAATTTCTCGGTGAAATTGTACACGTTCTTATTGTGAGTGTTTTGGTTCATTTGCAGACGATGTGACACTGGATGATCATAGTGGGAGTCAAGTTGAAGAGATTGGGAGTAGAGAAACAGATAATATGTTGGATTCAGATGTGCAAGTATGTGCAGACCTAATTAAATTGCTTTTGGTACAAGCTGATAATAGCAACAACACATATACAACCATGATTTCAATAATACTGAAATGCTGATAATTTTATCGTACCTTTTATGGTAACTTTAATTAATTATGTGTTTGTTAATTTACCAGAATTTAATACTAATCATAATTCCACATCAAGTTTGTAACAATATCTGAATGATACTGAATAGTTAAATATAAACAGCCAGGTGGAGACACTGTCTCTCAAACAGCAACGACATATACAACCGTGATTTTAATAATACTGAAATGCTGATAATTCCATTGTACCTTTTATGGTAACTTGGATAAAGTCGTTCTAATTTCGAATAGCCATTGATACAATGGCTCGTTTTCGTTGACTAACTCAATTCCAGGACATATGGAAATGACATGCACCAAATGCGTATTTTTGTTAGCCATCATATCATAGAGTGTCCACTGTACAGGGTAGAACAACGTTTTATCAGGTAGTTGTACCTTCATGTACTGTGTTTGTTTTACACCAGCACAATTCTCTGTTAGACAAATAGCAACCTTTACGTTTTGCCAGATGTGTAGCTTTTTTCAGATGAAGACATTATTTTTTAATCATTCATGGAATAATTTTTTTTCTCAAAAGTATTAAATGTCACGAGTTGAAACCACTAAAGTATTATTCTGATACAGTGTGTTTGTGTGTGCGTGTGTTTGTGGCGCGAGCGTGCGTGTTTGTGGAGTGCGGACACCCGTCCGACTCGTTTGTTGTATATATAATCGTTTCATTTGTTCATATTATATAACGCGTTATACGTGACATTGTATATTATGTATACTACGAATACATGTATATTTTATCGTGACATCACATACTGCTATCCCATTGTGACGTTATAATCAAATACAACATGTGACATAGTTATACCAACATGTACGATTTACGTGTAGTTATGCAATTAGCTTTACAAGCAAAATCATGGTAAAGTAAGCAGTTGCTTCGACCGCCTCAGCCGCCTCAACCCAGTGGCTCATAAGTTTGTGCAGGCTTTCTCGTATCTTCATACTTTGTCAGGTTGAGCATATTCATATTTTATAATAATAATGTGTTGGCGTGACCAGAGAGAGATAGAGGGTGGAAAGCGAAAGAGAGAGGGGGGGACACGGAAGAGAGATAGCGTGCGTGCGTGTGTGTGTGTGATTGTGTGCATGCATGCATACACACATGCGCACACAGTCGTCAATAATGTCAATTTTGTTTTATTTTATATTCAAGTTTTGAATGACTTTCTCGATATATCGTACAGATTGACAACACAACTGTAAGAAGAATGCTGTTAACTGATATGTTTAGGTGATGGTTACCAAACTGAAAGAGATGTGGGAGGCGGGCACAGAGGAACCACTGCCAAAGAAGGAACTCGTCGTCTTCACCCAGTTCCCAACTCAAACAGTACTTCAATATACGAATACTATTCCTGTGCTTTCATAATAGTAGTCTTCGCGTTTGCATTCTGTTAATGTAAATTAGTTTTTCAGTGGTGCACGATGTTGCCCATTAATCCGTATGAGCACACATCAATAGGTTTGTAATTTAACATAAACTATTTTTGGGGAAAACAATGTGTTTTCAGTAACGTACATTTCCGCACCAGCCTGGCGTTCTTCAAACATTAATCCCACCCATTATAGTACACATGCAGGTTATTTTGAGATAAATGGTATTCATTTGGAGGTTGCCCAACACTAACGGCGACTAGTTATGTTTTATTACAATATATTGACCATTCATTCGTAGGAGATGGTTGGTTAGTTTCTGATCATCAAAAACTACTGATTTTTCGACGACCTCCCTGCATGTTTAATCAAAGATGGCTGCAAGTTAATGTCTAGACATCGCTAAGAGGAGCTACTTAAGATGTTTGATCGGTGCTGGAATATTGTCTCTAGACGTACTATTAAATGGCACCATTTTCATAATATGATGTTGTTATGTGCGTACCATTAATCAGCATCGTTATATGTTTACAGATGATAGACGTGTGTACTGAACTTGCCAAGTCAGGTCTATCAGAGGTTGCAATAGTGACAGCGTGTAAACATTTATGTGGCGTTTCTGACGAGATCAGTCACGAAAAAGCTTTGGTGTTTGCCACCAGTTTGTTATTGCCGATGGTAAGTTAAGCAGGAACAAACACTTATGCAATATTGAGGGCACTGGAGATTTGCACGCTTGTGTCAATATATTTAACATTGAATATTAATCATTAAATACAACCTGCTTTCCAATAGAACATTTCCCTTAGGAACCACATAATGAGTCTTAACATTACAGCTGATATATATAATAACAATGGTTTTACAACCAAACAAATGCAGTATCAGCACAGCAATATGTTGTTTCCTGCACCATAAGGAAACAGTGGTGAATTATGATAATGATTACAACATCACTAAATAACAACCGAGTCCCACTAAATGTGACGCTACATTGGCTTGCTACTGGCAGGTCCTGGGTCTTCACGGAACTGCGTCACGAAGTCTTCTTTCAGCTGTGATCATGTTTTCTGGACCTTTTGCAAAGCCACTCATCGAAGCTGTGCTAGTTCCATGCACCTCGTCTGACAAATTTGGTAAACAGTTGTTATTTTTTGCAGTAATCTGATATAATTCTTCCAATGCCGTATTTTAAGCATGCATTTAGATCACACATTAAGACAGACGTACGTAATGTGTAAAGATAATGGCTATTGCTCATGGGATAACAAATATTAGTGTTATGTTCCTAAACAATCCGTCTAAACGTGAATGTGGAGATTGTTAGTGAAACTTAGTATATATGTGTGTAACTCAACCACATATCAACGTATACTTCATTATACTGTATGGTGAAGTGTGTTGCATGACACCAAATAATACTATGTCTGAGATGTCAGTAATAATTTTTTATATTACAGAATATACTCAGTTACCACGGCTACAACGGTCTGATAGTTATGTATGTTTGTTCTTCGTAACTCTTGAAGTTATAATATTCTTCAAAATAAATTCGTAATTTATCGTATTTATACAACAAATACATTGTCTTTACAGGTAGTTACCAGGTAGATTTGTTGTCCCACGTGCTGAAGACATTCAATCCTGCACAGCAGAAGGAATTCCTCAGGTACCTAATATATAAAATCTAATGTTGTCTTACCCTTATTCATTCTTGTTTTGGCCCCTCTATGGTGCAGGTCGAACAATGAGCCACCATGACTGCTGGTACATATTATATACCCATTTGTGTAGATATTTTGTAGCACATTATATGACCATGATAAAGATTTAAGAACAGAAGAGCACTAGTGAAAAAATAAAAACTCGCCATTTGAGAGCCCGTGGCCTGTAATCTCATCACAAAATTAGCCTGTTAGTACAATTTTGAGGGTAACTAAGTTTGTTTATTATTATGTGACCACAGCTATCGTTGTTCAACGTGCCATATGCTTTGTTAAGCACGCATGTCCACATTCTACTAAATACACTTTTCAGGCGACTGCCTGGTAACAAATGTCACTGTACTGCAGGTACCTCAGTGTCTGCAACTGTTGTCATCAGACGGTTTACGAACACATGGACAAATACTTTGCCCTTTGCACTAAATGTTTAGCATTACAGTTCTTGTCAGGCTGAAGAGTTCACAAGGTGGTGTCATTTCAATGCATCCACATTAACTCATGATTGTTGTGTAGTGTATACTGACTCCTGTGAGTTCCTCTGCGTCAACAGTTGACTCCCGTCATATGTTCATCCTTGGAAAGTAGGACCACGCTTAGACACACATTAGTTTCCCAGGCTAACATGTAGTGGCACTGGCACAACAAGGTGCACAGGGAAAGAAAAACTAACTGCCAATGCTGGCCATGCAGTGTTTCCCTAAACATGCACTGCATGAGATGCCACGACGGGGGTTGTATATGAGAACGCACAGTAGGCCACCATCAGGTAGTTACTGTTGAGCTTGTTAATTAGTTTCTTTGTTCGTTGTATAACATGACAACTTGTCGGTTTGGTTTTCAGGAAATTCCTGTCTGAATCGTGGCCATGGAATGAATCAATTAGTTCTTTTCTGCTGAATATATTGGACTTGAAGGTAAAATAAACAAGTTTCTGAGCTTTTACAGCAATATCTTAAATCAACAACACATTCTCAACATATACTTAACACATGCCTTTAGGGGCACTGCCAAAGAGTTATACTTATATTATAAATCAAAGTACATTGTTGGCACTTTTGCCATATTGCAAGTTATTTTCTGGTAACTGTTTGGCAGACATGTATGCAAGAACAAACATACACAACCACGTACGCATACGTTCACACTATACCCGCACACGCGCACGGACACTCACACGTCCATGGCATAGAGTCTGTCTTAGTAATTCATAGCGATTTGTTTTAGTAATTCATAGCGATTTGTTCCAGAATGTATTTCTTGTCAACATCTCTTTCTTTTTTCTGTCATTAATTCTATCAAAAATATATAAGCGAGCGAAAAATTAACAACTCAAAGCACGTCCAAAATGCTTTTATGAACGATTGCTAGTACTATTACGCTTCGTCCGATCCCAACGACCTTGACATCGTATTAAAGCTTACGCTTTCTGCTGTTCAGCCGTATAAATGGTTCCATGATAACCATTCCTAAATAAACTATAAACGGACCTATCGGTGTCTCAGTCACTGCGAACGATGTTGGTTCGTCGACACAGTTCACCAATCTACCGATTGAGGCACCACCATCTGATTTCATGTATAAAGTCCACCCACTTTTAAACGGTCGCTAAACTGACATACTCGAAGTAGGGTTAACGTTACAATCACATATATCAACCAACCAACGCGATGAATTTTGACCCTTAGTCTCCCTTGGTTGGCGTACATTATTGTGACGTCACGCCAACGTAGAGATATATCGGTTTCGCTGCCATCAAAGCACGTCAGATTCGCCACCGTATAAAAGTGGGTGGAGTTTATAACATGGAATCAAGAAATGGTGAAATGCGCATGTCTGAACCTATGCAAATGAGCAAAACAACGCCGCAGTCGGAAGATTAGTGTACTGAGTACTCGCCGCCAACATCGTTCGGAACCGTACAGAACACCGCAAACCACACGGTTATACTTTTATACTATAGGTGTTCTACGACCGGTTACCGGGATCTAGATGATGCTAGAATAACAGAAAGTGCATCCTTTCAAATGATACCATGATCGTCGGGATCAGACGAGCCGTGAGGGTTCTAGCGACCGTATAAGTTTTGGACGTGTTTCGAATTGTTCATTTTCCGTTGCCGTTCTTTTTTTCTTTGTGAACGTTCCTTTATGACAATAACACAATTGAGCAGTGACTTTATAAAAGCTTCACTTTATAAGTAGAAAGAATGGGCATCTTATAAACTCAACAATGTTAACAGAACATGATGGCGTGTCTTGTCATACGTAGTCGTGTCGCTGACAGATTGACTTAGGCGGGGAGCACTTGTCAATGCTGATATCATCACTGAAACGCAGCGGGATTGAACAGATCAAGGGACTCAAGTTTGCTAAGGTTTTACTTGAAATGATCAACAAATATGGAAAACAGGTACTATGATTATATTTTCATAAAATAAATTGGTGTCGATGGTTTCAATTTGTATTTTAACATTGTTAACGTAAAACTGGTTTTCCCCACGCTGAGTTAGTTACTTATACTGAGTTACTGAAACCGATATACACAAGGTTTGCAAATCTATTTTCATATGGGTGTTTTATGGTATTATCCAAGTATCAGTGTAGTTTAACAAATCTCTCTGATAGTCCGTGTGTTGACCAGGGAAGCGTGCACTGGGTACGCACGATGTTTTTTGCATTTTTGTGACCTAACCCTCTAGGTCAATAATCCGACTGCCACCCAGGCACCCTTGAAACTCATTAATATGCAAATTAGGTATTGCCATTAAAATATATACTACTTTCTTTTTTGAATATCTCCGATTATAAACATCCAAACAATCAGAATGATGTGTCAAACGCACGTTTTCAGGGTATCTGGGTATGATTACGTTAGTGAAAAATTATAGTAAGCAAATTTGTCGCATGAATATGCAAATTAGCTCTGACCAATATAACCTTACGATATTCGTTTATATCTCCTCAATAGGCGAGCACTCCTTAACAGATCGACTTAAATGCTCTCCTCCCCGTACAAACACCCAAATGGTATATAATTTGAAAACCCTAGATACCCATATCACAAAGAGGCCTATCATAGAACTAGCGTGACTCCAAGTTCAAACAAGGTCACCGTCAAATAATAAATTTGTGAAATTGTCCCCTTCCACAAACGTCTTATAATTACAATGGTTGCATATCTATTTTCATTAATAATAAAATAGCCGTCATATATTTTTGGAATGCGTATTGTCTCCCCGATACAATGAGATACGATATGGAGATGTTACCCGGTATTATAACTGTGTAGCTATGGTCAAACAAGGTCACCGTGAAATGATGAATATTCGAACTTCTGCAATACCGCAAACGTCATAAAGTTACAATAAGTAAGTATCTAAATAATTTCTATGAACATGTTACACACATTGTGAAAGAACAAATTCTTCCCCTCAAACTTATATATAACTTAGAGGTGTCAGTTGATGGAGTTTGTGTGGAGTGACGACCAAACAGTGTCACCGTTAAGTAATAAATGTTCGAAATTGCGCCATCCCGCAAACATTATACAATACCAATGGTGGCTTATATCTACGTTACCTACCTACTCATGGCCATGTCATATACCTTTGGAAAGCCTACTGACTCCCCATAAATATCCAGAGATATTAAAAAAAAGTACTATATATTTTAATGGCGATACCTAATTTGCATATTAATGGGTTTCTACAAAAACGTTTAAGGGTGCATGGGTGGCATCAGTCGGATTATTGACCTAGATGGTTAGAAAGTCACAAAAATGCAAAAAAACATCAGACCATAATGCACTGTAAACCTTCAAAAGGGCATTTGACTGCCGGACTATGACGAAATGTTGTGAGCAGATGATGAAATGTCCTTTTGTATCTTATATTTCAAATCTTCATTCCATCATATTCCAAAATGCTTTCTCACTTACCCTATTACTGCCAAATATTATAACAAATGGAACAGTTGGTTTACTGGCTCCTACTACTTCCATTGATTATGCCGCATTTCGAATGAATTTGTAATTTGCTGTCGGACACTGTTTGGTCAGTGCAGTTCTTTAATTAAATTGTTTGTGAGGAATTAGTTTCATTTCAGCAAACTTGTATAGTTAGATTTACAGTGTGCATTTAGATATCGGTGTGGTTGTAGATGACGGCGACGCACATTGGCCAACTAAGTGAAATCTTGCAGCAGAACGAGTCGTTCCTAAAGAAATCCGCACTGACCGCCCTCGGCAAGCTGCAGACACCCAAGAGCAACTGACTGTATGACGAAAGAATGTCTCTAAACTGGACTAACGACAACATATAATGAATGAATTTTTTTTGAAAAGAACTATTAATAAGACATAAAAGAAGCATCCCTTTTAAATGGATTGTGTGAAAAGGTGGATTGTAATAGTGCTATTATTTCTGATAATGATAAAAACGTAATTACACGTTTTACGGTTACAATTATTATTAGAAATACAGGATATTAGTAGTAATAGAGGTGGTGTACCGCGGGCAACTTGAGTTTGAGTAGAGCAAGAGCAAAGTATCCGGATGTAGGTCAAAGGGCAAGGTCAAATACCCGGTTGTAGGTCAAGGTCAAGCACCCGGATGTAGTGCAAGTTGTGCCGGTGGCGCCACCTAGCGGATAGGGGCCTGTACTTAACTAGAGCCACCTAGCGACATTTTTCGGGAACTAAAATAGCGACACCTAGTGGATTTTTTGTTAACTAAATGGATTTTTCGCTCAATTACACACTACCATGAACTACAAGTGGTGTCACCTGGCGGATAAATTGTGAACTAAATGTAGAAGTACTGCCCAAATTCGTGTCTATTGCACGCTTGCGTGCAATAGAGCCCCGTGACGGGTACTTCATGAACCACAAACATCATCCCCTAGTGGACAAGTGAGCGAACCCCAGGTTAAAGCATAGGGATTTTCCCCATGGTAAAGCATAGGGAATTACGACCGAGATGTGTCACGAGACTTCGGATGTCACGCGACAAGAGACGAGACTATGACCGAGATGTGTCGCGAGACTTCGGATGACCCGAGACAAGAGACGAGACTATGACCGATATGTGTCGCGAGACTTCGGATGACAAGAGACGAGACTATGACCGAGATGTGTCACGAGACTTCGGATGACACATCACACGAGAGTACGGTTCGACGTGTTATCGCGTCAAATCCCTCCGTTTTCAGGAAAATAGACGTGTTATCGCACCCCATCTCCTCCATTTTCAGGAAAATAGACATGTTATCGCGTCAAACCCCTCCTTTTTCAGGAAAATAGACGTGTTATCGCATCAAATCCTTCCTTTTTCAGGAAAATAGACGTGTTATCGCGTCAATTCCTTCCTTTTTCAGGAAAATAGACGTGTTATTGCGTCAATTCCTTCCTTTTTCAGGAAAATAGACGTGTTATCGCACCCCATCTCCTCCGTTTTCAGGAAAATAGACGTGTTATCGCGTCAAATCCCTCCGTTTTCAGGAAAATAGACGTTATCGCGTGGGATTTGCTTCAACACTCACTTCGTGTCTGTTCACTCACTCACTCACTCACTCACCCTTCATGTATGTTCACTCACTCACTCACCCTTCGTGTATGTTCACTCACTCACTCACCCTTCGTGTATGTTCACTCACTCACTCACTCTTCGTGTCTTTTCACTCACTCACTCACTCATCCTTCGTGTCTATAGACGTGTTATCGCATCCAATCCCTCCGTTTTCAGGAAAATAGACGTGTTATCGCGTGGGATTTGCTTCAACACTCACTCACTCACCCTTCGTGTCTGTTCACTCACTCACTCACCCTTCGTGTATGTTCACTCACCCTTCGTGTATGTTCACTCACTCACTCACTCACTCACCCTTCGTGTATGTTCACTCACTCACTCACCCTTCGTGTCTTTTCACTCACTCACTCACTCACTCACTCACTCACTCACCCTTCGTGTCTTTTCACTCACTCACTCACTCACTCCCTTCCTCGTTTTCTAACAGTTTATCTTTTCAACATGTTACCGTGGTAACATTTTCGTAACTTTCTGACAATTCGACGGGTTATCACGTGACATCTCAACTCTTTCTGACAACTCGACGGGTTATCGCATACAGCTCACCTCTTATTGACAATTCGACGTGTTATTGAAACACTAAACTTAGCCGAACACGTGATACGAATTGAACACAGTAAGGACAACCACCTGACAGGACTTCATTCAAAGAGGTGACCATCAAGGTTCCCAACATCACTCAACGGATACCAATGTAATTAGTCAGAGTATTGCCATCTACCGACCATGACAGATCTCTATTCGTGGACACACTTCCGGGAATACCTGAAGCACAGAGGCCGCCATGACAGTCAAGTCATCCGGTGTGACATCACTTCCGACGTAGCGTCCCTAGTATAGGCTGCCATAGCAAACGAATTTGAAAACTGCTATGACCATCGGATGACACGAGACAAGAGACGAGACTATGACCGAGATGTGTCACGAGACTTCGGATGACACATCACACGAGAGAACCGACGAGACAAGAGATGCCGCGAGACAAGAGAAGAGACTATGACCGAGATATGTCACGAGACTTCGGATGACACATCACACGAGAGTACGGTTCGACGTGTTATTGCGTCAAATCCCTCCGTTTTCAGGAAAATATACGTTATCGCACCCCATCTCCTCCATTTTCAGGAAAATAGACGTGTTATCGCGTCAAACCCCTCCTTTTTCAGGAAAATAGACGTTATCGCATCAAATCCTTCCTTTTTCAGGAAAATAGACGTGTTATCGCGTCAATTCCTTCCTTTTTCAGGAAAATAGACGTGTTATCGCACCCCATCTCCTCCGTTTTCAGGAAAATAGACGTTATCGCGTCAAATCCCTCCGTTTTCAGGAAAATAGACGTGTTATCGCGTGGGATTTGCTTCAACACTCACTCACTCACCCTTCGTGTCTGTTCACTCACTCACTCACCCTTCGTGTATGTTCACTCACTCACTCACTCACCCTTCGTGTATGTTCACTCACTCACTCACTCACCCTTCGTGTCTTTTCACTCACTCACTCACTCACTCATCCTTCGTGTCTGTTCACTCACTACTCACTCACGCCGTCCCTTCGTCGTTGTCTAACAGTTTATCTTTTCAACATGTTACCGTGGTAACATTTTCGTAACTTTCTGACAATTCGACGGGTTATCACGTGACATCTCACCTCTTTCTGACAACTCGACGGGTTATCGCGTACAGCTCACCTCTTATTGACAATTCGACGTGTTATTGAAACACTAAATTTAGCCGAACACGTGACACGAATTGAACACATTCAAAGAGGTGACCATCAAGGTTCCCAACATCACTCAACGGATACCAATGTAATTAGTCAGAGTATTGCCATCTACCGACCATGACAGATCTCTATTCGTGGACACACTTCCGGGAATACCCGAAGCACAGAGGCCGCCATGACAGTCAAGTAACTTCCGGTGTGACATCACTTCCGACGTAGCGTCCCTAGTATAGGCTGTCATAGCAAACGAATTTGAAAACTGCTATGAACGAAACACTAAACTATATACACTAGTTTTCGGCGTCATCTCATTTGCATAACCAATCAGACCGAACGTACATCACGTGACTTCCCTTAACACAAAAACTGTGCACGTCCATGAGAGAGGCGACATTCGACGCCACCTGTTATGTCTGTGTGTAGTTCAGTAGAGACGTTAGCCAGTGATGTATCTGTGTAGTTCAGCACGGAGACTTTAGCCTGTTATGTATATGTGTAACAAACTTGCAGGATTCTGTGACAAACGAAACAACAAACACTTAGATCAGCGTGTGACAAGAATCAAAGTTGTCGGATAAAGAAAACACCAAACACTTATTAGGTTTCGGCGTCATCTCATTTGCATAACCAATCAGATCGAACGTGCATCACGTGACTTCCCTTAACACAAAAACTGTGCACATCCATGAGAGAGGCGCCATTCGACGCCACTCAACGGACACCAATGTAATTAGTCAGAGTATCGCCATCTACTGACCATGATAGATCTCTATTCGTGGACACACTTCCGGGAATACCCGAAGCACAGAGGCCGTCATGACAGTCAAGTAACTTCCGGTGTGACATCACTTCCGACGTAGCGTCCCTAGTATAGACTGCCATAGCAAACGAATTTGAAAACTGCTATGACCGAAACACTAAACTGTATACACTAGTTTTCGACGTCATCTCGTTTGCATAACCAATCGGACCGAACATACATCACGTGACTCCCCTTAACACAAAAACTGTATCAGGACTTAATTCAAAGTGGTGACCATCATCGTTCCCAACGCCACTCAACGGACACCAATGTAATTAGTCAGAGTATTGCCATCTACCGACCATGATAGTTCTCTATTCGTCGACACACTTCCGGAAATGGTGAAACCGTAGAGGCCGCCATGACAGGCCGTCACGACATTCAAGTAACTTCCAGTATGACATCACATCTGGCATAGCGACTCCTAGTGGATAATCGGAGTACTACCCCACACGATAGCGAAGGACAACTACCTGACAGGAATTCATTCAAAGAGGTGACCATCATGGTTCCCAACGCCACTCAACGGACACCAATGTAATTAGTAAGAGTATTGCCATCTACCGGACATGATAGTTCTCTATTCGTTGACACACATACTCGTTAGGAATAGCGGAAGCGTAGAGGTCGCCATGTCATTCAAATAACTTCCGGTACTACGTTACTTCCGGCGTAGCGTCCCTAGTAGAGGCCGCCATGACAGTCAAGTGACTTCCGGTATGACATCACATCCGGCGTAGCGCCCCCTAGTGGAGAATCGGAGTACTACGTCACATGATGGCGCCATCTAGCGGGTACAAATATATAATTAGGTTAGCTAGAAAAAAAAGTTGGGGTTAGCGAAAATTTAAACAACCACCAAAGTGGTTGTATACATTTTAAGAATTTTTTGTTTTTGTCCCAGAGGGACAAAAACAATACATTTTCGCGAGGTTTTACCACATATACATAACCGGCTAAAGTCTCCGTGCTGAACTACACAGATACATCACTGGCTAACGTCTCTACTGAACTACACACAGACATTACCAACTAACGTCTGTAGTGAACTACACACAGACATAACAGGTGGCGTCGAATGTCGCCTCTCTCATGGACGTGCACAGTTTTTGTGTTAAGGGAAGTCACGTGATGTACGTTCGGTCTGATTGGTTATGCAAATGAGATGACGCCGAAAACTAGTGTATATAGTTTAGTGTTTCGTTCATAGCAGTTTTCAAATTCGTTTGCTATGACAGCCTATACTAGCGACGCTACGTCGGAAGTGATGTCACACCGGAAGTTACTTGACTGTCATGGCGGCCTCTGTGCTTAGGGTATTCCCGGAAGTGTGTCCACGAATAGAGATCTGTCATGGTCGGTAGATGGCAATACTCTGACTACTTACATTGGTATCCGTTGAGTGATGTTGGGAACCTTGATGGTCACCTCTTTGAATGAAGTCCTGTCACGTGGTTGTCCTTACTGTGTTCAATTCGTGTCACGTGTTCGGCTAAGTTTAGTGTTTCAATAACACGTCGAATTGTCAATAAGAGGTGAGCTCTTTTTATGTAATATACTATTATATACGTGTGCATGTATGTAAAGCGCCCGAGGGCAATTTTTATTGATTGGGCGCTATATAAGTACTTTTATTTATTTATTTAGCTGTACGCGATAACCCGTCGAGTTGTCAGAAAGAGGTGAGATGTCACGTGATAACCCGTCGAATTGTCAGAAAGTTACGAAAATGTTACCACGGTAACATGTTGAAAAGATAAACTGTTAGAAAACGACGAAGGGACGGCGTGAGTGAGTGAGTGAGTGAGTGAGTGAGTGAGTGAGTGAGTGAGTGAACAGACACGAAGGATGAGTGAGTGAGTGAGTGAGTGAGTGAGTGAGTGAGTGAGTGAGTGAGTGAGTGAGTGAAAAGACACGAAGGGTGAGTGAGTGAGTGAGTGAACATACACGAAGGGTGAGTGAGTGAGTGAACATACACGAAGGGTGAGTGAGTGAGTGAGTGAGTGAGTGAGTGAGTGAGTGAGTGAGTGAGTGAGTGAGTGAGTGAGTGAGTGAGTGAGTGAGTGAGTGAGTGAGTGAGTGAGTGAGTGAGTGAGTGAACAGACACGAAGGGTGAGTGAGTGAGTGTTGAAGCAAATCTCACGCGATAACACGTCTATTTTCCTGAAAACGGAGGGATTTGACGCGATTACACGTCTATTTTCCTGAAAACGGAGGAGATGGGGTGCGATAACACGTCTATTTTCCTGAAAAAGGAAGGAATTGACGCAATAACACGTCTATTTTCCTAAAAAAAGGAAGGAATTGACGCGATAACACGTCTATTTTCCTGAAAAAGGAAGGATTTGATGCGATAACACGTCTATTTTCCTGAAAAAGGAGGGGTTTGACGCGATAACACGTCTATTTTCCTGAAAATGGAGGAGATGGGGTGCGATAACACGTCTATTTTCCTGAAAACGGAGGGATTTGACGCGATAACACGTCGAACCGTACTCTCGTGTGATGTGTCATCCGAAGTCTCGTGACATATCTCGGTCATAGTCTCGTCTCTTGTCTCGTGACATCCGTAGTCTCGCGGCATCTCTTGTCTCGTCGGTACTCTCGTGTGATGTGTCATCCGAAGTCTCGTGACACATCTCGGTCATAGTCTCGTCTCTTGTCTCGTGTCATCCGAAGTCTCGTGACACATCTCGGTCATAGTCTCGTCTCTTGTCATCCGAAGTCTCGTGACACATCTCGGTCATAGTCTCGTCTCTTGTCTCGTGTCATCCGAAGTCTCGTGACACATCTCGGTCATAGTCTCGTCTCTTGTCTCGTGTCATCCGAAGTCTCGCGACACATATCGGTCATAGTCTCGTCTCTTGTCTCGGGTCATCCGAAGTCTCGCGACACATCTCGGTCATAGTCTCGTCTCTTGTCTCGTGACATCCGAAGTCTCGTGACACATCTCGGTCGTAATTCCCTATGCTTTACCATGGGGAAAATCCCTATGCTTTAACCTGGGTTTCGCTCACTTGTCCACTAGGGGATGATGTTTGTGGTTCATGAAGTACCCGTCACGGGGCTCTATTGCACGCAAGCGTGCAATACACACGAATTTGGGCAGTACTTCTACATTTAGTTCACAACTTATCCGCCAGGTGACACCACTTGTAGTTCACGACCTATCCGGTAGTGAATAAATTAGTTCGCGAAAAATCCGCCGGGTGGCGCTACTGGTCAAATCAAGACGCACGAATTGGGGCAGTACTCCTACGTCTAGTCCGGGGGAAATCCTCTAGGTGGCGCTACTGGTCAAACCATTTTAGGTCACACTAATCCACAAGGTGGCGCTATTTTAGTTCAGAAACATGTCGCTAGGTGGCGCTGTTTAAGTACATGCCATATCCGCTAGCTGGCGCCACCGGCGCCACTTGACCTACATCCGGGGGTTTAACCTGACCTTTTACCTACATCCGGGTACTTGACTTTGACATTGACCTACATCCGGGTACTTTGCTCTTGCTCTACTCAAACTCAAGTTGCCCGCGGTACACCACCTCTATTACTACTGATATTGTTTATCAACCAATTGTTTTACCGCCTTGGTTCAAAATAACAGACACACCATAACAGCCTGTACTTTAATATCTACAAATATGGGCACAGAACATAGATAAAAATTGTTAATATACTGTACATAAAAAGAATAAATTTCGAATATGAAATGTTTGTACAAACGTGTGTAGCTTTGTGATTGTCTGTATTGTGGCGCATGATTTCATCATGCCGATGGGTCGTTTCTGTCGCGTTCCGTTTTGTATTACAGCGCCACGTTTCTTCCGAGGAATCGCAGATAACAATTTGGCGCCAGTGTAGAGTAGCAAACCATCTGTGAGGAACACGTTAAAGCACAGGCGCTACACACACACACTCACTCGCTCCCACTCACGTACGCACGCACGCACGCACGCACGCGCGCTTTATAATAGTCTCCTTGACATCGGTAATAATACGTTCATACTATGACGTCACACGAGTTAATGCAAGAACAAGCAGCATACTCACCCTACAATGGGCGAAACCAACGTAAGTGCACATAGAATAGATACTGTACGCCCTATCTGACGTATACATCGTATATATATGGAGATTGTGTTCAATCGCAGGTTTTAAATTAGTAATATATTTTGTTCATAAGTAACAAAAGACGACGTACTATGTAGAACAATTACCATCTGTTGTCTTCAAGTTGACCTTAATAATGTGTGAGTTCAGTTAAAATAGGAACTTGCCTAAGGTATATTGTAATGAAAATTTGGTTGAGTTTTAAATTAGCTTATTTGTTAAAAACATGTTTGTCGGTATTTGTTTTGGTTAGGGCCTACATTCGTAGATGTATTTGGGGAGCTGCACGATGGTTGCGTACATATGTGAAATTTGTAGACAATTGTCCATAGACACGTTTTTCTAAACCTATCTCTCTAAACACTGCTCTCGTCGGACATGACAACAAGATGGTGGGGTGGGGGTTGCGGTTAAGGTTTTCAGGAATCAACCACGAAATGATGCCGTTTGACCACGGATGTTACAACTCGGTTGACGCTCACCAAAACATATACAAAATTCACAACATTTTAGGGGGCTCAATCCCCAATATAAAATTTTTGGCTCAGTCCCTCCATCCACCCTCCCCGTTCCGACGCCTCTGCTGCAGAATGGCCTGCTTCGCAACTGGTGAGCCACACGACCAGCGTCACGCGACACAGGCCACAGAAGGACTGGTAAAAAATCCTGTCAAACATCTCGATTCAGGGCAGGTTTTGTTCAACGAATGTTTCCTTAATGTTTATCCTATACAATTTACTTCATCTTCACATCTTTAATACAACGCTGATAGCCCGTGTTTTGTGTGTTCACCGATGGCTGACCACGGTATAGAGCCCCTTGTTTCGTGCAGGGATGTCTAAAAGTTACAACAGGCCGTCTTGAACGAGTGTATCGTAGCACTTGAATGTTCTTGTTACTTATTTTCCCTTGATCTTCACAACAAAGCTTAAACGTCCTATCACATCATACTGCTACCATTACAACTCACGGGTCATGGAAGAGGGGCCGGTATAGAACCCTCTCCTGTGGACCAAGTTGTTGAAAACAGTTGCAAGCTGAACCTACACAACTGTAAGACGAATGTACACAGTTGCAAGATTAACGTACTATAAGATGACTGTGCATGCAGTAGTAAGATGATAACGTTTGTTTTACTAGCTATTAGATGATTTGTTTAGGTGAGTGCAGCCAAGCTGAAGGCACTGTGGGAGGCAGGGAGAGTGGACCCACTGCCGCTGAAGGAACTCGCCATCTTCACACAGGCTCCAACTCACACGGTGTTTTACACTTTACTTATTTCTTATTGTGTTAACAGTATTAATTATCACGATTATGTGTAAATTTAGATTTTTTTTTCAGCGTTGCTGAATGTTGCTAATTTAACATGTTTATATTGCTTATATCAAACGAAAGTGTGCTTATTCAATAACTTGTTTTAAAAACAAATATTTGACGAAGTGACGGTTAGATCGTTGTATTTTAAATATAAGTAAATCATATTATCTTCAACAACAGTACACGAACAGAACACCCTATCTATTTATTTGTGTAAATCACTCACTCAATCCTCTTCGTGTCCTAAGTGGCACATAAGGCATCAACAAAAGACCGCCACTGCTGTCGGTCGGCAGCCCGTGCGTTGATCGTACTCCACGTCAGCTGGCAGGCCTTTAATTCCTTCTCCACTGTTCTTCTCCACGTCTCGTTTGGGCGACTTCGTCTCCGTCGTCCATCCGCTGTCCAACGTAGGGCTATCTTTGGTAGTGCTCCTGTGGACATTCTGCACATGTGCCCTAGCCATCTCCATCTCCGTCTCTTGATATTCGTAGCCAGGGATGTTGAATCTGTTTGTCGGAGCATTCTTAATTGGTGATGGTGTTTGGCCAAAATACCCCTATAATCTTCCGGAGACACTTGTTCTGGAATGTCCCTAGCTTGTGTGTTAGTCTTGCTGTCAGCTTCCAGCACTCAGACCCATAGAGAAGAACACTGAGGATGTCACTGTTGTATAGTCTCAGTTTAGTTTCAATCTCAGTTGTCTTGACTGCCAGATGGATTTCAGCATGGCGAAAGTCTGGTTGGCTTTGTTGATTCTAGCAGTGGCATCTTTCTCGGAGACTCCATCTGTTGTGACTTTGCTTCCCAAGTATACATATTGTTCGACCTCTTCCAAGGCATCACCGTTGATGGTAGTAATGGGATTGTCTGTATTGTGGTTGCTCCTCATCAATTTGGTTTTCAATGTGTTGAGTCTTAGCCCGATCTGTGGTGCCGAGTCCGTAATTTTCTCCATATTTTCTTGCATGTCCTTGTGTCTGCTGGACAGCAGTCCTATATCAACTGCCCAGTCCAGGTCTTCCAGAATTGAGGTAAGTGTCCATCTGATGTCCCTGTTTCCATCTTTGGTGATTTCCGTCATCAGCCAGTCGATGGCAAGTAACAGAAAGGGAGAAATAATACATCCCTGCTTCACGCCAGATTTGATGCTGAAGATGTCTATCAGGTGGTTGTCACAAGCCACTTGACACTGAACGTCTGTATAGAGTATCTTGATAACATTAACCATACACTAGGGGATCCCGTAGTGACGAAGTATCTTCCACAAGTATTCTATGTGGAAAGAGTCGAAAGCCTTTTCGATGTCGGTGATTGCAGTGTATATGGTACTGCTCCATCCAGCGCTTTGTTCCAAGATTTGCCTTTAAAATGTGAATATGTGATTTATGCAAGACTTGCCTCTTTTGAAACCGGCTTGTTCGTGTTGAAGAATGGTGTCAATAGCTGCTGCTATTCTTTTCAGTATAATGCGACTGGAGATCTTGTATGTCTGTGATATCAAGGTTATACCACGCCAGTTATTGCAGTTTCCCAAATCGCCTTTCTTTTGTAGTTTGATGATGGTGCCCGTCTTCCATTCGTTTGGTGTGTCTTCTTCATACCAGGTCTTCTGAAGATCTGAAAAAGGATACTTGGTGTTTCCTCTTCCTCTGCTTTTAATATTTCTGGGCAGATACTGTCATTTCCTGGTGCCTTTTCATTCTTCTGAGCTTTAATGGCTTCTCGGACTTCTGCTTCGATGATCCGGTTAAGGTTGACCGCGAGGTCCTCCACTGCCTCAAGAATGTTAGCAATGGTGGGTGGGTTGAGAAGGTGGACGGTTGAGAATTGTTGAAAAGTGTTCCTTCCACCTCTCCACCTTCTCTTTCTCAACTGTGGTGATCTTTCCATCTGTGGCTTTCAGTGGGAGCTTCTTCGTTATTTTGTAGAGTTATTTCATGTCTTGTCTGCATGTTGCTTCTTCTGCCTCCGTGACCATATTGTCTATGAATGTGCATTTATCCATTCTGGCACTCTTTTTCACTTATTTGTGTTTCTGAGAAAATTCCGCGGATAGTCGTTCTTTAAGTCTGTGAGTTTGTAATGAGTAGTCGCTTCTTTATTTCTTTCCTTTGGTCTATTTTGTCCCAGGTTGATGTCGAGATCCATTGCTTTCTTTGATCTTCTGTATCCCAGCACTGTTTTCCCTGCTTGCTCCATTGCCTTGTTGAAACTGTGTATTGTCATATCTGTTTCCTCCTGTAGAATACTAAACCTATTCCTCAGAGCAATTATGAACTGTTCGTTTCTGGGTTCTGCAGCTTGTCTGTATCAAAGCGGTGTGGCTTCTTTTCTCCAGTCTCGGCCTTACTTAGTTTCAGGGCGAGTTTTCCCACCAACAGGCTGTGGTCGCTGCCAGCATCTGTCAGGCTCCTTGTTCTGACATCTTGTAGTGAGCGCCTCCATTTCCCGTTAATCAGGATGTGATCTATTTGGCTCTCAGTCTTGCCATCTGGAGATCTCCATGTCAGCTTATGAATTTTCTTACGTTGGAAAAGCGTTCCTCCGATCACAAAATAATTTTCCCCACATATGTCAGACATTTTAATTCATCCTGCCTGTCCCATGTTTACCCATGATCCTCTCCCTGTCTGTGTTGTCGCTCCCCACACGTGCACTGAAGTCTCCAAGAACCACTAGTACGTCATGTTGGGGGATGTCTTCCAAAGTTGACTGAAGACTATCATAGGAGGTGTCTTTGTCCTCATCCTCTGCTTCTCCTGTTGGCGCATAGTAGATTACCACTAAAAGTTTGATAAATCTGGAGTGAAATCTAACATAAAGAAGTCTCTTTGGTGATTGGCTTCCATTCAAGAAGAGTGTTGTTGTGCTTCCTCTGGGTGATCAGAGCTACTCCCTGAGGAGATCCGCTGTCCGGGTGGGGGCTTTTTTGCGGGTTTGGCCGCCAACCGTCATTGAACCAGTTACCTAGTTTGCCTCGCTTCTACTACCAGGTGCAGTGTTCTCTCTTGTTTCAATTTCCGTAGCAGTGTGTTTTACGGGATGGGGTCGCTAGCCCCACGCCCAATCCTTCTCCTTTACCCGGGCTTGGGACCGGCAGAAAGCTCTCATAGAGAGTATCCAGGCGGAGTTTTTGTGTAAATGCTAGCAGTATAGTGTGCTTGAGAATAAAAAACGACTCATACATGCAGGCTACATGTAGGTGATGACTCTCTCCCGCGGATTTAGTTCGTCTGGATGAAACTCTTGTAAGATGTTGTTAAAACAAATTAAAGTGGATTTAGACATGCCCGTGATCACAGATCATCTAGTAAGCTCATCTGATGTTTCACTGTCTGAATTCCATCGCATGCAATTGTAGATTTTAGGGTGTAACTACGTTATGTGTATTTGACAGGTAACGGATGTGTGCAGTAAAATGGCCCAGTCTGGATTATCTGATGTTGCCATAGCAACAGCATGTAAACAGTTGTGTGGCGTGTCGCATGAGATGAGCAATGAAAACGCTGCGGCGTTTGCCTCAAGTTTGTTGCTACCACAGGTACGTGTAATTGAAACGAAAAAGTCACGTTTTTGTATTTTAAATAGACGCGTGCAATTCACTGGTTTTTGCTGTTCGCATATTGAATGAACGAATGAACGTTTATTCAACAACAACAACAACAACAACAACAACAACATAATACATGCACAGTATGGTTTGCTGCTGCTGCTGCTGAAAGGACATAGCTGAAGTCATAGACTTATGTGTTGCTATGCCCTACTCGAACTATGAAAACTGAATAAATATAACAGGAATTATAAATAAATCACAAAATAATATTCACAATTCCTATATAGACTGTTTACTATAGTGCTTGTGTTACTATTACATGGGTTTAACAAACATCACCTTCAATTAACAATTCACAAATATGTAGAAAGTAATGACAACTTGATTGCTTTTTTTAAATTGTGTTAAACGTGGAAGCTGAGTCAATTTATTTGGTAAATTGTTCCACGTTTTTATACCCTTGACGGTGATTGACAGCAGTCGGAGGGTGGTGTTTGTCTTTTTAACATAGAACAGTTTGCTTTGTCTTGTATCATGTATGTGTATAGCTGCGGTTGGTTCAAATAATGCTTGAACACGACCATTTAAAGAATGGTTGTTTGCTTTATAAAGTATGATCATAGTCTTGTATTTAACTAAATCATGAAATTTAAGCATGTTTGAGAGATGGAAAAATACAGATGTATGATCATGGTAATTAAGATTATAAATAATCCGTATAGCTTTTTTCTGTAACATAAATAGTTTTCTGAGTCTAGATTGATAAGTATTTCCCCAGATCTCACAGCAATATGACATATGTGGTTCAACAAGTTAATTATATAATGTGTGTAACGCTTGACAATCAAGAACATGCCTAGTTTTATACAAAACTGCTATGTTTTTTGATACTTTTGATTCAACCATTTTTATGTGTTCTCTCCATGTTACGTTTTCGTCAATGGTTACTCCAAGGAATTTAGTATATGATACCTGCTCAATGTTTTTCCCATTCAAAACTATATGCACATCTGTTCTACGTTGCTTTTTATTGTTGAACATTATAAAATGTGTTTTGTTCACATTAAGTGATAATTTGTTCGCTCGAAACCACAGGTCTAGTTTTTTTAGTTCGTTGTTAATAACAGTGCTTACTTCATCTGTGTTACTAGCGGAATAAAAAATGTTTGTATCATCAGCAAACAAAATAATATCAAGCAATTTTGAGACTTCACACATGTCATTTATGTACAGAATAAATAATAACGGGCCAAGGATTGAACCTTGCGGGACTCCACACTTGATTTCCTTTTGTTCTGAGTTACTGTTGTTATAGCATACATATTGTCTACGGTTGGCTAAGTAGCTTTTTATCCAGGCCAGAGCCAGACCCCTGATTCCGTAGCATTGCAATTTACTTAGCAGTATGTTGTGGTCAACAGTGTCAAAGGCTTTTTTTAGGTCGATAAAGACCCCAATCGTGCTTTGGCATTTATCCATTGCGGATGTAATTTTTTCTACAAATTCTGTTCAAGCTAGTGAAGTTGAGTGATTACTTCTGAAGCCATACTGCCCATCTGTCAATATGTGTTGTTTTCAATGAAAGACCTTAGCCTTTTGTTTAATATTTTTTCAAGTATTTTTGAAAATTGGGATAAGAGATATAGGTATATAATTAGAAAATTGAAAACGATCTCCTGACTTAAATATAGGAATGACTTTTGCTAATTTCATATCATTTGGAAATGATCCGCTGATCAAAGATCTGTTAAAAATGTGGGTTAGCTGTTGTACAATTTGCTTTATTACATGCTTAACTGTTTTCATGCTGATTTCATCGTGTCCGTATGAAGTTTTACTTTTGCACCCAGACACAATTTCGAGTACTTCTTGCTCAGTAACGGGGGACATATACATTGATTGTGATACAGTACGTTTTACATAGTCGGTTGGCTTTGTTCCCAGGCAGGGTTCTATGATGTTGGATAATTTAGTACCTATATCGACGAAGAAATTGTTAAAATGATTAGCTATTTCTTTATTTTCTAATACTACTATGTTCTAGTTCTAGTTGTTTCCAGCACTCGGCAACGTTCTATTAACTGACTAGTCTGTATATTTTTGTGGTTACAATGTTATGGTCTTATGAGGTCTCATTCAACTAGTCAGCCTTTTCAGAACATTATCGCCAAGCCGACCTTTCTATGCTGGCACTGAGGGTGGTCACTGCCAGGGTGCTTGTCGTCCTCGGTGGTTCTTTTACGTCCCAAATGTTATCGCCAACATGAAACTTGTTCAAATATGTGGTATCAGATTTTCTTTAAGCCACGTTTCTGATATAGCAATTATATGAAATTTATACTCCATGCTTTGGATAGTATCTTTAATCTTGGGTAAGTTAGCTTTTAAACTCCGAGCATTAAAGTGTATCATACTCAGTTTGATTGGCTGGTTTTTGCCAACACTGCTAAAGTTTGTTGAAAATTGTGCTGGGGTGTAGTATTTACATTGCGTGGGCAAATCGTTATACAACAAACAATCAGTATCAATATCGTGTTCGTAACAGTGTTCATTATAATCAAACGGTGTATCATACGGAGGCGTTAACTCGTCATTTTGTTGTGTAGTTGACGCCATGGTTAAGTCATCACAAAAACGTTTGCCAGGATAGTCAACAGGTACTTGGTAGTTTAACCACGGTTTGCGACATCGTGTCGCTCTCTTACCACCAGTTTGTCAAATGACAAATATGCGACTTTGCCCTCTTCCCTGGCCTTCGTCATTTTTGGTAGCAGTTCTTTCCGCCTCGCCATGACCCTCTGCGAATAGTCCTCGTTCACGTAGATGCCACGAGGCCGTTTCTTCTTCGCCGCCTGCAGTACCAGCTCGCGGTCCTTGAACGACTCGAATTTGACCACGATGGTCCGGGCTCTCGTCCCCGTGCCGCCAGTTCGGTGCGCGCGACCGATGTTGATGGCGCGCACTTGGGCTTCGGGGAGTTCTAGGGCTGTTGTCATAGCCCTGCGCACGCTCTTCTCCGTCTGCTCCCACGTCTCGCCGTCGACCTCAGCAACGCCGTCGAAACGTAGATTACAGCGTCTTGACTGGTTTTCTTGGTAGTCGATCGCGTGCTCGAATTTCTTGATCATTTCTTCAAATTCGATCATCTTCTTCGACAGATCGTCAATGTTTTCCTTCGACTGCTTCTCTTTGATCTCCTCAACTTGGGTTTGCGTGTACTGCAAGCTGACTCGGAGTTCGGTCAGCGCGGTGGTTGTCTCACGCATAAAGCTGTCCACCCTCCTGTTGATTTCAGCTACCGCGCTTTGCAAGCACGCTTGGTACGCATCTTTTTGTATTTTCAGGAGCTTCTCAACGTACGTCTGGCTTTCGTCCGCGTTAGCGCTTACTTCTAGGTGGATGTCGGCAGCAGGGACCTCGGTGGCACCACTAACGCCCGCTCCGGTCTTGGGCGGCTTTGCCTTAGCCTTAGCCATCACGGTTTGCGAGTGTCAGACGCTTAGCCACAAACAATGGCTTACCGTTAATGCACTTGAGTGGACACCACTTCAGCGGCTATTGTTCGTCGTCAATGTGTCCAGGTGAATGCTATGATTCCGTGTCAGCGAAGGTGAAATTTCCCGCGCCGTACTGTTCAGATGGGCGATATTCCCAGTGCAACAGTACAATATCCGAAGTAAATATATAAATGTTCACGTGTTTTGGCTGTACAAGTTGTGAATTCCTTCACATATATGAAGATTCACTTACTCGCCTGCGCAAAACTCAATCTTTATATTAATCGCACGCGTACAACCGGACAAAAACACAATTTGTTGCGGAGCTCGTAACACACGTCTGGTCAACGTCTACAACAGATGCTAGCCTTCTCTACAATATTATGTATGAGATGTTCAGAGAATGGATCGTCCTGTAATAATTATGTTATATCCCACTGGTTTTCTTCTCATAGGTACTTGGTCTGAAGGGGAATGCATCAAGCACATTGGCGCCAGCTCTAACCATGTTTGCCGGAAAATACGCTGGACAAATCACCGAGGCTGTGCTGGTGCCGTGTGCTTTGTCTGGTAACTTGGGTAAAGACCATACAAACGTTTACTCATAATGAAGATACATGACATTTTCTGTAATCAATAAAGGCATGTCAAATGCGTTGAAATTAAAACGAAAAATTAGATGGGAGTTTTTTTTTCTTTGGCCATCAAATGAACTGTGTGGTTAGTAGCGCCACCCTTATGATAACAATTCACCACTGCATGTGACGCCTGAATTTATTTTATGGACGTGCCAAGATAGTATTGCATATATTATGTCGCATTGAATTTGTTACATTATTTGTAATTTACTTTATAAATGATATGTTAACACATTGATGGAGTTGTGCCATTATCTGTACAGGCAACCACCAGTCAAACCTGGTGTTACAAGTCCTGAAGACAGTCAGTCCTGAACAAAGGAAGACGTTCCTCAGGTAATCGAGTGTGGAGAGATACGATGCAAGACACATAAAATAAGCATTCACGTAATGTCTTATTTGTAATAAGTGTGTGTCTTTCCATAAAACGTGCACAATAATGACATAATATTGTAATAATGTATTGTTTCTTGATGTACTCCAGTGTGAATGCACGGCGCGTGAGTAACCTACATGTCCATACATTCACACGAGTCTGCACACACATCATCTGGCTACGGGAGAAAATTTAATTTTTTCTTCTAATTATTATTATGTCCACGACAGACTGCACTTCAGATTACAATTGTTAATGTAGGCATATCAATTACATTAATAGTGCGCCATGGTGACTATCTTGACATGTCACTGGTTCTCCTACTTCAATATACTTCAAGTTTACTCATCCACCCACATATTCTACCAACTATTTGCGCTTCCATTTATTTGCTCCCATCGCCATTGTCAGTGTTGTGAGATCTCGCGAGAACGACTGCAGCAACGCGCCCTCAAGTATCGTTTTATGGAAACTGGTGTGTTCGAACAGCAGAATTAAGATGGCTAGAGCCACGGACTTGCATACATATACGTAAGTCCGTAGCTAGAGCAGCAAAGGATATCAGTAAGCCTGTCTCTTTGTCTAGTAAAATACAAAAACACTTATTTCTTAATTCAGGATGTTCCTGTCTGGGGGAAGTCCATGGGGAGAGGCGACGTGTTCCCTGCTGCTGAAAGTTTTAGATTTGAAGGTACTAACTAAATACGTTAAATCGATGTGTTTTACTTAAGTATAACATTTTGAAAAGAATGGCTAACTGGTTATCCAGTGTGTTGTCATGTTGCTATTTTGTACTCAACGAAATTTCAATAGTGACAATCTTCAACAAAAAATGCCTTTCATATTGAACTTCGATTAAATTATACTACTATCATTTTGATATTCAAATTTAGACATTACAACCTATAATTTACCTACTTATTATTGTGTTGCTGCCATAACTGCTAATATAATGCAGCATCTGTTGTGCATCGTGTTGCATCACTTGGCAGGTCGATATGGAAGGGGAGCTGGTGTCAATGCTGGTGTCAGCACTGACAAGTCACGGCTCCGGCCAGATGAATGGTCTCCAGTTTGTTAAAATCACCATAGCAATTATCAGCAAATATGGAAAACAGGTACTATAATTTTTTTAAATAAAATAAACCCATGGTAAGTATAACTTATTTAGCTTATTACGTTGGATTCACCTGGGAAGTAGAGTAAAAAGCCAGATTGAAAAAGTCACTCTACAGTTACATTGCATTCATACCAGCAACATTCTGTTACATTTTGCTAAACTACGACTTGATGTTATCCACATGAAATGAAATTTACTTCGTGTTGAAAACGATAGAATATAGCATATTAGTCATACAAAAAATTGATATTTTGACAATTCCAGTGACTATATTCAAGCGATGTTATAACGGAACTATATCGTAACAAAAGGTATGAACTGAGCTTTTGTATAATTGTGAGTTGAGATTAATCAATGTGTAATGCATAAATGGTGAGTGTAGCCTACACATCCCATTCCCGAGAACTAAGCCATCGTGGTGACATTGTGTTACATTTGTAATCACCCATTCAACTGAGAGCATGCTAAACACTGCAAATGTGAATTCGTAAATATGAATCAACAGTGCTTATTCAACACTGGGACACAAATCACAAATTGAACTTTGTATGATAGGCCTGCGTGAGATCTTTAATATGACTACTGTCATAAATTCGTTTTAATTAAGCGTAACTGCAGTTGTTTTCGTATCGACGTGCCTGAGCTGTCAGGCTGACCACTGAATCAGTGATCTCAAGCAGTGTCTGTCATTCCTGTTTCAGTTGACAACAGCTCACATTGCTCAGTTGGGTGAGATCCTGCAGAACAACGAGACGATGCTGAAGAAGACAGCACTGGCAGCGCTCAGCAAACTGACGACACAACACGGCTAATACAACAGTGTTGCATCCGAGTTATTGTAAACATATTATCAACGAGAACAAACTGAAAATGATAACATCAATTAGAAACAATTATATTTGGATTACATTGAAATGTTACTGACATATTTACCTATTTCATCATACTATTGAAGTATATCTACAATCATGAAAATGAAATATTTGTCTTTCTCATATCTGCATTTGATATACCTACACGCATCATAATGCAACAACTAAAACCAGTACAAATTAAGCCATTAATTATTGTTTGAACTTTGAAGAATTACAATGTGTAAACGTTTTTGTATTGAATTACAACGCTAGTTTTCCATACATGGCGGTTCTCAATTCCATTCGTGATTTTTACATTTCAAATATCGGTCGCTGGCCGTTTATTGTTCTGAATAAACGCTTGCCTGGTTCATGTTTCGCCATGTGTCGCCACTGGCGGAACTGACGACATTTCGTTGACACACTGGGTGGCGCCACTGTTATGAATTACGTGCATGGGTTGATATGTTGCTCCACGGGTGTCTAACCAGACAACATGCATGGCCAGCTGACCTAAAACGGAGCAAAATATCACCATGTCTGCCTAAGCAGAATAAACTTATCCAAGTTACCAGTAAAGTACATATTCAAATATGTTTTTTTTAAAGCGTCTCTGCTTCTTTGGTTGGCCAGGCAAAGCATGGTTCCATACTGGCTTGAATCTACTCTCCCAGTATATATTGGACTGCACCTTAAGTTGAGCATTCTGTCTCTCATTTCTGTGAGAATGTTCCTTCCCCCGATAATTTTTTTAATTTTGTTGTACCCATTGCTTTTAGTAAAACATAGACGGCGTTTATCGCATTTTGAAAAAAACGATTGTTCACAGCGTCACGCTGGTTTTCTATGGTTGTTCCGAGATCAGTAAAACTCCCACCGATCAGTACAGGGGAAGTTTACGTAACTTACAATGTTCAATCGTAGAAGACGAAGGAATAAGAAATAATGTAGACCCTACTTCACTCCACGTACATAATATAATTGCTCTCCTTGATTTGACACATAAATCTAAACTTCCACAAATAATATGTATAGACCCCCCATAGTCCCCTATGCCTAGCACTGCCTACCTACCTACATACATACGTAGCGTATGTACGTACGTTGCGTTCTTGTGTGTGTGAATGTCTGCGTGCGTACATGAATTATTGGGAAGTTTCTGTTGTGTGTGCACATAATATAACACGCACAGCGGTGCAAAAAACAGTTCACATTGACGTCATGTTCTTAAAACGTTAACTAGGAATACCAGAGGAAGCAGCCTTCTGCGTGTATAGCCTATATAGCGCCAACCGGGGGACAGGCAGTTTTGCTAGTTCTTCTAATAGGTTATTGCCACTTTGTTTAATGTGGTGAAACAAATAATAATACTCCAAAATTACACAAGCCGTCCATGAAACAAACATGATATATATATATATTAGTGTATACGTCAGCCACATTATTTACATATAACAACATATATTAACATCTCACATTTTGTAAGCATGTTCTTTTATTCAATCTTTGAAAATATGTCGGAAAGAAAAATGTGTCCTTTCTGACATTGTCTGCAGTCCGGTGGTCGTCGCCACATATGTTCGACTTTAGACACGACAGCAGTCTGGTCTCGCCGTCTATTGTTATCGACGTCGCCACTTATTTCGTCGGATGTTAAATGAACTGACAAACGACTAGTTAATCGTCGGCACGCGCCTTGAGTCGGCGACATCAAAGGGACAACACCTGTTGTGGCACGACAGAGGTGTGAATAGTCTGTCATCGTCTTCAGAATCGGCGTTGTTTCAAGGCAGTGCCATACGTCTCAGCTAGGCAGATGTGGCCTCGGTTGGCCGGTTTCACGGGGAAGCCTCCCGCCCAATTGAGTGGTTTATTAGAGATCCTGGGGACTATTTCACTAACTCTCTTAAATTTCATTTCGCCCCTTAACTGTAATCTTACTTACAGAAAACTATCAACTCTTGGGGACCGTTTCACTAAGATGGAAAATCCATCCTAGAACAGAATCTGACGGAAAAATCAAGGAGTATTTCCAAAATGCGTTTCACTGACGTGATCGTTAAATTAAGAGCGATATTTCCATCATGATAGTCGATAATCTACACGTTTGGCACAATATGGCAAAAGAGATTGAACTGTTGTCAAAAAGTGTTTGAAAATTCGACCCAACAACCACTTGTCAACAACATATGACCTTTGTTCACTGTGCGAAGAATTGAAACGAAATATTACAGAAGCCGCTGACATATCACAGGGACACTATTTCCGCGTCACACACGGTGCAATGTTCTGACGGGAGCGTCGTTGTTAAAAGTGTTCAGTTTACAAGAGCGTAGAGAGCGCCAACAATTTAAACCGAAATTTTGCCGTCGTGTACAAACTTTTAATCGCTAACATTTGGAAGACTTATTTGGCTGTGAACAACTGGTTCTCTGCGTGAAAGTGGATCCAAATAAACACGCAGTTAGTAAATTCTAGCTGTTTGATCGCTAAACTTAAGTGGTGTAACGTCGTCTTAGAAATTTGCATTTTTAGGACCGTTTTTATGGACCGTATCCAGGATGAATTGTTAATGAAACGCAGTTTTTCATTTTCGCTCCTAGGTAAGGAGAACACTCGATTTTATGGAGCAAAATCGGGCTTAAGAGCTCTTAAGAATGTTAGTGAATTGTTACCCAGGACGCAGCTTCGGGACACTTCCGTCTGTGTGTCAAGGAAATAGTGTCCATGCTGATACTGCGAACCAATCAAAACCAAATTATAACCATAACCCTGTTCCCGCACCGTGTATTACCGTCATTCTTCCGTGTACTCACGTACATTTCCATCATTTTTATCATACAGCAGTGCAGACATTTTGAGGGGTTTCCGAGCAACCAAAAAAAATCCCTGCTGTACGTTACCGTGTACATTATACTAGTCTATAGTGAGGGATTTTTTTGGGGTTTCCGGGTAACTAAAAAGACCCTGGGTCTGGGTACGCCACTGACAACGGGTTATGTTTAATGATGGATTTTCATTATAAGCTCGTTATCTTGGTGAGACGGTCCCCAGGTCCGCCTAGACATTTCTACTGCGATACGAACAAACCTGGTGCCATGATGTAATTACCGAACATCAGACGCGTGTTTGAAATGCATTCGAAATAAGTGAGCGTTACTCAGTTGCGAACATGTAAATTGTAATAAACATACGCGAGGTTGGGGTCGTTCTCGTGAAACAACAAATTACATGGAAGCGGGAAATTCGGTAGCTTTGAGCAACAAAATACGACCGTTTTGAAAAAAATGAAATGTGACCGGTGACGCGGTGTGTTTTATGAGTGTGTAGCTCTTGCAAGAAACGTTTGGTTTGGGTCTAACCGCAATAATTTTGAAAATTTGAAAATATCCCCACTAAAACATGGGGAGACAAGTTTATTAATTCTTCACTAGTGTACTGCACTGTTTACCTGGGCGGTTGTTTAATGACTTAAGCTTAGCTTAATGATATAATATAGTGCAATTACAAGAAGACGTTATTTTCATGGAGCAAATTCAAACCATGTTCCGTCGTCCTTTCGTTTGTCTCACATTTTCATACAAATTGATAATTTTTTAATACAATCACTGTCATACTTATATTTTTGTTTATAAGGGGACCATAATATGTAAAGTAGGCCCTACTGCACAATGTAAATGAGCTTTTATAGAGGTACAAAACTGTTTACATTTATCATTATAAAATACCCTCTAATAACTGCCACAATACTGTTTCTTTTAATTGTATTGTTTATAATGATTATAAAATTCTAACTTCGAATCAACAATAACTTCAGTGTAGGTTACAAGCGCACTCCTGCTCTTTTTTCCCTAAGGGACTAAAAAGTGTGTATAATTTTGAGTGTTTATTCATAAATATAAAAAAATATATCATTTTACCATTATTCATTTATTTATTTTCAAAAGTTGGATGACATAATGCCACAAATATATAATATTTCAGAAATAGGTCCCAATAACAACATGCACACTTTTGAAGCTGCAACTTTTCAATTTGGTGCAGTTCCAACGAACACAACCATTGCACCACATGCTGCGGCCGTGAAAATGTCGACGCTGATTTAGTGAAAACACCCGCGTTGCTGCAGGCGGTCATGCTGTCACGTGACGCTGTTAAAAAACACCACGCAGAAATCCAATATGGTGTAAACACTCTGGGGTATCTGAATTATCTAGCCAGCGCGGGTCATATCTGCCGGCGTAAGTTTATGGAAGTAGCGTTTTATTTCCGTGCTTTGTTGGTTCGTGATTTCCGCCTACGGCAAGCTCTCTAAGCAGATCATGACGTGGTGTGTAATAGCTTCCACGACGATGGTGGTCCATGTGGCTTCATCAGGGTGGATTCCCCACGCGACTTTCATACATCTTGCAGTCGTTATTTAATGAGCTCAGACAGGGTTATGATCAAAATCATGAGCTCGTAAGAATCTAACTGGAATAGCGAGCATGTGTGGCCATCGTCTGTCAAAACTTGCCGTGTGTTTCGTGTTGGTAATATTTTACAGACGATGTTATCACATGTAGTTTTCAGTATTTTACCAAGAGGAGACACGGTTTTAAAACCTACATTTTGTATAGTTTACCTTCCGAAGTAGCGTGTATCACAGTTTCGTTCATTTGCATCATGTGGCAGTAGGTATATAATCAATTACGCAAACTAAACTGATTTTAAGTCTAGATCCATTAGAAACTAGACGAAGAAAATGTCGATGTGGCAATAAAATAAGCGAATCTTGCGCTAAAAAGATTGACAGATATTCTGAAAAACCGAACATAGTTTTGTTGATGTACCCATGCATCTTATGTTAATATATCGTGTTCACAACTTCACATACATAACAACCAATTTGTGGAATTCCAAAACACAGAAATGAGAACTTATAAATATAGCACACGATAAGTAATTAATACTGGACAAAATGCGTGTGACCTTTCAGTTGTTTTCGTGTTGTATATTCTGCGACTAGATCGCTAGGTAGCGAGTAATAACCACGATGTTAAACATAGATCTGACTGCAGAAACATAAATGAGTCGATGAAAGTAATGCACGCGAAGCAAGTACAAACACGAATGGCGTCGTTGAAAGCAAGACACGCGAAGCAGGCATTGTGACTAATATCGTTGTTTTCCCAGGTGAAACGTGATACGCTCCTAGGGGTAACCATCAGTTTTGTATCACTCGGTCTAGTATAGCATTTAGTATCAGTTTAATGGCATTTTTCGACATGTTGCTCCTCGTTACTATATCGAAGTGGACGTGATTGTGTGAAACTTACGAAGGGCATCGGTTGCCTGATCAACTCCTGTCAACAGTGACTATGCGTGAAAAACTTATCAGGGTCGTAAGAAAAACCTGTTTGTTTTTACGTAACGTGATTTTTCTCACACGTGACATGGTGTAATTTCACCTGGGCTTGCGAGTCCTGCCCACACAAGCGTTGGCGCGGGAGTCCTCCCTCGCTTGTGCGTAGGCCCAAATGGCAAATGTTAAATATGCTAAACGACGCCAAAAACAACACCTACTTAATTCAATCAAAGATATATCGAGCTTAAAGTAAACACGTAGTTATGACATATCACGTTATACCTGTTTGGAGATATGCCGAGCATTTAAGACCCATGATGTAAACACACATAATATACAGGCGTGGGTGATTCGGATAGGGCGCGTTTTTACGGAAAACGGGAAATCGTTTGAAATTTGTATCAAGTGTCGAGGTGCCAGTCGGTGCCTCAGCTCCTGTTTCGGACATGTCATCACAAGACGGTGGGGGCATTCACAGTGCAAGCAGCAGCAGCAGCAGCAGCAGCAGCAGCAACAACAACAGCAGCAATAATAACAACACCAGCAGCAGAAACAGCAACAACATCAATAGCCAGTCGTTCCAGTTAAATGATCAAACAAAATAAAACATTCATACATCAACCAGTGTTCAAAGGGGGAATCTCGGAATGAACCAACCCAACAAGAGTTCACGTGCTTACTCAAAGGTTGATCTACGTGCAACTACATTAGCTGCACCCGTTTCTCAGTGTACTTGGCCGGGGTGCCGTGTCTTGACCAGGCATGATGGACCGGAGAATCTCTCTGATCTGTATCTGATGAGTAAGAAATCGGTTTTACGACCAGAGCCGCGGGTGTAGCAAACGAATTGAAATTTATCTTTCGCCAGTGGCATAATTCGACTTTGTCCCGGTCCGGACTGCCCCACGGGGAAGAAGGCCGGGCGGGAGCATGGCTGTGATCACAGCCCCGTAATGATTACTGATATGGCTTCCTGGTTTCCGCAGTGTCCAATAAAACTAGGCGATAATACGCGATGTGCTTTGGTCGGCAGCGAAATTAGTATAACGGGATACGTTATTAAGTGAACGACGCGTCGGAAGGAAACAGTTGAGGAACATTAGTCGGTTTATGTCGTGCTCTGGAATCCAGGGACACGTTCCGGTCGCCACTAGCACAAGGAACGTTATTGTTTGCAAGCTCGACAACTTGGGCATGTTTGCTCGCACTGACCCTGAAGCCCTGCCACGCGTTGGTTTACTTAAACCTACGATACATCTCCATATGGGGTGATTTGTTAGACAAAGACGTTAGCAACGACGATGATGATGAGGAGGAGGATGTTGATGGTGATATATAACTTGTTTCGGTCACAGTGCAATTTGTTTAACGTATTTACAATGATTATTTAAACAAATATTGCAACCGAGGAGATCCTCTAAAAACTCCAAGGACTTATGACATTGGTGATGATGGTGGTTGTGCTGAAGACGATGCTAATGATGACGACGACGATGATGCTGAAGATTACGATGTTACACGTTTCTGTTACCTCTGTAGGTCAAACATTCGTCGGTGGTGTGGGTGATGACAACACTGTAATAAATACGTCAACTATAGCGTAACGTATTTTGTTTTCGTTCGTTTGTTCATTCGTTCGTTCGTTCGTTCGTTTGTTCGCTACACATGTAAATAAAAGTTTTATCACTGACAGTGAAACAAACTCATATATTCCATTAATAAAATGTTGTTACCCAATGTGAATGGCTGTCGAGTTGAAGCAGACACCAACATGGTTATGCACGTGTAAGCCAGTCGTGACCCACGAGACGATACGTAACTGATATGTTATTTAATTATAGGGAAACGAAATTGCCAAACAGTCTGTGTTACACGTCCTCGGATATGTTACAGTATCATGGCCAAGACTATGTTTTCAGGCCAATGATGTATCTTGTATGCGATCATTAAACTTGATTCTTCAGACATGTACATGCACATACTACCAGGTATCGGTTTGAAATATGTATATAATATAAAGAATATTGTGCATTTTACAAAGGAATACAACTACGGTGTCAGGCGAAGTATCGCATATTCACGCACACGTCTTGTGCGCTTATACACGCAGGTCCTATTTGCCTCTCCAGCCAGGACAATGTGCTGACAGCAATGCACAAGAGCGACCTTAAACAAAACACAGAGATAATTCGTAAAAACGCTTGCTCGACAATGAGGAATAAGTGAAATGAATCGGTGTCACCTGTGCTTGGGAATAAAAGAACGCCATCAACTGAGGTAACCACAAGAGAACGTTGTGTCCCAACAAGGAGTTAATTGACAAGAGTCTGAGACGAAGACCTCACACGAGACGGATTGATGACATTATGATAGAGATAGTTCCGGTTATGATTACCCGATCTCACGTGGGGGCTGCAGTGCTTACCGAGCAACGAACCGATTATACCAAAGACACATGATGGTTTCTGCTTGCGCCACCTGCGACGGTAACAGGAGAAGAAGCAGAAGACATGCCATCTCTTTGATCCCTGCTTTCAGTCGGCGATGGAGGTCAGCAGATAACCACGCTTCGGTGGTCTATCCTACCACCACAGCTACACCGTCAACGGAACGGCCGAATCGTTCCATTCATGTGCGCGAGCGACGACGAATTTCACACGACTTCAAAGACACGCATGATTATCGCCACGCTGAACATTGAGTGCCGCCAGCGCATCATGCCTGGTTAACTAGCTGCTTTGGTCGGCGTGACGGGACGCAAGCAACGGGGAGTCCGGCGTTAGAGGAGTCACGAAATATGAAATGCAGGATAAAACATACATTGGAAAAGCTTCATGTCTCAGAGTTGTCTACTGATACAATACAACGTGACAATTCTTGGGAGTTTTGTGCACATTCACCAGGAGTGTCAGTTAATAATAATTATTAAATCGATATAATGTATATTAATGTTAACAAAATCTTTAAAATATGACATAGGAAGGTTTCCATGTGCGTGCGTGCGTGCGTGCGTGCGTGCGTGTACGTGTAATAAATAAATCAAAGGCGTTTATTCAAACAAATCAAATATACAAATTAAATACAGGCTGCATACAAAGTATACTATAGGGACAAGTTTGAAAGGAGAATTGATAGCAACTGACAGGCCCGTAGCGTGGATGATTTTTAGGGGGTGCATTTTGGGGAATTTGTGCTGTTCAATTTATTTTATCAATCGAACGGAACTCTTTGATCTCAATCGAAACTCTGTGGCCTCAGCAGGGTGTGCGTGCGCACTCAACGCACCTCTAAGGGGCGCGTCGGTAGGTCGGTTGCCTTTGTACACACTAAAGTTTTTTTCTGCTCATGAGGGAAGGCCCAGGGAATATCCTATTATGAGCTTCGTGTTCATCGTATTACGGGGATGCCACATTTTTCACGGAGCCAAGATGGTGGAGAACGCCATCGTAGAAATTTCAACATTTTAGGCGAGTTATTTTTTTATGACGTGAATATGCCATATGTTCAGATAATTATATCTCTGTTGTAGTTTAATGAAGTTTTCTGAAGTTTGAATAGTAGTTAAATGTGTATTTAGTAAAAACACCCTGGAAGTTTCATATAAATCGGATGATTCACTTTGCGTCAATGTCGCTTTGAAATTACCGCCCATTTCTTCAGGATTGTGCTGATGCAATGGGGGCCATCTTGGAGTAATCTGATATCTAATATATAATCTAATTGCATCTTTGAATTTATTTTGTGTGAATAGATATCTAAATATATAGTCTTTCTAGTCAGGTTAATATTATGAATGTGTATGTTTATTTAAGGTTAAATTGAGCATCCTATCAATAAGTATTGGAACGTTGGGAACCTAGCTCCATGGACAATTTTACTCATATACAGATTTCCCATGCTAATAAATATTCAGTTTATAATGACTGGTGGTTTTTTATTTTATTTCAGAATCGTCAGCAGACATGTCAAGGCTGTCAAACAATGGTGCATTATAAATATTCACTAAATGTAATACAGCCACTGAAGTATGTGAACAAGTTATTGAAGCCTATGGCAAAACGGCATGTGTATTGATTCAGTTAATTAGTATAAATATTTATAGTATATATAACAGGAGGGAGGGAGGGAGGGAGGGAGGGAGGGAGGGAGGGAGGGAGGGAGGGAGGGAGGGAGGGAGGGAGGGGAGGGAGGGAGGGAGGGAGGGAGGGAGGGAGGGAGGGAGGGAGGGAGGGAGGGAGGGAGGGAGGGAGGGAGGAGGAGTCATGTTAAAGAAATGTTCTCGCTGTGTTACATGTTTCAGTATCTGCAACAAATATACATCATCTTCACAATGATAGAAGTTATGGTCATTCATTGAAATGTGTTTGTTTGTGTTAATTAGCTAATATTAACTTATTTAGTTAGTTACTTTTAATAATATATGACTTGTTTTTATTATTAATGACCTTAATTAATATGTATGTAATCACTAAACAAAGTATTGAAGTAAATACAAAAGTTACGGAATTTTATCAAAACGGCAATTAAACTATTACTGTATAATAATTTAGTTTATATACTGTAATAATAATTCAATTTCCTGTTAGTGCTAGGACATATGTATTTAAAAAACACGTCCCTCGTGGGTGTAGACTAATATCTACTGGGCCCTCGAAGACAGTTGAATAGAAAAAATACATAAATTTTGACAAATAATCCTGTAAATAGTCCAAATCTAGATAATATCGGACATAAAATGTCATCTCAAGGTCATTCCCATCTCAAGGTCACACCATATTGAGGTCAACTTTGGGGAGAAATATTTGTACAAATACATTTTGACAAGTGATAATGTTATAGCAGTTTTTTCTGCATGTCAATGCAGTGACCCAGCCCCCAGTATGAACGTATGCTACACAGCAGGCTGTGCAGAGGTCACAGATTTTGTATAATTTTCAAAAAAATCAAATTGTCGTAATTTTTGACTGAATCCTACACGTTATAAATGATACAGACGTGTATAACATTACTTGTATTTTTATACATTATTATTATGAAACTGTACAGTGTAATATTAAATATGCTCCCAATATAGTAATTACAACATCGTTGTTGTGTTCTGTTATTTACCGTGGTGCGTTACTTTTCTACACACAGGACACTTATGGCGTTTCATATTTTTGACAATTTTATTCGAAGTATTGCATTGAGATCTGATAAACAGTTTGCCCGTCTACTGTTGAAAATTCACCCCGTCGTGTCATAAATTATGTGGGAACATGAAATAGAGTAATGTTCTACAACATCCTGAAGGAGACGGCGATTTGCCCCGAAGGTGTTCGCTGACCGAATATATGACGTTCACGGTTCGTCTGTGACGGCGTCAATAAAGCTGTGCTGGGCCTGCGGGCGGTCCAGACCAAGCCACCACTGCCAGACCGCCCAGTCAAACCCTCTGTTGACTGAACATTACGCCCGCTCTCTCACTTTGATGAAGGTTAATGACGCGGAATGGGACGGACTCCGGGGGGGGGGGGGGGGTAGCGACCGGAATGACGTAGAACGCCACCTACTGGGATTAATAGGTGCTATGTGTCCAAGGCGGTCTTGCGAGAAAGCCGACGCTTGTGCGGGCTAGAAATTAGTCTGAGATTCATTCATTGACAAAGTGGCTAGACCCCCCCCCGCGTATACGGTGCTTTTGGTGTCCTGTTGACTCCCGGATGTTTGGTGTGTTGGGTTCGCCTGTTGTTAAGGCTGAGAATGTAGGACCTACTCTAATTACTGCAGTAACAAAATGACGGATTATAGCGCTACTGATAACAAATTGGAGAAACAAAACCAAAGGCACAATAACAACAAATCAAGCAATATACATTGCATGATGGCGTAAATCAGAGTTTTGAAATGTAAGGAAAATTGCACACGAAGAAGATTGCAGAAAAGAACAATGAATCACATATTTGGAGAGGTTTGATTAAGACAACATAAAGGAAGGAACACAGTTTTATGATAATCGACTGATAAAACCGACAGAAAACAGGAATAAAACACAAACATTGGTAGGACAAAAAATTGACGAATGAATATTCCACGTTGAATATATTGTCTGGACAAATGCATTGATAAACAGAAAGCCGTTGCAAGAAACGAAAACGCAAAATGTTTTTGATGCACGCCAACGAAACATCTAGTGCTCATGTCATCACCGAGTTTATCCAGAGGACTTTCGCCCCGAGTCGATTGGTTGCCGTTCTCTCACACACAAGCGGTGTTTGCGCGTCCAGTTCTTTGTCCGAAGTGATGACGGCCAGACGAAACGCAGGAATGCGTGTTTTACGTTGGAATGTGTGAATTCTGGGCGGTGTCCCTTGGTCGAGGCGCGACAGGGCCCGGGAAGTATAGACACGTCTAGGCGTTAAACACCAGATAAATTGGGCACGCATTACTCATTCGCATCAGCGTGTTGAGAAATATGAATTGCACATGTGAACGTAAATCTTGGATGCAAGATTGTTGAAATGTTCGGGAGCTTGCAGGTGGACCGGGATAACACTCCGGGGAGTACGCGAGGGAATGTAATTCATCTAAACATCACGCTGGGGCAGAATAGGATACTCGAATATCATTCATTGATCGTGTTATATTTAGGTACCAATATATAAGCAAATATCCGTACACTACCATTAATTTAGGGAGTAAAGTGTTCCCTGGAAAAGTGCAAAGAAAAACGTTCTAAACGTCTAACCACACCGTATATAGCCTACACCGAAATGTTGCATTTCCCTCTAATTCTTATCAAAAATTCACTTAACATCATAACAATTAGGTTATCTGTTCGTTATGTTTTAACAAACAAAGACATAGAGCACGTGGCAAATGTATTTGAATTCAGTAGTTGAGTTGAGTGGGTTTTGTTCAGAGGGGTTTTTCCCTGATCTTGTTTTTGAATTGACGGAGGTATGCCCGGGAAAATGTTATGTCAGGAGGGAATTTTGTTTAGAGTGAGTTTTTTCCAGAAGGGGTTTTATCGAGATCCGTGGAGGCTATGCCTGGTGAGGGTTTTGTCCGAAGTAGCTATGTCCGTGGTTATGTCATATAATACCTGGTTATACGACCCTGAACCGCGTCTCACCATGAGATCATAAGTGCTTACGTTTTTAAACGTCAAGTGGATTTACGCCGTTGTTTGATGCTGGCAAATGTGACAACAGCATCAAATGTGAACAAGTGGACTCCATAACCACCTATGCTACTCGGTATGTCGCTAGTCACGCCACGAGTATGTTTGCATAGTTGCTGCATTATTTATTTGTATATCGGCCAACGTCGCTGGCAGTTTTATAGGAATGGTTTCCTATCAGTGGGCACTTGTATTTACCACACGAGTTAATTTTGTGTCAACACAGCATTTCATTACTACCATAAGGAGTGTCGGAATTAAATTTACGCCATATCTTACGTCAGAATAAATCGAATCTATAAAGTGGGTACTGAGTGCTAACTTTAAAAAAACAATAGTTTTGTAATAAAACAACAACGCAGCACCGATCTCGAGAACTTGAAGTAACGAGTTAAGCGCCTGTGTACTCTCCTAAAGTAACTACTCGTTTGTTCTGTTTTTTATATGCTTAACATTTACAGCCTCGGGTTTTTTGTGTGAGCTTGTTGGGAAGGTGCATTTAAAGGTTTTTTGGCGAGCCTGAAGGGGGTTTAAGAGCCTCAAGGTGGGTTTTGGCGAGTATCGGGGTTGTGTGTGCAAATTTTTTTAAAGACTCAATGTTTTTTGCGAGCCTAATCGGGGTGCAATTGGAGGTTTCTGGAGAGCCTCGGCCCCCTAATATTCATCACGTTCCGACGCCAATGATATATCACTTTCCTCGACTCAACTAGTTGTTCATATAACATGTAATGTTAAGATAAAACGGCGCAATTAAGACTAAACATTGTATTATCGTGTCATACGTTTAATTATTCCGCAGGCTGGACCTGACAACCGGTAATTTTACAAACAAGCATAACTTATCGAATAACGACATAGATATATACGTGTCAAAGTGGCATAGGTCTAATTGTAGCAAATATTATCAAATAAGTAAATATTGCTTATGTTGAACATAAAAAACAGTAACAAATTGTACTTCAACTCAGAATGCAACTTGAGTAATGTACATGTTGACAACTTCGCATTATACTAGGCTTTCCATGTTTAGTTATTATCAACGAGACTACCCAGTTCGTAACCGTAGGCCACTTTCACAAACACCTGCAACTGGAATATACATTATTGAATGGATTATAAAATAATTAATGGAAACGTATATGTAATGTGCTTTCTACTTGATTGAAAGATACACGCACATAAGCACGAATATTCATATTTCAACGAATCGTTCAGTATTAATTAATTGTTCAAATTAGGGTATGCTATAAAAACCAGGCTTTATAATTATTATATGAAACAAGGCGTGTACATCGCGTAGGCCCTATGTACGGAGCATGATAACATTCACGTGATCGTGGCGTACGGCATAATCGAACCGCACAAAAAATCGACTGCCAATCCAACCAGTGAATCCAATTGGTTTGTAAAACCTTCGTATCACACACTTTGCCTCTGATATGGGAATAACTTGGATACATGTGTGAGTCATTAAAAGCCGCAAATCTTTTCTATTCACAGTGTGGTAACTGATTCCCAAAAGTGGGACCAGTGAGCCGACTAATCCACGGGTTTGTCGAAGTGATTGCTACCCGTTTGTCCGCACAGCCTCCGGCCTAGGGCAGCTCTCGATAATTAACTCACGACGACAATACAAACAGGAAGTGGATGATTAGAAATACGACCAGTCTGTTATTATACCCGTGCAGAGTTGTTATTACTCCCGTGATTGATGGTTTTGAGTATCTTCTCGCTTTCCTAAATGTTTGGTTTCTAATGTTGTTCGTCCAGTTTCGTTCTTGTTGTAGACAAACCACCGATTAGTTGCCTGGCCGTTCTAAAAAAACTAATGAAAGGGCTCCTCTTCCAACGTCCGGTAACAGAATACTGCTGGAGAAGGCGATAACGTTCGATAACGCGAACGTTTCCAAGTAATAGACCTCGACTGTTCATTAGTTGTTCGTGTGTGTGAGCGCGCGCGTGCATTCGTTGCGTGCGAGCATGCGTATATGTGTGCGCGCGGGTGTGTGCTTGTGGGTGTATACATGCGTGCGTGCGTGCATGCGTGTGTGCTTGCGTGCGAGTATGCGTATATGGTTGCGTGAGTGCGTTTACATTGTGATGTGAGTGTGCTTACGTGCGTGCGATTACATTGTGGTGTGTGTACGTGTATGCGTATGTGTGCGTGTATGAGTGTATTAATTATGTCAACGTTTCAGTGGCATTTTGCTTTACTCGCAATAATGCACACCTACAAACTACTTTAACAAGATTTAATAAGATTGCCACAAAGAGAATTAACTCTAGATGATAGATGGACAAGGAAGCCTTTTGACTTATCGAGAGTCTTACTTTATGTAGACGGTTAACCATTACAAACGTGTTTTCGGGACAATGTTATGCAAGACTGAACACTATTGGCGAGTGTTTGATCTTGTCAAAGGCGTTTGGAAACATTGGGATTTTCAATCTGTCTAGCTCCAAGTCAACAATGGTCCAAAGTTGCCTCACGCTGAGGTGCGCTACACGTCCAGTCGACGCAGCCAGGCACATGTCTTTATGAATGAATGCTTGTTAGTGGCGGATGTCCTGTGACCTGGTTACCGTATATGGCTAATTTATGTAGGGAAACGCCCTCTGATTGGTTCACGTTAGAGTGGGCGTCGCTACGGTTTATCGCTGGAGCCGACGACAAGTCCAGACAGGCATTCAGGCCACGCAGTCGGCTGGTGGTAGGTGGTTTTTAAGTAAGATGCCATTTAATCATTGATCTGTTGGCATGTGTTTTGGTTACTTCACTGACAGTCAATAGGTCTGCTGTAGTCGGGACGAACAGTTTGCTAAAGGTTCGTCGTAGAACAAAGTGGGAAATAAGTCAACGACCAGGCAAGTGGTGCGTCCAGAACTTGTGAATGGACGCGAGCTGAATACGTTCCCAGAACGTAAGCCAACATAACCACGTCGGTTGATTTGGCAATACACGTGACATGGTATAGGCTCCAGTGAATTCGGCTTCGTCGCAGCGTCTGCGGTTGGTATTGTCTGCTATATATTGTCAGATTAGAGAATACGGTGTATTCGAAGTTACGTATTAATAGTCAAGCGGGTGACTCTAATGAGTCGTAACTTAGACGTTGTGTATTGAAGTTATTGGTGCACACGTCTCACGTAAACGTCGGACTCGGAAACAGTTTTCGCAGAAACATGGCGATACTTCGACTATCACTTGGATCCCAACAACACACGCTGTACGGACGGACGCTCTTCGTTGTCGTCGTCATGTTATATGAGACGCTGAGCGCGTCTGCCCAGCCTTGCCCGACCGGTCACTACAGGGCGCCAGGCAATTCGCCTGGCGGTCAGTGCAAGCCTTGTTCGTCGTGTCCACTCAATCAAATCATCCGGAGCCCATGCACGGCCTACAGGGACAACGTGTGTGGCCCCTTCTACGAGTTCGAATTCTTCAACCAGGGACACCACGATCCAAGATCCATGCCCCCTTCGTTCGCCGTCGCGCCGACGAAAGCCTCGTATGCATCAGCCAGTGTCCCGCAAGAGGCGAGGGCTGATCTCGTTTCATCGGCAGACAATGACGGTAAGATTTTGTCGTCTCAAAGTGTTACTAATGTCAAGTCGTTTGAGAGAAACTGAGGATTGTCGTTCGAGGTCAACTAAGCATTCCCTCTTTCTATTAATACATTTAAACATCCGTACAATTAGACATTTCAACAAAAAAATAAAAATCATGCTATAACATTGGGAATGTGCTTAAATTAAAGGTAATTCTTAAGGATCACATAACTGTTTATCTTATTAAGATATCTTTAATAGATCAAAATATATTGCAATTCTAAAACAGCACAATTTTTGTGTATATGCAATGGCAAAAATTGACTAATTTTTGTGTTTTCTGTGGACAAATATTTGCTTTAAAATGTCAACTTCATGGTTTTCAAACACATTGACTAGAGTAATAACTTTACAATATTTCATATTTTTAGTACTAATTATAACCAAATTAATGCAATTAATTAGTTAATTTTAGTAATATAGCATGCAAACTCAACATACTAAGTTTTTAAAACTGTTGATTTAATTGCAAGATCAGTAGTTTAACCCAATATCTCATAACAATTATTGCCTCAGACAAAAATGGCAGTTTTTGTTGCGAATGAGTTGTTTCCCTCATGTCTTTATGGCCAGTAAAATTCTGCAAACGACAATGTTTTCAACAATAATCATAATGCATAACTTTTTTCCTTATGTTCTTTCTTGGAAATATTGCAATGAAAATACAATAACATTGATTCTTGATGCCAGCCACTGAGCAATTAATAATTCCTTATACCTGCATATCTCAGACAATACCTTCAGTGCAGCTAGAGCTGCAATCATTAAATATCTTTGTGTTCACATTGTGGCTAATAAGAGGGGTCACATTAATTTATGAGTCTTATTTAATTATGATACATTTGTGTATACGTATCCCCCTAACATACAAGCGTGTAACGTACAGTTCCTTTTGACATTTACCATTTTATAACGTTTTCATGTGATCCTGACCACTGTAGTATCTTAATGCAGCTCTGCTTTGAAGTTGGACATAACGTCTCACAAAGTCAGGTTTATGGCTTTCCCAACTGTAGTTTGTGTATGATGGATTCCGAGGGAGGAATTTATGAGCTCACAGCTGTTGAAGAAGCTATATATCTAGCCCAGCTTAGCACCAGTTCTCTTCCCATAGCATGTGGAATGTTCAAGCTGCTGTCTTAATAATGTAATATGACACTTCAGAAGTTTCTGGGTCGATTTTCTTTGGATACTCTGGCCAATTTCCATGTCGTAAACATGTATTATCAGTTTAACAGGCTCATAGATGTTAGGGTCTAACTGAGTAATATCACGGCTGTCAGGTTGGACAGTTTGATGCTCATGATGTTTCCTAAAGTCTATGGATGAAGGCACATGTCTACTGACTTCCAGGTGATAAACAGTGCTGAAGGTCACCTGTTTGTGGTACAGGGGTGTAGAGTGTGTTTATGATGGGATAACTGTGCCATCAACTGTAAGTGAGAACTTTAAATGTTGGCTATTTACTTAATTCATTTTACTTTCTGGTGAAAATGCATTTGGATTTTGTGTAAAATGTCATGCAAGAAGGGAAATGGGCACTTGTGTAGAATCCGCACCCACCTCGATTTCGCTGTTATAACTTGAGTTTTGCCTAACTTTGATACAACAGAGCGTTAGTTCCATCATTCAACATCATCCCAGGCATATTTATATTACAAAAATATTGTGTCTTAGCGCACTTTTGAAGCCCAAATAGCAACCCGGTTTGCGGTCTGCACTGCTACGGTCATGTGTTACCGCATCGCGCTCATAAAAGGAGCGATATATCGGCATATGTTGATGTAAACCGGGGTGCTATTTACGTCTCAAAAGTGCGCTAACACACAATATTCTTAAATGTAAATATGCCAGGGATAATGTTGAATAATGGAACTAACACACTGATGTATCAAAGTAAGGCAAAACTCAAGTTATAACGGCGAAATCGAGGTGGGTCCGGATTCTACACAAGTGCCAGGAAATTATTCTCATGCAAACTATATCATTTGGATCAGAGAATTAATGCAGATTCCCCAGAAGATTGAATTAAGTTATTTTTAATGTGCAGGTAGAGATATATCAGTACTCTATTCTGATTGTTTATCAGAATGCTAATTATCTTTTTTATATCAGTAATGTTGATCCTAGTATTGATTATAAACACTCCTGGCTTCCAGTGAGACTTCCTGTCTATCTTCCAAAGGTCGGTCAACAGCTTGCCCCAAAATTGTCAATCAGTGTTTCTAAAAGTTCTTTTGTTATTCATCAACCTGAATTTCACAAATTCAATACTTCACAGCATCAGTAATGTGCTGTTTAAAATACATTTATTTCTAATATCAGTTGCATTACTTTGACCATATAATTTTAGGTTTCCCACGTGTGTGGCATTAGCATAATTGCTACTAGGAAAATGGATCTCATTCAGTAGTGATTAATATTAATTACTGTTGTACAGTGTTTTGTCTCATATCATTGTGGCCCCGGGGAATTAAGTAGGCACCTTTAAACAAAGTCTGGTGCCAGTCCAGAGGTACATCTACTGCCCCAGGGTGTGTCAATGTCAGGCTCACTGTCTGTAGATAATCTCTTATAAATGATAAGTGTGTCTGGTCATTTAGAGCCAGACAGTTGGGCTAGTTTAATAGAGGGTGTAGACTCTGTAGAGCGGGGTGCTGGAAGTGAACCTGACCATGGATCTTCCATGAGACACATGACATGTGTTGTTTTAATCAAGTGATTTTGGTAAATATTTTTGTCAATAGTTGAAGGAAATATTTAGTTTTTAAATATCTCTTGCTTATATAAAAGGGTTTTTTCAAAGCATTGTATTAAAACTTAAAAGTGTAGAATTATTTCCTGCTATTTTATTGAATGAGTTGGTTGAATATAATGTGACACAGAATACCCATAGTGTGCCAATATTCTGTGAAACCAAGGTTATTTGTGTTTGTCTGGAACTATTTCTTTATGCCTTATTGCTGCCAGATTCAACATCTGCTTCCACAGTTGGATTATTTTTGTCCTTTCCACTTCTTCTCTGGTAAACAGATTGGGTGTCTGTGTTTGGATGACATGTCAGGTGTTGTAAGTTGCCAACCGTTCTTGAAAAACTACCAGCAAGTGCACCAAACATGGCTCTTGTTCGACTTTGTTTTCATCAAATGACTCATTTCTAATTGAGCGCAACAACTGTGCAGGGAAAGTTTGCCGGGGACAATTCTTGTCTGGTAACACAGGATACTGGAAAGACATTGACCTTCTGATTGCTTCGTCAGTGGTGACACTGTGACAGTTATATCAGTACAGAGTCTGGCAGACAGACTCTCTTTCATACATGTTAGGTATCTCTTTCACCAATAAAACATAGATTACATTTCTGACCCACAAGTATCTGGCTTCATAATCAGCATGAGAAAGATCTACAGTGGTTGCAACCTGTTTCTTCTTACAACTCTTGATCCTACCTAAAGTGGTTTATTTGGCTGATGTGGTAAATAAAAAGAATGCTTGACTTTTATTGCATTTGCTACTGGTAGTGGTAGTTTTTGTTTGATTTATGTAGAATGTATCTGCAACGTATAAACGTGATAACTTCTGAACCATTTCAAATATATCGCAGAACAGTCTATAAAATGTTGTTGTTTTGGAAGACATCCATAGTTATCTATTCTGTATAGCTTATCTATGATCAAGATGTTTATGAAATTAAATATTTATTTGTGTTATCATGAGTGACAGTGTAAATAAAAAATTTGAAGAAGGAACAAGAGGGTCAATATGGCATAAATTAAATGCATTTCATGTCATATTACAATAATTACTGGTGAATCAAATTGATAGAATGTTGCACAACTATTTGAAGCTTTGGTATGATTAAACAGTTGAGATAAGTGTCCTTTCTCTTTGCACCGCCTACATCTCTTCATTTTTTAAATGAAGATTATTTTATTTGGAAGATGATTCTAGAGTATACATTGTATTTCATACATGTGTAAGTGGGTGAGCCATATTATTTTCTTCACCAAAACATGTTTATAAGTCATTAAAGTGAAATAAAATGTCTTCAACTTGCTTAGCATTGTTTTTTTAAGAGATGTGAATTAACTGCAATATATACCAGCACAGTGACAGCTATTATGGTGTAACCGTGCAGTATAACAGTACACTTTGTGTCACCGTCAGTCATGGGGTCTTTGTTGGGTCGGGTGAAGCCCTTCCTGTGTCACATAATGGCGGGTGCGCAGTGGTGGGCCATGTGGGCATGACAGGCCAGCTATATGCATATTACATTTGTGTGCGCGCACATGAGCACCAATGGTCGAGTCGTGACCATTGTTCACAGGATGTGTATATCTGCACTGTGCTGTGTCACCAGTCTCGTCACAATGCTGTGGTGCAGGTACATGTCACTGGCCGTTAGACCTTCTCATTTGTAATCTGTTCCACACAATAAAGGGTTGATGTATGGGGCTTGGTCGGAGGAAATGAAGCTCCCGACGTGTGGGCCTTACCTCCAGGTCAAGCGAAACAAAACATGCTTTGCGCAATCGTTGACATGAAGTTCATTTCCTCAAATGAATTGTACAATTCACTGATGTGTTTTTCGCCAACAGTGCAAGATCTATGTACTGCTGAAAAGTCATTTGTATGAAGATGTGTAGAGTAGATAAATTGTTAATCACATAAATTTGTTTTGCACATTGCAAGGTATATGTTTGTACGTGCAAGCTAGTAAGACAGTCTTGCCTAGATCTACTTTTTTGGTTTCTTATTTATTTGCTCTCTTTCTCGTGGCTCGCACATAAACCAATGACTATACCTACTTAAATTACCCAACATTTGCTATACTGTCTGCCGTCACCTACGTTGGTTATGGGGAACTAACCTCAGTCCATGTAATTATGTGACCTACATGCATGCTTGGTTTAATTGCAATGTTTGTACACATTGCCAACTCACCTAGCATCTGGTTTCTGACAAGTCATGTCTGAGGTTGCAGTTAGTTGGTTAAGTACTACGGATTGTGCCAATGTGAACTACAGGTACATTTACCTGTCTTGTGAAATCACTGATTAGTTTGTCACATGGCATTCCAGCACTGGGTGTGTGTGCATGTGGTAGTGAGTGTGTGTGCTGTAATGTCTTTGTACAGACATGTGCAGACTCGCTGGTGCCATGCACCCAGGACTGATGATTACACAAGTAGCTGATTAATTGAGTTCCAAAGCCTGACCCTCTGGGTGCTCTCTCAGGACCTGCTTACTGCACCAATATGATAACTTTTACTGATTAATCACATGCTTTTATCAAGCAATGGGCTCCCCTTCAGAGTTACTGTTATAATCACAATGTATTCAAGACAGTCTACCATGTGTTTTCCCAGTGTGAATTCCACTGTTGTTTCAACTAATTTACTTGTTTTCCCATTGGAAAGGCTGTGTGGTGACAGGGGCAGAAAAGGAAACATTTGGTTAGAGAATTGTGAAATGTTAGATAACCCATGGGGGGGGGGGCAGCTTTGATGTCCTCAGTCATTGCCAATATCCAGCACTAATTGTGGGGTTGCTATTATTTGCATACCTTTGAAGTTGAACTAGAGGGCTAATGTAGTGTTAACATTATGCAATGGTGTATTGGTGTTTGTGTCTGTTCATTGGGGTTGTCTTTAACCATGTCTCTGTAATGGCAGAGACTACAAGGGATCAGGGACAATAAACGGACAAATTAAGTATCAAATTAGATGAGAATTTATCAAGAACTTTTGTCATGGTGGCTGCATGTCTTCTGTAAGTTCCTGCCAAACTAAGGTCTCATTCTCCACTTTCAACAAGGAATTGTGCAATATTCAATAGTTATGTATTTTAATTAGTATCATATATTTGAACATGTAATTACAGTTGAAATGGTCACTGTAGATGTACTTTCATCTTGTTAACCTTTTCATTGGTTATCCATGTTTTATCAACATAATGTATTACTTTCACAATGTGTTTCAACACATAGTTTGGTATCATGTGTCGTACATTCTACTGCAGAGCAAACATGCAACAACAGCACTGAAGCACTTAACATTTGAGCATTCTTGTAGTTCAGCCTTGTCACAATGACATCTCCTGAGGGGTTTGTCAGATCCTGGGTGAAAATATCTTAGTTGTGTTATATTGGTCCTTATCTTGTATGTTCTTAGTTGGCACACTAAGCCTGCTGATCTGCAGATAAAACTCTGCCAACTGCCATCAGCAAATTGTGTCGTTCCAAGTTTTGCTATTCATAATAACAACGGTAAAGAAATGATAGTCATAAAATTAGTCTTCTCCTATTTGCCTGAATAGCGGTTTTGTCATGAAAATGAGGCGTTGGCATGACAACCGTGGAAGGCCACCTGATGTTGATTCTGGACGAATCCATAAGTTGAGTTCTGCAAAAGGCAGGAAATGCAGTCATGTTATGTAGCTGCATTTTCCTGTTTCCAGTGCATGAATGATACGTGTGTTGAAGCACCTGGTGGGGCAAGCAAATAGAGACAGGATGTTTACAAACACACAGTCCTGCCATCCACCCCATCATTCACTGTGGGGTTCCTCCACATTACTGCTGATGTCATCTCCAGGTGTAGGTTTCTACACAACCGTGTGCGGCCACGCGGAACAGCTCACCTGCCTTGTTAAATCCACATGTCATGGCGGTGCTTTGTTAGCTAAGATGCTCAAAATTATGGCTTTGAAATGGATATCTAACAGCGGGGTGTTCCTCAGGCCTTGCAATAAAAAAACTGCTGTTTCACAGTTTACATTCTTTTTTCTTCTGACTCATTTGATGAATAGACAATTAGTTTTTGTATTGTGATGGCCGTAAGCCTACACCCTGGGAAGATTATCGGTGGAAAACTGCATGTAGTCACTTATTAAATATGTGAAAGCAGACAGGCGTATGCACTAAAAATACAGGTATGTATGTCTGGATTTCTGTGCTCTGATCTCAGTCATTCAATGCATTTAATGAACTTAGTTTTTACAAGATAACAAGGAAAATGAAGATATATAAATGACATGTTCCTTGTGTTTTCCCAGCCTCATGGCTAAGTCTGGTGCTGATGTCAGACCTACTCAGGTTACAGATAAGTGGCCACTTATCTAAACACCTACACTTAAAACATAGGTTGTATACACTCGAAACATGTTCGTACATGTCCAGGACAGACAACGAGATGCATAAACTTTCACATCAGTTGCACTTTTTAAGAACTTACACTTAAAAGAAGTACTGAAATAGTGTGTTCTTTTATTTACAAATATATTTTCTATGGATGTAGACAGGTTATCTGATACCCAGGGATTGAGGGTAATTGTTAGCAGTAGGACTTCCCTTCCTGGGGTTTCCCATTTCACATTCCTCCATTGCACATACCTGGTGGCCATTTATCATTGTCAGCACGTGATTATCCACATATGTCCCACTCACAAACCCTTTTAACTATTTCATCTTTCCACCCAGGTATCCTTGCATTGGCCTATTACTTATAGTTAGATTCCCAATCTATCTCTACAATAATGGAATATATTCATAATACATGAGTGAGTTTCTACGATGATGGCATTGGTCAATGTCTATCTAGCGGTGTGAGATCCAATTTCATTTGTTGGATCTGTGGAAGTTTTTATTTTCTGGGAATACATCTTGTGCTGGTCATGTCCTTTGGCACTGCTGCTTGCAACATATGGCAGTAATTGCGAGCACCTACACATTCTTGACATCAACAGCTGTGTGTGACAGGGTAGTAGTAATATGGATCCAATGTTTAGTTGTTGCCACCCATAGTGAGTGAAGCTAAATCGAACAGGATAGCAGGTTATCTCAAAATGGGTAAACCTGATGCTTATGAGAACTTGCAGCTAATCACATGACACGTGCACATTTATAAGACTGTATCATCGCACAGGTGTTTACTGTTTTGATTTGGTGTTTTCATTGTAGATTATTCCAGCAAATACTTAGAGCGTTTTACTGCATGCTTCTTTTTAGAAACCTGTTAATTACGCAGAACACAGACCTCAACTATTGGCCATCCTCAAACAATTAATTAAATTATACTTCCAATTTCAGAATGTGATAACAAATCATCACATGTCTTGTATTAATAAAAACAGTGTTCAAACATATATATAATTATATATATATATATACACACCTATCTAGTATTAATAGAAACAATGAACCTATACATCTACTGTGCCGATCCTAAGTTCCAAACTTGTGGTTTCATCAACATGACAAGCCTTTGTTATCCCCCGCTGTTTGCATAAAGGTGCAACCTAACTGATCCACGTCGGCGCAAACATGAATAAGAATAACAATTATGTATACATTTAAGTGTAAGTGGCCGTACCGTGCTGAATGTCACACATTTCTCTTGCAGCTGGTCCGCCTCCCGCCATCCAGCAAGGAGAGGAACAGTGGAAGAAGTTGTGCCTCGTCCTCATTGGCATCCTCTCGGTCCTCTGTGTCCTCATCCTCATCTACGTTGTCATCTCCCACATCCGTGCTCGCGCCCACCACCGCCTGCAGAAGACATTCATGATCAATGGTGAGTGTGTGATTTATGTCACTATAAAAACAACAATACAGTATTTATTTACCGACTTATGGGTGTTGATTTAACACAGTGTCTTCCGCCAGCTCTGGCTCATTCATGAAATAGTTATAAATGAATCATAATTGCTCCAGGCGTAAACGGATATGTGAGATGATATTTAATATGGTTACTGGACTGCATAAGTTAAGTTGCATAAATAATGTCACAACTTTGCATTGAAATTGATAATAATAAAGGAGAATTTATCATATATATTCAACAACTTCTAAAAGTATGTAATTTATGACAATTGGTGTGAGCTAGTAGTTTCACCAACTACTAATCTACATCCCACCTCCACAATAAATAGCTTAGTTTAATTTGTGTTTGTTACTAAGGCACTCAAAGCAACCAAAACCCAATTTTGATATGATATACAGAAGTGACCTTGAGATACATTCTGTGATGGAGTAACACCATTTGAATGTACACACATTTTTAGTTACAATGACATGCTTAACCAACTGTGACATTATAAAACTATGACAACAAAAACAGCAAGAATTAACACTTTGTCGCGTTTATAATTTAATGTCAGTTAATAAGTGCAAAAAGTAGCTTTAATTGTGACATTATTTAATCCACTGGCCTGTGTAAGCATAATTTATATAGCAATTGCTGTGATCATAAATATTTCCATCAAAACTGACTGATTGAACCCTACTCTTTGGGAGAAGGCTATAAATAATACCAACAACCCTAAATCTAGTCTGTAGTTAGAATAATGAACTTACACAGCAGATGGTAGGTATCCCAGTGCCTGGCCACATGGCTGTGGTTCTGGCTACAGTTATTGCCGTGTATTAATATGACATGAGATATGAAACAATGCGTGAATGGAGGCCCACCACGGAAGTCTGCAGTGCAGTGACCAGCTGTGCCGCTAAGGCGGGTTTACTTCCACCAACCAGTGCCAGTGTGTGCCAGGCTGCCTCCGCAAGATTCCACCCATTCCTGCCCGAGTCTCCCCAATCTCACCTGCACGCTCCGCTCTGCTCACCTGTAGCCAGTCTGAGCCCTTTCTACAGGAACGCGGCACTGGGTGGCACTCGCACCAGCTGTCTCGGTGCAATCAAGGAGGGGGTCGTTGATTCATGCTAAAATATACCAGAATTATCAGTGTAAATGGCAATCAGTACTTATGATAATAATATATTTGTTTGAAAGTTACCATTATATAATCATATAATTTAAGAAAATATTTTAAAATGTATAAAATACATTATTATTATGATCATGTATAGTTGAACTGTAATTGTGTCTATATTTGTATGTGATTAAAACAAAATCCATTGATCTATACACATTTACATACAGGAATAATATCTGATTCTCCGACCATGAATGGTAATTGTGACCTATTATGATTAACATACATCGAATTAGGACAGTAAATGTGCTCTAGAGTTTGTAAGCACTGCATCTAAATTCACATTTCAAACCAAATGCTATCTCATACTCTAACTATATAGTATGTAACTTTGTTTGATGATGCTTGAGGTAATCACAAAATAATTAATACCATTATTTTTTAATTTCCCCCAGAAGTCAGTATTTCCAGTGGAATTAGAAAGCGGCTTTACTCAGTAGTTATGTCAGTTTATTTTATAATGGCACTCTGATCTTTGCCAATACTTGAAGCTGTTGCTGCCATAAGAATTCAGCCCGGTTGATGTAGGCATGAAGGCAGACATGTGGGTTGGTTTAGCCCAGCTGCTTCCGGGAACCGATTACCCACTAGAGATGATACCTTTCACACTAAGAACAAGTCTCAGCTACACCCTGACATGCCTCAGTACTGGGGGAGGGCAAGGGGGGAGGGCAAGCACACTGATGACTTCCTCAGGTGTTGTAAAGACAAATGCTAAACCCCATTGTGCCCCATGTGGATTCTAAGAAGTGGGGCAAGGAATTTAGTGTTTACCAGCTGTTATCGTTTAAACATTTGAAACAGGTCTACACCCAAAAAGCAGCAGTGTACTTAGAAAGAGACATGGCCCCCATTTATGGAAATTTGTTTTTATTTTTCTCATGTAACCTATTGTGCCAGTACGTTTTAGAAAGAAAACTAGTTGGTGAGTAGGCTTGACCCACTTTCCGTGATCTTAGATACACCACTGCCAAACAGGGTTGGAATAAACACCTGTAACAGGTGAACTTGGCATTATATATAGATGCTGGGCTTCCCCAAAGAGGCCTGAAATATAAATATTTTACTGTAAGTCAGATCCAAAATGTCAGGCAGACATACTAATTTAGACAGAAGAAAACTAGTAATCAGTCAGGCCAACAAATAATTGACCAAATAAGTAGACTGAATGGACACCACCTTGGAACAAGATACCCAGACAGACAGGAAGACTTTGAAACATAATCGTCCATTTCTTACAAGTCATTGACTTCCACTGTATCACAGTGTGAACTATACTGACACTTATGGTCCTACAGTGGTTCTGGCAATCAGCTTGGCAAACTATTAGCAACACCGCAGCAGTGACAATACTAACTTTGCCTCTCTGTTTACTGTTGATCAAATATTTGAAGCATTCGTTTCCCACGGAGGCGCATTCTATTGGCTTTGCCACCAATGTGATGGTAGACACAATGTGAACATATGCAGCCGTCACCAGTGCTGCCACCTCAGAGGTGTTGTCGTGTGTTTATCCGGGTGTCCCGTGTAATCTCATCCAGTCCAACGGTTGCCTCCATCGAGGAATTTCACACCAGCCTGTTCAGTTTCCCATGTGTTTTTTTCACCGGAACTGGGCCTTTCCTCCTGTTGCTGCACTCTGGTGGCCATTAGTGTAACCACTTCTAGCCGCACCTATTTGATTACTTCACTATGTGTAAATGTAACTTTTCTTTACATATTTATGATGTTATAATTTAGTAATATATTATGTAATAGCAAGCAGTATACCATTAATGGACAGGGGTCTACTGTAGAGTTCAAGTCAACCCACGTTATTAAGCTATTTTAATAGGTTTAGCAAGTCATCTCCAGATGTATAAAGCACCTGTGTAATGGTTAACACAAAATCGGTTTCACTGCCAGATTATCATGGGGGAAATGTTTGTCGTGGCGGCATGAATGGGGCAGTTGCCATTGACAACATTCAGAGTATTCAGCTCACTCATGTAATATGTACAGACATTTTTGATCATTTGCCATAAAGTGTCCGAAGTGAAGTAGATCTAGTGGTCTTTGAAAGAGACCATGTCTTGGTCTGCTCCTGCCTCGGGAGATTGACTGTTTTATCACTGATTCTCAGACAAATTTTCTTGTCAATATGTCTGTCTGGCTGGCACCTCTCCTAAAGGGCGGACATGGACATACTACATTAGGTTCAGCTGCTACTTTGTGGTTTGCGTTACATCTTGTAGTGCTGGGGGCTGAGATTTTCTCCTTGTGCCCAGTGTCCTGACTTGGGACATTACTGAATGAAAACCTGGCACAATTCCCAGCTTAGCTGCTTCCCATGCTCACACTGAAACCATTATGTGCCGAGACAAGACAGCGTTTGTTAGAATATTCTACAAGAATGTTGCATCACACCGAGTCAAAATTCCATTGTCAGTATTATTAGAGAAAAAATATTCAAAGACAATGTTTATTCGATTGTCAAAATGTTGACTGCTGAAAGGTATATTTAAAATATGTCTAAAGATTCACCGAAATTAGGAGCAGAACAAGACATTGTGTGTTTCTGTTTTATCAAGTGTCATTTCATATTAGCAACGCTGCATAAATGCAGAGTCATCATAGAAAGCACAGTTTTTACAGTTTTCACAGAGATTTAAACTGCAGTCTATGTTCAACCAGTCACTTCGAAGTCAAAACATTTTGGTGAATTAAATTTTTTACTCTAGGATTTGGGCTGTAAATTTAGTTTTTTGTGGGCCTACAAGTGAGGATAAATGCACACCCATTGTCCCAGAGATAAGGTAGGAATTTTGAAAATGCAAATATTTGGAATGACACATACTTGTATAGTTAAATAATAAAAATCACCAAGGTGGCCACCAGACTTTATGGCTAGTCCTATTGTGTACTACCCAATAAATAATTACTCGGCTAGTACCTGGTAGTAGCTGGGGTCAGGCTTTAACTGCACCTTCAGCATTACTTGAGTCAGTAATTTGCCAAGGAAAAATTAAAAATAATAAAAATATGTGGATCAGTAATTTGGCACCCCTCCACATACCGTTAATGAGCTATAGCTAGAGCCATTTAACAAATTGTGTTGTTTCAATTTCATAGGCAGTTTTCACTTTGTTAACTTTTGTCATGCCGAGAACAAAACAAGAGAGTAGAGGGACTTCTGTTACCCCTCTATCCTCTTTCATTGCCCCAAGAACTAGCTGCCGTTTTATTTACCACAAATCACTTTGGCTAGTTACCCCTGGGGTAGCCTTTGCCTGGTAAATAGTTCTCCTCCTGAGGCTGTAATAACTTGGCCAGCTCACTGTAATCTGCGGAACATAATGACCCTATTTTTGCCATCATGTTTTGTCTACTTATGCCAGGGTAGGGTGGGAAGGTTTACTTCTTTCCCATGGGGTCAGTGATGCAGTGCAGACCCTGCAGAGAGAGAATGAACAGACCTTTGTAAGAAGTGATTTATCTGCTTCCTTATGGCATTAAATTAATGACAGGATAAACCACTCCGGCAACAAGTCCTTGAGTTTTGATTACAGTGGTTTTGTATAAAAAATGCAAAATTAAATGCATTGTGGTAATTTAATCTGTCAATGAACGGGGGGTTGACATTTGAATGCAGTCTGTGATTGGAGTGGGAATGGTGTTGACAAGTGGAATATGTCACCAGATTGTGAAATGTCTGACTTTATGAATCAAAATGCATTTGTAGCAGCTGCATACCACAGTGAGTGCAAATGTAGGGGCAGACTGTCTTGGTAAATAGCTGATGAGTAATGAAGCAAGTAGCAAACATTATATGCTAACATTAAAGTCACTGTAGCATGTTATTTGAAAAGTTGTGTTAAACAATGGGATATTGTAGGAAGATCTAGTAACTGCCATATTGTGTCTTGTCCGACATGTTTGTCTGCGGCCTTGACAGCTAAATAGGTGGATGTCATAAGATCACAAACAGTCTGGGTGAAACACCAGCCATTCCAAGGAGATGACTGCAATGTCACGAGATCCCAACATTGACATGGATTCCATTTCTAACTGCTTGAAACAGACTATCATATGGTGCAGTGAATGGAAACGCTGGTGAACATTAGGTTTTTTATTGTGAGGAGCTGGATGAAAGCAGTGTCCTAGGCCTGTCTAACAGTACAATGGCTTGTCTCCCTCCACAGAGCTCTCTTGTGGGTGGAGTAACTGCATACTGTGGAGATGACAAAGGCAGCAGTTTCTGATGCCGCCTATTAGTAAAGCTAATAGCAGCAGTTGCAGTGCTCAGGAAAATGGCAAGATGAGACGCAATTGTCAGACTGATAATGGTGGATGGTTTTTATTGGTTTTGTCCGTTGTTCTGTTGTGAACTTTCATTGTTACTCTTGTTGTTGCATTGTGGTTGAAACCCGCCTCCCTCCACACAGGATGGAAGGATAACTTCAACAATCATCAATAGGACCTTTTGTTCTACAACAGAAACTGGTATTTGAGGATGTCTTCAACTCCTGTGCTCGTTTGGTTTTTACCAGCCTTGGATAAAAACTAATACTCTGTTGATAATTTCTGGGATAGTCTAGACTGACGTAGTCAACACCTGTTTTTGGAGACTGGGAAACTCTCTAGACTGTTGACAGAATACATGACAAGGCATTAAGACCTTCAGCATATGGTGTGGACAGTTGTAAAGCTGCAGGCTTTGCCATCTGATGGGAGCTGGTTGGCTTTGCCATCTGATGGGAGCTGGTTGGCTTTGCCATCTGATGGGAGCTGGTTGGCTTTGCCATCTGATGGGAGCTGGTTAATCTGACTGTCAGTGAAGCAGTTAAGGCTGTTTATTTTATGCCTGAGGGCAATCTGGGGTTCCAGCCTGCCCTACACCAGTTCAGAAATCATTCTCCCTTTCAGCACTTCCACAGCCTGGGGCATTGACCCAGTTTTTGGTGGGATTACTCGGGAATGTGAGAAGACAGCATGTGACTGGAGGTGATTAGTTGGGAAGTTAGTTTAAATGCTGCTAAGATTGATGTCTCCTGGCTAACTTTCTGTTGACATGTGGGCTTAGACACTGGTCTCGCAGACCCATTCCTCTCGGTTCCAAGAGTAATCGGTGATACAGCCAGGACGGAAACACTACAGACATATCCATTGGCTTATTTAGGTATTTGGCAAGAAAGTAACAAATGTTGCTAGGAAATAAGTAAGTGGAAAGAAAGTATCAGAAAGAAAGCCAGGCATTTAATATCAAGAAACAAAGTAACATAAATTGAAAAACACATTTACCATAAATATAAATCAAACACATTTTGACAAATATTTACTGAGTTTCGACATATTTGAAATGTCTTTCTCAGCAGTTTCACAATATCTTTGAAAACGTCTTTCTTTCTTAGTTCTCAGCAATTTTCTACTTCAAAGTTCACTAGCATTCATCAATAAAAAATACTTTAATGGTATATAAAATAGTTTTCCTGTTACTTTCCTATAACCAGTTATTTCATGGGAATTAAACCATTGATGCGACTACTTGAATGAACCCGCATGTTCCCACGCCATTGTTGCCGAGTGCTTAAACCCAGTTTTTGCAGCACTGGTGGATAGGAATTTGCACTCCCCGTGGATACTGCAACAATGTGTCAGCAGTTAACCCCTCCAGCGACAGGAGCCAGACCTTCACTCATAGATCTTACAGAATGAGGCACGCAGCACTGCAACAAGTTCAATATTACTTCTACATAACCATGATGACCAGCTTTCACTATGATGCTGTTTATCTGAAGTGGTATAACCATGCATATAACCATGCAGTTTCACTTTTGAGATGTCTAAGTTTTTGAACACTTCATAGTTGGCATACAGAGGGTAGTTAGATGTCACTACAGGCGTTGTTGCATTATCAATGGCTGTCTCTACATTGGTGCCTCAGGGAAATAGGTAATTTGTAAAGGAAGCATCCAAACCCAATCCCTATGGCACAACATGGTGTCGAACTTCCAGAACGTGGGAAATGCAATGCATAACCATATGTTAGCGTTGTCTAATTTCCCCAGGTATTCCTTGTGTCTATGTTTCCACCTGGGTGGAGAGAAACGTTTTTGGGGTGATCCTTGGATAGGAGCATAAACATTTTATATTGAATCAATTTCCCAAAGTGTCATTGATACACCCAAGAGTAGATTGCCCATTTGATTGCATACAAACAGCAGGAATGCAGGCAGACAGCTTATTGGTTTTTTCAATTTAGAAACAATACGTTGCAACCAGATGTGTTCTTTGACCAGGGGAATTTGTAGTATCACTGCAGATGTTGCCTCGCACACTAAACAAATTAAATAATTCTTTATTTAAGATGGTCTGCCGCCTAAACAAAATGTAACATTCTGTTACAATGTGGGTTTCGGAAGCAAGAGATACAGCGAGGGTTAAGCCCCAGATTACCCTCAGTGCTGATTCCCATCCGGACTCTGTATTCAAGAACAGGTGTTTGTCAGAGGTTATCAAGATGGGGTGGTGTTGTGTCATTAGAGGTGAGATTATCACTTTCAGGGGTGGCTCTGGTGGAATTGATATCCTGGGAATGCTTCCCAGCTGGGGAAGACCCTGGGAAACTCCTCCCAGGGCCTGAAGAGGGGGAAGACAGGCTGGGAAAGTCCTTCAACCTGACTTATGACATATGTGCCAGTTGGCGGGTGATGTATGTGACAGGCTGTAGAAGGGACTTGTACAGTGGTGGACAGATGCCAGGTCCTTATCAGTTATATACTGATGTCTCCTCCAGATTGGAGCCAGCTTAAAATGACATCGCAGTTTACTAAAGATAATTGGCTATTTACTCAAGATAATTGCACATAAAGACCTGCTATTGAGGCAAACTAAGAACTTGTTGCACATCACTAATCCCTACCTTGCCACTGGGTGGCACAAGAATGACACAAGAATAATGTTTCATAAGTTGTCATACCATTTGTTACATTTGATGGCACGCCAGATAAGGTCTGGCATTAACAAGTCTGAAACTGACTGGTCGTCCATTATTTAAAAGGATTTCACATATTGAATTTAAATTAATTAAAACAAATATGATTCAAAAGTATTATTTCCATTATATGTCAATCAGCATTCAAAAACAAGCGAGTACTTGTAGGTAGGAAAGAATAGTTACAATTAGTCATTAGACTGAGACATACCTGCAGTTATTTAGAGCAAACACTAAGTTACATGCATTAAAAATGCTGCCAATAAACTCTAATTAAATTGCGAGTCTGTGCTGTAATACTTCGTATAAATTCTAATTAACTAGACTAGCAGGGACCACAGACTTCTGAGTCAGTTTATTGGGTAATGCAGTCAGACATGTGAGACTGTAAACAGATCCTCGGAGCTCTATGACATTCTATCCGCCAGGACATTAAAGACTCTCGCCAATGCATAGCTGAATTAAACACTATCAAAATGAGATCTGCTGATAAATTCCACCCGGCCAGCCGTTATTTGCTGGTGCCCAAGGTGTTTTTATGCCTGAGGGAAGGCAGTGTGTGGTTTGTTAGCACAGGAAATGCCCACAGCCCAGACGGTTGTTGCCCTCTCTGCATATTGTGACTCAGCCGGTCTTGACTGAGCCACTGGGATTGCAAAAAGAATGCAGGCCGGCAGTTTAGAACTGGAGCAGATATGTGGCATAATATCGCGGCAGGCGTTTAATTTCCTGCCGCTGATGTTTATATGGAACAGATTCTAGGCTAATGCTTAGCAGATCAGAGTTCTGTATAAAAACTAGAAACCTTTCAAGGTGATTGCCTGCTATGAAACAGTGAGAGGTCGTATTTTGCTGCTGGTCAAAACAGTTGTATCTCAAACCAGATGCACCCGGATGCACTTGCATGGATATCATTTAGCCCACGGTAATCCTATATTTGTTGTATAACGAGGGAAAGAGATGTTTTGCTGGCAGTATGACATCACTGGGCACATTGTCAGTGAATGAAACAAACAGCTGAAGGAAGGAACTGGCCATTAACTGCTTTCAACAAGACTTATTTTATCAAGATTAAGCAAGCTTGTCACACTTAATCTCCCCCCACAGTGCTGCTCTGTGTGTGAGCAATCTGGTGGTTTCAAGAGGAACCATGGGTATGTTCTCTTCTGGACTTGTCAGGTTAGATTTACTAGCTGCCCAACTGAAGAATCAGGCCTGGAAGTAAAACGCACAGCGTGTGCAAATCATTTGCTATTTCTCTGATTCATCTCCCCTCATACAGTCATAGACCTCGTTTTTTGACCGAGCAATCTGCAGGCATTTTTACCCACTCCCACACTGGAGGAATGCGTAACTTTACCTCAGGAGCGATTATAGAATCAATCCATATTAGTACAACCATATACATCCAGGTGTTATGTCTATGTTAAGGTTCCTTTGTTTTAGATTATATTGTGCTTTCTTTGGAGTAATAGTGCTACCTGTCTATTAGATGTGGTACTAGTGACTGTATACCATATCTGCTACCCTTTTAACTTTATAACGTTTGATGTAATAAATTTTATTCTCGGTTGGGTCAACCTGTTTATGGTTACTCCATAAAGAATGTCAGTTTTTAGCCCCCAATTTATCCATATATAATATATAAACCCCTCGCTGTTCTTCTGTCGTTATGATTGAGTAAATTTTTTATTTATTCACTTTGTTCCGAGATGTTTCACTGTGGCAATGTTTTGTGCTGTTCTTCAGCGGGAAGTAGTCCTCCATCACCTTCTATAAATACACGACTGACTAAGACCATGTGTATCCGCACTCCCATGTAGAGAGACTCCAACCACTGATGTCAGACTCGTTTATTTTTAGCAGTTACACTCTTCCCAGCTTCCACGTAGCAAAGTGGTATCAGAGAACCATTTCACCGAGAGAAAAGTGGTATCAGAGAACCATTTCACCGAGAGAAAAGTGGTATCAGAGAACCATTTCACTGAGAGAAAAGTGGTATCAGAGAACCATTTCACCGAGAGAAAAGTGGTATCAGAGAACCATTTCACTGAGAGAAAAGTGGTATCAGAACCATTTCACCGAGAGAAAAGTGGTATCAGAGAACCATTTCACTGAGAGAAAAGTGGTATCAGAGAACCATTTCACCAAGAGAAAAGTGGTATCAGAGAACCATTTCACCGAGAGAAAAGTGGTATCAGAGAACCATTTCACCGAGAGAAAAGTGGTATCAGAGAACCATTTCACTGAGAGAAAAGTGGTATCAGAGAACCATTTCACTGAGAGAAAAGTGGTATCAGAGAACCATTTCACCGAGAGAAAAGTGGTATCAGAGAACCATTTCACCGAGAGAAAAGTGGTATCAGAGAACCATTTCACTGAGAGAAAAGTGGTATCAGAGAACCATTTCACTGAGAGAAAAGTGGTATCAGAGAACCATTTCACTGAGAGAAAAGTGGTATCAGAGAACCATTTCACTGAGAGAAAAGTGGTATCAGAGAACCATTTCACTGAGAGAAAAGTGGTATCAGAGAACCATTTCACCGAGAGAAAAGTGGTATCAGAGAACCATTTCACCGAGAGAAAAGTGGTATCAGAGAATCATTTCACCGAGAGAAAAGTGGTATCAGAGAACCATTTCACCGAGAGAAAAGTGGTATCAGAGAACCATTTCACCGAGAGAAAAGTGGTATCAGAGAACCATTTCACCGAGAGAAAAGGCTAATAAGAAAAACACAACATTAAACAGAATTTAATGTTAAATTTAAGCAGTTTTTTTTCCTCAAAATGCTATAAGCCACCGCTGTATTAACAAGGACACTATTTCTGTGACACACCAGTAAAAGTGTCCTAGTGGCGCACCCCGGTTTTGAAAGTTTTCAGTGTACAAGATCACTAGTACGGAGCGAAATCTATTTTAAAAACCAACATCTATTTTAATGAGTGAAATCTATTTTAAAGACCAAAATCGATTTTAAAGACCAAAATCGGGCTGAGTTAGAGAGAATGTTGGTGAAACAGTTCCCTTTAAAATGGTAGCTTAGATTTGATATCTCTCAGTTGCTGTAGAGAGGGGTGTGTGGAATGGGAAGAGAGAGAACCCACCACACCTTCAATGAGTCAGGGCATGACATTCCCAGTGCGCTTCCTGCTCACAGACTGGCATGTGAAGGGTGTTCTCTGTCTCCCCTCGGGGTGTGGGATGAGACCCATGTACTGACTAGTGAACCTGGAAGATTTAATGGCTAGAGAGTATGCTTGGGGCTCGACTAAGAGTGGGCAGGTTAAGGTGGTTTCTGACATGGGAACATTCCAGTACTGCTAATGCAGGATGTACCAACTGTCACTCCAGATGCAGTGGTCACTGTTTAGTCAGTCTGCCTCATAATGATGTGATATATGGTCCTGGATTATCATGTTAGTTACTTGGATCTTTGACCCCAATCCACTCTGCTAGATTGGTAGCAAGGTAGAACCATCAACAAGCTAATCTCGCTCACACGTGTGCCAACTTCACTTGATAACCCAGTCAGAACACACTGGATGGCGCGGCGCTACTTGTAGTAGTAAATAGGCCCATCTTGTTATATATTTATAATTTTTTGGTTGAAGTCTTTCTAGGTTTTTATTAAAACCAAATGTTAATCTGCAGTTTTTATTCTAGAAGTTTTTCTGTATTTTGTCATTTGTGCCAATTTACACAGAGATGATAATACATATGCCAGGCAGCGCATGGCAAATATGTTTTGAATTGTATTTAAGATTCTCTGAATGGTTCAGCATTGAATCCTTTGTAAGATCACCCATATCAAGTGGCTTGTATCTTCCTACTGTCACTCTAAGTGAAGGGAGATCACACAAGCAGCCCTCTCCCAAGTGTCTATAGGACAGAGATCTATATAGATATACTACATAACACTGATTACAATGACAGCTGCAGTTAGATATGGAGGTGGCCTCAGTTGTAGATAACCCAGGATTAATTGCTGTGCACACCCAAGTTGTCACAATGTATACAAGTTCTCCAAGATGACAGGTCTCAACATAGGAGGGGTGTTTAGTGAGTGGCTGGGGTGTAGCTGCACAGATAACCCCACTCTTTGATGTCCTTGTGTTGTCCTGTTGCTTTGGTACATCCCTGGTATCTTTTGATGGCATTATCGATTAACTGCAGATAGCTTTGGTGATTGAAACAGAAACCTTCCTCTATGTCTGATCTCCATCTTCTGACCATCTCTGCTTGACTACCTCATAACTAGAGCGGCTTGGAACAAACACAACACATGATGCAAATCTGTTGGCTGCTTTGCATCAGCCTATTTACAATTGTAAACGTATACCCAATGCAGTGTTGTCATATCAGTTCTTTTTATCCAGCTAACACCCTGTAGTAAGACATGCTGCTTAGTGTTACCAAGTCAGGCATGCTGGCAAGTTCCTGTTGGCTTTTGTTGTGTGCACTCATCCAGTACAGGATGCATTCATACGTTGATCTTTGCATGTGAATAAAGTATAACAAGGTTATTGTTGGAATTTGGTTGTAAACTCATTGGTATGTGTGTTTGAGCATTTAAATACTGGTGTAGTGGGCGTTGGTGTACAAGGCTGAAACAGTAACATGTATTCCAATAACAAGAGTAGTGTAAAAAGATCTAATAATTCACCTTGGCCTCTAACATGAAACATAATTAAGAAACGTTTAATCCGTTAAATGATAATTAAACCACACAGTACACGATTGATCATATCAAAATGTTTGAGTTTTTAAAGAAGGAATAATCTTCATCAGTAATATCCTACAAAAAAAATATGTTTGTATTGGATGGTGACATAGCGATATCTGATAGCAGCCTTATGATGGATTTCCTTGTTTCAGACCCAGAAAATGGCAACATGTACTACGAAGCAAGGCTCATCACAGTGGACCACTTACACCGCACAGACCTGAAGCAAGACCTGGTCCACCTGGAGCGACAGTTGGAACGTAACAAGCACCATCGATGGCTGCAGAGAATATTCCGCCCAGCCGGCCGCTTCCGTGATGGCAACGACTACGTTGACCGTCTTGTAGACCCAGCTGCGGGACCGTTTTTACTGGACACTATTCCTGAGACAGAGGCCAACAACAGGTCTTCTCCACTAGAAACATCATCGTCATCGGTGTCATCATCGTTGTCCTCGTTGTCACTACCTAGTCATTTGAGTTTGCAAAATTCAGCCATGCGTGACACAGACACGGTTGAGTCGAATCATATGGTTACTGCATCGTCATTGTAAGAATGTCGGCAAGAGTGACTGTTGGTGGTGCAGTAAGATGTATACTTGTGAAATAGTATTACAGTCTCCATGGAGAGAGAGTGGTCAGGACACAATGAGACTTGTATCATCGCTGGCGTTCAACCAACATAAGGAATGTTCAAAACATGGAAGAATTACTTTTGGTGAAGACAATGGAAGTGCTCTCTTGCATAAGTTCTACTGGGCCATGGCAGCCAGAAAAATGCCACATTAAGCGTTTGATAGGAACTTGTATACTGTGCCTGTTTGACAGACTTTAATTTCACTGAGAATGACATTTGGCTAGAAACCAAAGTAAAATTCACACAACTGTTTAGTACTAACATGTCTAATGGTCTTTCTTTTTATAATCTAAATTCTTTTTATAATTTAAATTATTCTACAAATGATGCAGCTAAATGACAGCAAAGAAGACTAAGAAATACAAAATGCTAACTTGTTCACTACACTGGTCACGAAATACTTCACACTTCACAGACATATGTCTTCTCCACAACTGGTCCTTGAGGCCACAGGTGGTTGAGACTGGCCGACACTGTGCAGGTCTGTCAGTGCTCATATTGGAACTGAACAAAGGTGTGGGATGTGGCACCAAGCACAGTGGACCATCATTTAATCAGTGTCGTGTCCATGCCACTGGTTTAGTAGCAACACATCACACTTCTGTTCAAGTGTGTCTTGGAGTTATTCAGGCCTGACTCAGACTCAATTATCACACCTCGCCACACTGGCCTGACATTAGTCAGACATTTATTTAAAATTGCCTGTGATTTACTGATACCAAATGACCAGTTAAATGCAGCAAACTGCCTCTGGCGAATAGCCACATTGTTCATGGAAGACACCTTCGTTTAGAAGCGTAGCCATGCAGTTCTGTTGCCTTCACAAGTGACAAAGTAGTCTACAAACAGAGCATTATATACCTGTTGAACTGACATAGCTCGGTGAAGCTTTCTCGTTGGTGTAATCACGCACCCGTTGCTTTGTTTTACAAGTGTAATCTTCCAGTTTGTACAGGACTTACTGTAAATAATAACAATGACTTAAGTATTATGTTTTTTAAATGAGTCATCGTTTGATTTATTAACTTGATTGTAACAGCAATGCAGATGTTTTTGTTTATTGTACGGCAAAGATTGCAGTGACAATCTGCCAAATGAACCTTATGATTTGCCATCATGTATGTAAACAATGTATGTACGCACATGTGCATGCAGAATATAGCTAATTAATTTGTGATAATTGCAAACTGCTGTTGTATACTACAAAGTGTGTGCGTGTATCAGAAATAATGTTACTTGATATGATGAAACGTTATAATGTTATATATGAATTGTTCAGGTTGATAACAAGCATACAGTACAATGTTCACGTCTCCAGTCACATCATGCATGCATACACATGCAAGCAGACATTCAGACATGCATGCACCTAAATTATAATGAATACCAATTGATCTGTTGTGACACAAAATAAACAATCTTTGTATTTTGGATGACAGACCACTTCAGGTTGTCGTCGGTATGGGTGATTCACAGATAACCTGTCTTGAGCTGCTTCCGTGTACTCTCGTCATGTAGCTAACCTCTACAATGTCTGCTAACATGATTGTAACACCCTGTACCAAAGATCTGTTCGACAGAATAAAATACAATGCTGATGCTCTGATAGTATCCACGTATTGGGAGTTCATCTATGTAACATTTTGTTAGACTAGGCATTGCTTTGTTTATATAATTGTTATAGTCGTGTTTAATAAATATATGTACCATGGAACCACCCTCAAAGGTTTGAAACGGCCACCCCATGAAAATGACATTCTATCACAGTATGGTTGATTTTTCCATTGAAACTCAAGTTAAGCTAATTCTGTAAAGCAGCCACCACTCTACTCCGTAAAGCCGCCAGTTGTAACAACCTAAAACAGCCATAAAACTCCCCCAGCATTGGCTACTGTTCAGTTAAAAAGACATTTCGTCAGTTATTACTGATATTTGCGGCAAATTAATTATTAATAAATGCAAAATAATTATAATGGTGAACATATTTGCAGATGATAGGCATGCAGTGTTCTTGTATGTACGCAGCTTGTATGTTATAGTAAGTGAATGGACGATTATCAGCACCAAAACAAAGCAAATAAGGTGATGAATTTTGTGTTGATTGATTGTTTATTTCCAAGTGGAAAATACACACAAAGAAAACTACACGCAATATACAATACATAAACATTTACACATGGGAATGGGGGAAGATAGAAGTGTTGTACTTAAATAAAACACTACCCCCTCCAACGTCGAGTTTACTCTGTGATGTTTGAACTTAGGCTACATGTAACCTTTCGGGATCACGTGATCATTAATGATGGTCATTGGCACTGCGTGCCTTTACGTAGTCGCCACTGAAAACATTTTCCAGTTCGGGTGTCTACCCCGACAAATTAGCTTTCACGCTTCCTGCCACAAAGGCGTGCATACACAGCGGGTCGGTATGCTTTGTAGGCGGGCGAATGGAAGCGTAATCATTGGGCGTGCAATGCCAGTCGTCTTCTAACACTGCATCCATCTTTGTTGCTAAACATTTTTAAATAAAATCATAATTATGTGGCCCCTTCCAGCACTTGTTCATCAGAAGACGACATTTGTAAAATACGAACCTGGGGAATTGCCTCTACTGGCTCTAGTCATTTGTGAATATTGTTTTGAGAAGCCGTTACCATGACGCCGCCCGTCACGATCTTGTTAATAATTACGGCGATGTGGTTCTGAAGACGTCTTTGGCGATACGAAACAATAACACCATGTAGGACTCGAAGTTGACACAATCATAATATTCCCAAATCATTGCCGTAACTGAGGAGCGGATTCAACATAATATCGTGTCCAAAATGGTTTTTTGCTTTGTCTCAGCTGCAGCACATCGCAAGTCGCCATCAGTATCCAGTATAAGTTGTGTCTTGTTTGTGTTTAATGTTGATCCTTGTACCAGTGCCAGCCCGCCACAGGAATACGTTGAGATGAGGACGGTGAGAGCCATGTCAGATCGAACTGGGTATTCACTCCTCTTTTGTCAGAAAGTTTCCAGGTCAGAATCAGACAGTCTAATTTCATCATGCTATCACTACGTAGGCCAAGGAACTCACCTTTCGTCTTTGACGACTCATTCATCCACTGAAAAAGTATAATTATCCATGCATTCTTCCCACAGTGTTTCAGACTTAGGAAATATCAAACGGCATACTCTTCCATGGAGAGTATATGAGGCGTGATATCAGCAAACTTACGCTACTTTATGTTCTCTACAGATGGCGTTGACAAGTTGTAGAACGTGGAGACCTCATTAACATGAATGTCGTGTTGGTAAAAAAAAATTTGGTGTAGCAGTTCTCGGCCTTACAAGAATAAACGATTTTTCTCTTAATTCGAAAACACGATGAAATGCTCTCTCCACGATAGCCAGCGATCCACATGGAAGAGAAGAAAACTGAAATCGGATCCAACCTTTTCACATTCACTGATAATTTTTGAGTTCGTGGCATTTCATGGTAAACAGACAATGCACTTTTTACAATTATCCAAAAATGACCTCGCTCATCTCAGATATCCAGTTTTCATGGTTGTGTCCTAAAGGGATATTTGGTTCATCCGTCTCCGTTGTTCCTCACCAAGGACGAGTCTCAATGCTTCAACTAGACTTGGCGTGGTGAGATCCTCTTCGATAATAAGACTCCTTATGCCCAGTATGAGACATCCTTGACTTCTGATACGGCTTTCATAACAAGTAGGTAGCATGCTACAAGAACGTAGTCGTGATGACTTAATTTCTGAAAAATCCATAAGCTTGTTTTACACCCCAAAAATGCCAAAATTACGCCCCCAGGTAAAATACCACTGTTTCTATTAGCGCTGACGAGGCATGTGGCATATCAAACAAAAAACAGTGTTAAACGAAAACTTTGTTCTGGACATGTGAAAGCAGACGTTCCTTGATAAATTATCGGAGGTTCGTTTGTGTCATTCTGCAGTTACATGCCAACAAGGTTGAGCAACTCCGTTTATATTTTGAAAAGAAACAGAAACTATCGTTGAAAACTTGTGAACCTAATTGACTTCTAACTTAGTCACGACCAAAAACTGCAACATAAAAGTGAACATCCGGACACGTAACGCTACGGAAAATATATAAGCGTGCCACACTACGCATCGACGTCTGCTTATTTCATTTTTATTTAAAATTATTTGCACCTGGCCACGGTGTATCAACAGCACACGTTCGTTTTCATTAGGCCCTTCTTTTAAGCAAACGCCGCTCTGTGGTCGGAGTGACGTTATAATCGGTAGCGGAAGTTAAAGCCATCTGCCGGGATATCTGGCGCCGACGTTCTATTTTCCGAAGTCCAACTTTGAGCTTTCGTGCATGACTAAGGATTTTACTCCGAAATACACGGCGCACGGCTTGTCATACTTGTGGGTGTGGGTGCCAGGCTCGGTCGGCCCTAAACCGGGTATCGACAGTAGTATTAATGAGCTGTTGCTGTAGTATTAAATACCTATTGCTCTTTAATACTATTAGCGACTTCAAGGGTCCGGACTTATCGCCAGTTGTCACGACGAAGACGCGGAAACAGGTTCAATGAGGCACACCCTTGAAATGCTCTGGAGTCACGGGACGAACTTGTGTTACGAGGGTACATACCAGGGGTAGTGTTGTTAACTACGATCCGTCCCTGGCTTGTGAGGGTGTTTTTCTGTATTAGCAGACGTCGTGTGGGAGACGGCGAGAAATTTCCAAACTGTTGGATCTCGATAGAGCTTTCGTGCAGTCCGATTGATAAAAGCGACACACACACGCACGCACGCACGCACGCACGCACGCGCGCGCGCGCGCGCGCACACACACGCACGTACACTAACAACTTTGCCTGGGTAAACCCAATTCGTTATGCAGGTGTGCCAAGACGAGTGTGGAAGTCAGTTTGTGAAGGTCGGGGCGAGTATGTGGGCCAGTAGGACCTAAGTCCGACATTTCCCGTAAACGAGACACACGCAGGCTGTCCAGCACTGACAGGTTCCCAAACTAAATAACAAGTGTGGCGACGCAATCGACTCCTTATTTTCATGGGAAAATTAGGTTAACAAAAAGAAAACAACGCCTAGACACGTTGTAGCTGTTCGCAAACATTGGCTGTGAAAAGACTGTGAAAGGAACTGTGCAGGCATAAGAGTTTTGAAAGACGCAGGCTTAAGATGTATTAACGGACAATCTTATCAATGAAAACAGCTCTCATTCTCTTTGAAAACGAACAAAGCTTTGAAAGCGAAGACCCTTATAAGAGGCACAAACGCGACTAGTGTAAAAGTTAAAACATATTAACTTTTATAAATTGAAAATGCTGGTGTCACACAGGAGTGAGACTGTATGACACACAGTTCATCAACAACACGACTGGCAATACCAACATGTTCTCTCACAGGCAAAATCACTGTTCTCGTCGCACGCTCGGCAGACTGTTCCAATTAAATACAAACTCGACATGACTATGTGAAGAACTCAATAATAGTCTACAATGTAATCAGGGTGCAAAAGGTATGTATAAATCCATAATATTACTGTATTGAATTCTACCGCTGAGTGAATCAGGGCTGCGTATATAAAGTGAACGGATTTTGTCAAGCTTCGAACTGCTATTAAACCCCGACTCTCAGTTGAGATGACAATCTGACGGTCAATGTGTACACAGCTACCAGTGTGTTCCCACAACTGTAACACCCTTTTAAAAAACGTGACTTTTGATCGCGAGAAGCGAGGGCGGGAGGGAGGGAGGGAGGGAGGGAGGGAACGAGAGAGAGAGAGAACGAGAGAGAGGAGAGAGAGAGAGAGAGAGAGAGAGAGAGAGGAGAGAGAGAGGAGGAGAGAGAGAGAGAGAGAGAGAGAGAGAGAGAGAGAGAGAGAGAGAGAGAGAGAGAGAGAGAGAGAGAAGAGAGAGAGAGAGAGAGAGAGAGAGAGAGAGAGAGAGAGAGAGAGAGAGAGAGAGAGAGAGAGAGAGAGAGAGAGAAGAGAGAGAGAGAGAGAGAGAGAGAGAGAGAGAGAGGAGCGAGAGAGAGAGAGAGAGAGCGAGAGAGAGAGAGAGAGAGAGAGAGAGAGAGAGAGAGAGAGAGAGAGAGAGAGAGAGAGAGAGAGAGAGAAGACGAGAGAGGGCGAGAGAGAGAACGAGAGCGAGAGAAACGAGAGAGAGAGA